>JAEDXX010000074.1:0-538103 GCA_021725515.1 Epicauta chinensis | reverse complement strand
TATGTAAATCGATTATTTTTTTACATCCCTAAACACTTCTCACTGGAGTCAAGGTTAATAGTTGCTCTAATTACGTGTTGAATTTAATATAACTGACAAAGCAAGATATATCAACAAACATGTGTTGTCTTTGTTGAACTCATTATAAGTTTTGAAAATTGTCCACAGCCAGCTAGGTACATGTCATGCTGTAATGAGTTAAACAAGGACGGACTGTATTGTGTCTTATTCTTTTCAAAGTTACAAACAATTTAATAGTCCGTTGCTAGATAAACATAACATCTAACTGGCGTGTATGAAATGAAAGGAAATTTTGCACACAATGTATAATTTCTTAAAACTATTATCTGATAATTCGAAAATAAAGTAACTAGGCATCTGATTTTTCATTTCAATGTTCATTTATTAGTTTTGTCTGATTGGTAAAGAATCGTTTTCTTTTGTAATTTTTACAATTTCATAATAGTTATTTACGAATTTTTAGATAATTTACTTGTGCACGGATTTAATTCGTGAATCTATAAGTTGTTTTTTTTAATAAATATTGATTGAAATTTCGTTCTGAAAAGTCTCATTATCGGTACGACAAGGACAACACATGTTTGTTGATATTGCTGTTTAAGACACTGTTGTTAAACAACAGTGGGCATCTAACTAAATAATAAACATAAAAAACTCCTCCTATTTTAGGAGTTTAATAAAAAACTCCTCCTATTCGACCTACTCTGACCACACAATTGTTCTATCGTATGCCGTGAATGGGAGGAGACTTCCTCCCACGCTTCTTCTTATGTACCTAGTGGTATTAGTTTACCGGTATATATATATAGAGTTGCGATCAAAAAATTTTGGACATCTAATCGTCAGTTGGTGTAGGACAGCCTTTAATATTTTATATTCAAAAAGTCATTAATTTTGACATTTAAAACGTCAATAATAAGAGTAATGCTTGGCCCAGATTAAACATTTCTAGATGTCAAAAAAACGCCGTCGAAAATTTTTTGATTGCAACTGTATATGTATTTTTCCGCATGAAACTGAAATTTCTTATATACAGAACTTATTGCCTTGACAATTTGTTTGAATTGTTCTCATTTCCCGATTAACTGAAAGCTTGTGGGGCCTTATATCCGTCTTATAATTGACTTTATTGAAATTTTGGTAGCTTCATGGAGAATGGAAGATCTTGACTACTGAACACACTTAAAAATTTATTAGATAACTGTATTTTCAATATTTATAGTTAGCGCATTATAAAATAGATGACGCTTCCGAGGCATTTCTATTTAAAATACAGTGTAACCTGTGTAAAGTGACCGTTTTCAAAATACATCTTCCAGGCAATTAAAACAATGACCGCACAAAACAAAACTGATAAATTGATAAATATTTGAAAGCATTTACTTTATGAAAGTTCCCATTTTCACATTCAATAATTTATAATAAACGCCTTCAGGAAAATTTTCACGTTTCGATTTGACGTGATTTTGTATCTAATTTTCATCGGTGATTGAGATCAATGATGATAATCACGCCGTTTTGACTAGGTTGTTAATTGATAAATAATTTCGATTAATAGAAGTTGCAAATTTAAGTGAAAGTCATTAATAATAATTAGATTTTAATTGCATAAATCCGATACTTAATAAATTGTATTTTTTTAAACAGTTTTCTCATGTTACATATTAACTTGTCCAATAAATTCCGTAGATTTTTCTTTAGGACAACGTATAATTAAAACAGTGCCTCTAGAAGAAACAACAAATGATTGAAATGCGTGCACGTTTTCGGTCGAAATTCGAACCAATAAAAAAAATCATGTGGCCAAAACAGGAAGACTTTGTAAGAAATTTGTCGGTGTTTTATCACCTTAATTGGGTTATCCCATGCAGAATTGTTACGTTAATCCGTTAATGAATTCTGTAGAATGACTGCATCTTTGTCTCACTTTTGATAATATTATGTATCGACTCGTTATGTTAGATAAGAAGGTTCGTTAGTTTTGGATTATCTATCTATTTTTCAAAATTTTCGATTATTTATGGATTGGTAACAGGTAAATCTGGTTAAATCAGGTAGTAATTAACTTAAATTATTACCGATTATGTATGAATTTTATTTCAAATCGATAAAACTTAATCTGGATTTGTCGAAATTGACTTTCTTTATCACATGTTAGAAATTAGTGAATTTTGCATAGAAAACGGTAAACGGTTCGATTTTATAATACGGTTAAATCATCTTTCGGTATTTTATTAAGTGTTTTTTTTTAAAATCTACCTTTCTCTCAAGGTACACGAAGAACAACAACAACACCCCCACCTGATTCTGGACCATTTCTAGCGAGACTTTCAAGTTCCCTTTAAATTATATTACCATTTCTATTACACCGATCTGATAAAAGATATAAAAGCTAGTGGAACGATTTTAATTGATTTAGTTGGTTCGTTCCAATACGCTAGGGTTGTTTCGGTCTTAGAGAATGGCAAGTCTAATTTTGGTGAGTTCAGATTGCTTATCAAAAATTCTGCTAACATTCCAGAAATTCATTATTATAGATAACCATATCAGTGTTGATGAGTGTGTTAGCAATCTTAGAGTCTTGCAAATGTGAAATACCCGGTCTTGCACATTATAGTAATGAGGACAAGTCGATTTTGGCAAACGAAAGGTTGTTGCAGTATATAGGACCGCCGCAGGTGTATGTGCCGGTTTGCGGGCCCTGCCAACACCAACCACAACCACAATATCAACATGTAATCCCCTGTGCTCAAGTACTGGGTCTATTGCTAGGCCTCGAAGTTTTTCTAAATGATTTTTATTGCAGAATCATTACCATGCTGAACTGACAAATCAACACCACCATGCTGAACAGGCAAACCAACACCACCATACTGAACTGGCAAATCAACTCCACCATGGTCAAGTGGCAAATCAACATCACCATGCTGAAGTGGCAAATCAACACCACTATGCTGAAGAGTTAAATCACCACCACGAACAAAGTTTGGTGCAATCCTCCAATGATCACCAACACACGAGCGTCCAGGGTGGCGGCAGTGCGGCTCACAGTTACCAACAATCATCAGTACAACATGCCCAACATGGCGATGTTGCTAGTAAAAATTATGATGATTTGAATTATGAGGCTTCCGATGATGCACATTATCATAAAAAGAAATCCAATATCCATTATAAATTCGAATACGGTGTTGATGATCATAAAACCGGTGATAAGAAACACCACAAAGAGGAGCGGCATGGTGATGTGGTACGTGGTGAATACTCATTATTGGAGCATGATGGTAATGTACGTACTGTTAAATATTATGCCGATTGGAAGACGGGCTTTCATGCCCAAGTCCATAATAGTAAGCAACGAAGTCATCGTTGATGCTCAACGATTGAATCGGGAGAAGTGCGTGCCAATTTCATGAAAATCTTGTGATAAACATCATTTACATATTAATTATTCCATTGTATTTCTAGTGTTATTAATTATTAATAAAGTATTTTGAACCTTAGCGTTTTGTTGGTCTCTTTCCAAACAATCAATTCTTTGATTTGATTTTCAGGTTTAACGACACGTAAAAAATACGAGAAAGTGAAATAATATATACATCTATATATATAAAGTTATAGATAAGTGTAATATTTAGGATTACTCAGTAGAGATAGAAAGTAATTTATAAGCGCAACAGATAAATTAATGTTGGAAATTAGAGTAATAGTTATTTCCTACTGGGCGGATAGTTTACTTTTCATTTTTTTTTTATATTTATTTTCAATTTTACCGTTGTTGTGGAACTTTTCTTAATATAGATGGAATCTATTCGAAATTAAAATATTCCATTCTAATCTGTAGGTTGAATCGATAAATTTTTAATTGACTAATTCCAAATTAATGGAAATCTTTGTGTTCTTTCGTTTCATGTTTTTTTCTCTATAATGAAAAAAGACAAACACCGCAAATACGAAGTAATTCTCATTTAAACTACAATTAATACCAGATTCGCAACAATCTTTGTTATTATTTTGTTTAGAAAAAGCAAAAACTATCACATGTCCGTCCGTCGCTACATTCATTGAGAATTATTGCCGATTCTACATGAACCTTTTACAATTGACGTAAAAGTTTTAGAAAGTCTCTGCAGTGACAGAGAGCTGAATAAATTCCGTTACAGTTGATTAATAAAGTTGAAGATGATAAAGACAAGTGATAATTATACAAAATTCAATACTGACGAATTGAATTAATAACAGTGGACGTTTTTTTGGGCCACGAAGATAGCCCGACAAATTGTCGACTTTCAATTTATTCGAAAACATTTCGTTTGAGAAAGAAAAACAGATAAAAACTGCAGCCACACGGCTCGAATAGCGCGATTTTAGCCGCCTAGCTGTAGACTTTTCGACCGTCTTCGGTCCTTTCCTTGGGAGACAGTAGAGGTGCTGGAGTGCTGAAAAAACCTGCAGTTTTAGAGGGATTCCACATAAGGGCCTTGTCGAAAGGTAGGTGTCGTACGTTAAATCTTTGTCAGAGAAAGAAATACATGAGTATGATTTGGCAACACATCTTTTTGATATAAAATTTGATTCTGTGTTTGTCTTAATATATACTTATCTATGCTGTGTTTAAATAAGAACTTTGGTTCTTACTTATGTGTATTATAATTTCCATTATGCGTTCCTTGAAGGGTCGGACTGGTGATATAAAACGGTACCTTTTACAGTAGCAAATTAATTAAAATATTCATATTTCAATAATAAAGTGTATATCTATATAAAAAGTGGACAAATCATCCAGGGGAATATGAAAAATTTGCTTACGATCCCCTGTTAAAATTTCTACATGAGATAAAAAAAGATAGAGACAAAATAGAAAAAAATAGATAAGATGGGGTTGTAAAGCTCACTAATCCTTGGTTACCTTCGTAAATGTGTCGATTTTATTTTTACAACAACATCTATTGTGGTGTATAAGACATGCCAAACATCTGCTGTCTTTGTTGTGAGTATAATGATTGTCTCCTACATAGCATGATTGATACTGGCCAGTAATGTATTGGACAAAAACAGGGACTAAACAAAGAATTTTGGAATATCTTAGTAAACAATCCGGATTGTAACAAAATTCTGCCTGTGCATTAGGGTGAGCCAAAATGACTAACCTATCGAATTTATGGTCTCAAAAGGGCCTATATGTTGAAAAAAATGATCCCATTGGGAAAAATTTTTAGCTCAATTTTAAAAGGTGTCGGTGGCCATTTGAAATTTCCCATTTAAATAACATGCAAAAAATTTTTGTCCATTAAAAATGCTATAACTTTTGAACCGTTTAAGATAAAAATTTTATTCAGGCACATTCTTGTAGGGCAATAATTTCTGTAAAAGATGCTTTAGAGTTAATTTTGTAACTCAAAAATTCATGTACTTACGGGCTTTGAAAGTTGATGAAAAACTGATATGTTGAGTTTAAAGCTATTATGGAAACTTTTATTTAAAATCCTATAACTTTTGAACCGTTTGAGATGAAGATTTTATCTAGGCATATTCTTACAGGGAGTTAAATTCTGTAAAAAACACATTGAAGTTGATTCTTTTAACTCAAAAATTCATATACTCACGGGCTATGAAAGTTGAAAAAAACATAACTATTTTTCATCAACTTTCATAACCCGTAAGTATATGAATTATTGAATTAAAAAATCAACTTTAAAATACCTTTTTAGAGAATTTAATGCTCTACAAGAATATGCCTGGATAAAATTTTTATCTCAAACGGTTCAAAAGTTATAGCATTTTTAATGGACAATTTTTTTTTGAATGTTATTTAAATGGTAAATTTCAAATGGCCAACGACACCTTTAAAATTGGCCTAAAAATTTTTCTCAATGGGACAATTTTTTTTCCAACATATAGGCCCTTTTGAGACCATAAATTCGATAGGTCAGTCATTGTGGCTCACCCTACTGTGCATCTACATGGTTTGCCCTCCCTGTATGTACTGCATTTGAAACATTATAGTGTTTACTTTAAATTTCAATATGTGTGTCTATTGTTTCGATAAATTCGCGACACGTATGGCCAAATGTCCCTGGCGCATCTGAATTATATATGTCGTCGGCGCATTGTAAAATCCGTCATCTAGAAAATGACTAGGCAGATTGTAAAACGGTGAATATTTTGAAGTCTTTTATTGCCTTAAATGTTCAGATATCTTACAACCAAGGGCCTGAACTGACAAACACCTAACCTGAGCTAACTAGTCGACAGCCGGGGAAGGCGAAGATAGTCAGGAGCTACAAAACAGCCCCTGTTAAAACGACAAGACTTATGCAGTTTTCTAGATGACGGATTTTACAATACGCCGACGACATATATATTGTGATTTTGGTTCAATACTGTGCATGATTATTTCTCTATATGCTCTAGTTTTTGAGCAGCAAACACTAAAAATTCACATAAAGAATCTGACACTGTGGAAACTTTTCTTGTCGGATTAGGTCACAATATTTAGACTTTTAACTTAGAATTTTAACAGTAGCTGATACGTAATGTTGAACATTGGAAAATTTACGTTAGATTCATGCATCAACGAATTGCATTTATTCCCTATTACCCCTCAACTTTTGTTTGTCATTCGTTTTAACAAAGTCACTTTTAATAGCTACAGTTTGCCAAAAGTTGTACTCGATTTCTAACAAAAAAAAACTCGTTTGAAACTGTAAACGCCTCGTTAATACAGCTTTTTCACTATTGATTAGCATATTCGCGATATTATGTTTACAATGTACCTTCGCTATTTAATATTATCTGTAGATTACTAAGTAAGTTTTAGTTATAAATTGTTGATAAATACATAATAGTTCTATTCGATTTCAGTCAAAGTTCGCATCTAGTTTGTTATAACTTTGTAAAAGTCTATAGACTTTTTATCAAAAAAAGTCGACAATTGGAATTGATATTCTGGATTTACCACACAAACGAGCTGCCATAATAAACAAAAAATCAATACATTAATCTTGGAGGTAACAAGTTATTTGGATGCAAAAAAAAACGCAAATCGATACCATTTAGTTATAATGACTTGCAGCACAATTTGAACAACTACCCAACCGTAAAATCACTGTCAAGCAGCCATACAAATGATAGGAACATGTGCATTGTAGACTATTATACATACACATTTTTTACATCATCTACCATCTATTTAGCTCAAATTTCTAATAAATATAAGTAATTGTTTTCTTCTTGTTATATTTACACGTTTCTTGTGAAAGTAAAACTATCAAACAGGATGATTTATACTAGTTTAGGTCTAAGTTTGTTGTTATTGCCGTGTAAATAGATCCTTTCAGTAATTTCTATTGGTGTTTTTTCTCTCCTAGCACATCATAGTTTAACTTTAGTTACACACATACTTTTGTTTCTCAAGCATCTAAAGCGAAACTAAAACAAAACCAAGACTGATGACCGAAGAAAATGCAATTAACGTAACAAGTGGTCGGATATCTGCCGAACGATGTTCTATTTGTGTAAGACACTTTGAAATACTTTAAAGATTCCCGTCGAGTTTCATCAGCTCTCAGAAATCAGTGGAGAAAACTTCATAATATTGTCAATATTGAGGCCGAAATATTTGACAAACAATCTGTGTAAACATTGAGCAATCTGTTGCATAAATGAGAGAAAAAAACACGATAAATATGGTAAAAAAATGTGTTCTACTTTTGACGTAATCAGGACACCTACGTATACGTGTTTTCTCCATAAATCACACAATTAATTGTAATCAACAATGCCTATTATCGATCTGTAATCTAACAAAGACCGTTTCCTCAACTGTTTGTGTCTATTTTTGAATCAATTCTGCTTGAATTAAAGGACTATAATTGGGGGTTTCGACCTGAAGAACCCCCCAATGTTGGATTTTAACATAAAAGTACTACAAAGTTTAAGAAATGCAGGTATTGCCAATTATCAGATTGAAGTTGAATTCTGTTAAAATCATTCTAATTGAATCCGGGGCTGGTTATTTAAATCGGTAAGTAGTTGGAATTGTCTCTCATAAATATTAAAATAAAAGAAAACCGAACAAAAACCGCATCAAAGATTTGAATAATTGATGTAAAGTAGCGCTCTTCCACCGTCAGTCAGTTTAAAAATAGACAGGTAGCGGAAGTTTTAGTAATTTTAATTAATTTTCGTAATTTTATATTAAGTTGCAGATTGAGAAAACAATTAACAAAAGTAAAGGGATTATAAAGTGTTTTCGAAAGTATATATATATTTTGAATGTCGACGCTTTATTAAAATCAAATTTGGACCATGTAATTCAATCAAAGTTGCACATTTCATTAGTCGATTAAACAACTCTATTAAAATCATTTAAATTTGGAATTGTTTCCGTGTTTCGGATTTGGTGTCTTAATTAAAATTAACTCCAAAGCTAAACTCATGTAACGCTTCGCCGAGTCATCATAATAGCTGTATTTTACTGCTCAAAGCAAAGTCGTGAGTGCGCCCCCCCAAAATTTACTTAGTAGGAGGAGGAGCAGGAGGAGAAATACAAGTTAGCATTATTTTGGATAAATGCCTCAACGGCTTGCAGCCTGCCCTTTCCTATGTCTCTACTTTGAAAAAGACGCTTATTTTGCAAACCACACAACAAAATTCTAGATTTTAACTCAAAATTGGGCAAGAAATGAAAGAAATACTTCACTAAATTTCAGACAATCTGGGATTTCAGCAATTTTTTTTTGAACAGTCCGCAGGAATGGGTGATCTGCTGACTACACTTGAAAAACCCCACCAAAGGATCTTGAAGTTTGGTAATTTATAGAAAATGTATGTGTATATAAGTCGAAAAATTAAGCTTGGTTTCAACTGGCTTCCACATGATTTTGCAGTCGTTAACTTGGTTTCATCTCAAGCTGGTTTCAACTGACTTGAGGTTTTATTTAACTTGGATTCATTGTGCAACGCAGTTTGCGGTTTCGTTTGAATTTGAGTCTCTTTAAATTTCAACTTATGGTCGCCTGCAGATTCATTTCGTATCGAATAGTGAAAGTGGGGTCAAATTGGGATTTTAAGGTGTCATCCCGACGAAACCCAGTCGAGTACAGTATTAGCGAATACAGAATTTCTACTTGACATCGATTTATTTAGCTCCTAAACCATGCGAAACCAAGCCGAAAAATAGTGATTTCAACTTAGTTGTACAAGTTTGAAAGTACTGTAAAACCAAGTTGAAATCAAGCTTTATTTTTGACTCGGATAGACCGATTTCATTAAATACCTAATCGAATCCATTACAAGGCGCTAAACGCACGACGTTTTTTATATAACTTTTCAGCTTTAGGTCAAATATCCAGGTTGTAAATCACCAGTTCTAAGCTAAAATTTAGTTTACTCTGTGTTAATTCCAAGAAATCCCTATGACGTGCAGGGCCCATAAGATACTCTTGTTAGTTTCCAATATCACGTGACTTACACAACTTGTCTTGTTTTGTTTAGCTTTTTTCTTTCACTAGTTTTGGAACAAATTGATAATAAAGTTGTCAATAAAGCTGATAATAGCAATAAGAAATAAAATTTATTGAATAGCGCAATTTATTTTTATGTCTTTAAAAAACAATTCGTATATAAATAAATAAATAAAAAAACGCTCTTTTTTTTAATTGATTTAACATTTCAAGAAATTAAGCAATGCTTGTTAAACGACAATTGCTGTTTTGATTACTATATTTCAATGTGAACGTTGATTAAAATGAAAATTTAATTTCTTATTGTTTAATTATGTTAATAATTTTGCCTTTTCGTTTAAAGTCTTCTTAATTTCTCGAATCGAATCAACGTTTTAATGACAATGGAAAAATTCCGGAAAATTCTCATCTACGCGAAAAGATGTGTGTGCACTTATGTATGTAATTATATTGTAAATTGGATGTCAAACATCAATCACAACAGATCAAATTGTAAATCAACAACAATCATCGCTTGAATTAAGTTTAATGAATATGGATTACAATGTACGTTTAAATAAATTCAAAATTAACGACAGCCAGTAATTACGATTGGGTTCTTTATTAGTTCACGTTTAAATTATTATGGAAATGATAGAGTAAAAACGAAAAAAAAAGAACACGTTGAGATCAAAAACAAATTTAAAAAAAAAATATCGGACGCAAAAAAAATGTTATTGGATAACGCGTTTCGAGGAATCGAACATTACAAATAAAAATAAAGATCGGAAATTGGAATTCTCATCCTCTATTAATCGGAGAATCGCAACTTTATAATAAAACTATTAGGTTGGCAACTGGGTTGTGTTTTATTCTTTTTTTAAAGTTTACTTCTCTATAACAGTATCAGTTCCTATGTTGTGTAGCGCAAAAATTGGTTTAATCGCTCTTTAACGTTTTAGAAGCCGAGAACGCTGTGTGCTTCTGAGGTCACGAAGAATTGTTTCAGCAATAGCACCAGGGCTACGAACCTTTATTTTTTTCGTTTCGGTTTTCGTTTCGGAAAAAATATTGATTGTTTTTGGTTTTCGCTTTTCGGTTGAGTTCTAATGTGCTTCAAGGCTTCAAATCATTATGTTTTTCGTTTCGGTTTTTGGTTTCGATTCGATTAGAATCACATATATCGGTTTGCTTACGGTTTTCGATCTGGAAGAGATATCGTTTTGTTTTCGGTTTTCGGTTCAGTTCAATACACAAAAAAATGTGCCGAGCATTTTTTCGGCCCGAGAAGCTCGACAAAAGCCAGAAGGAATACACAATTTTAACAACATGGCATTCTATTTGATTTAAAATTAGCATAAATTAACTCAAACAAAAATTAAAATTATAGATATTGGTAGAACAACACATTCTCTTGTGAATCGTCAATAAAAATGCTAAATTTGTTTAATAACATGTGGAATATTGAGCAGTGAACTTAGCCTCAAGCCCATGAGGCGCGAGCCTAGGTTAAGGACTGATAATTTTTTTTTAAATTACAGAGGAGACTATCCAGTATTTGGCCCACAGGTCTTGAATTAAACTGCTCGCTTTTTAATTAATTACTTTCTTGTCCATCTTAACAATCACTAAATCGAATGAAAGAAAAAGTTAATTTCTCTTATTAAGACTTTCAATTAGTTTATTAGTTTATTTAATGGAATCTTTGGACAACTTGTAATATAAATTCATTATAAACTAACTCGATTTTATTGCACCGTAAAGTTTTTTTAGTATTTAAAGGTTTATAAAGAAACGATTTTGCTGAAACCTGCAAATTTAAAAGTTGAATAAACAACCTTGAGTGGTAATGAAATAGATTTATATTTCAAAAAAGCCCTTTCGCATCTAAAATAATCCGAATATCAATTATTCTTCGTTTTGAATTTGAAAAGCTATTATCCTTTTTCATACATCGGATTTTAGCTACATGGGCCCTTTTGCTCGCCAAAGAAAGCCCCGACATTAAGTTTTTTATTTTTTTTAAGATTTCCAATTATTTCGGACACACTCCACGATTTGATTTGTTCAATAGAATGCTTGAACTACTTGCAATATATATTTATAAAAGGGCTTTCATGGTTTTAAAAATTTTCACAATAGAAGCACTTATAGCAAAGTCAATACATTATAAAATAACTTGACTTTATTGCAACTTAAGTTTTTTTTACTAATTAAAAATTTATAAAGAAAGAATTTTGCTGAAACATGCAAACTTAAATGTTGAATAAACAGCATTGAGTGGTAATGAAATCGATTTATATTTCAAAGATTATTCCGAAATATCTAATTTTAAAATCAAACGAGCCCTTTTGCATCTAAAATAATTCAAAAATCAATTATTCTTTGTTTGGTCACTGTATGAATTTGAGAAGCTATTGCCAGTTTTTATACATCGGATTTTAGCTACATGGGTCCTTTTGCTCGCCAAAGGAGGCCTAGATATTAAGTTTTTGATTTTTGTAAGATTCGTTCACATACAAGCCAGATATAGTGGATTCAGGACCAAAGGGTTACTAGATTTGACAGACTAGGGCGTTAAACAAGTTACATAATCTCGGGAAAATAGGAAAGATACATGTGTAAACAAAGAAATGACTAGATTCAAGTATACCAACCGAAATTTAGTAACCCTTTGGTCCGTGAATATACTAAACCGCATTGTTTTACTTTTCGGATTAGCTATTTAATTCTTGGTATTACAAAAAGGGCATAGGGCGCCATAATTGTTAAATTCCCACGACTGGGAATGTTAAAGTTTAAAATACGACGGGCACTCAATTGCCAACCTAATATACTTAAAAATTACAACAAATTTATTTTTAAGTCGAGCTTAATTATGAAAATTTTTCATTTTATTCCCAATTTATCAATTGTTGCTGGAATTTTTGTTAAAATTTGGCCTCGCTCCTGCAACAGCTCGGTTAAAGATTCTTAAACGATTTGCGACTATTTGAATTCATGTACTAATTGTAGTCGATAGTAGATGCATTATTATCGTACTGAAATTACAAAATAACAAGAAACCCTACGAATTGGTAAATAAGTCGTATGAGATCATCATGGAATCAACACGAAAACCAAAATGCAATCACACTAAAATCCTATATAAATACAAATTTCACAATTAACCTATTCGATTGCGCTATCATCACCATCTCCATCAAGTCGATCCTTTAAGCACCGTTATTTGCATATATAGATTATTATTCTTTTGAAAAGTTTAATCTGTCCCAATGCATATTTATAACGAATACGTTCGATAAAATTTCACAATAAATAAGATTTATTCGATCATCATTAATGCTCATTCTGTAGAAAACGTAACGATGCAAATTCAGCTCGTTTCTAATATTCTTTTCAGTTTTTTTTTGTAGATTATAATATTGAATACAGAAAGCTTCAGCTATTTGTTGTAAAAAAAAAACTGTGAGAAGATTAGGATTAACACAATGAGAAGAGACAGATTTCGTTATTTTGCCAAATACTTCTCTCTCTATAATTCGGTATATTATAGACGACATTCAAGTGTATACGGTCTGAAAATGTGTCATCCCCACATTGAATCCAAATCACGTATGTACGTATTTACCTTGACTTGAAATTCAAGTTGGGCAACGCTGAAAATTGGACAGATTTCCTGCCATTACTGCAACCTTTTCGTCGACATAGTTGTATCTGATTAAATCCAAAAGTGCTTTCATTTTTCGATAAATGATCCAACAGAACGCACAAAAAAAAAGATTTGAGATTTCAAGCAATCTTGAGCGAATTTTCAGCGATAGCAGAAAATTCCATCATTAGTCAGTCTGCAACACAATCGAAAGGGAAATTTGATGGAGACGACTCCTGTAAGCGTCCAAATAAGTAATAAAGTCGACGATAATAAAAATATTGAGAATAAGCGACAAAAAAAAACCCCGAAGATTATTAAACTGTATTTGATTTCGTGGTGCTAGCAATCCGGCCGCAATTGGTGTAATCGAATGGAAAGATGCAATAAAATTCTATTTATATTAAATGTTTCTATCTTATCATCAATTTATTGATAATAAATCAAAATTGGATTGTATTGATGATATACGATCAGTTACAAATTAATTCTTAACAAAACAATACCAATTAGTGGAATTCCTCTCACAGACTCTCAATTTAATTACAAAGATTTCAGTATAATTCAATTAATTTTTCTACTCGAATTACACCCAGTAAACACTTATTTACAATCATTATCAAATTACACAATTAAACATTGGGGTTGGAAAGGGATTAAGACAGTGCGGGGCGTCTAGAGAAATCAACAAATACCGTACAAATATTTGGCCATTTTTATCGTAACATTTACAACCGTACCAGCACGATAGCGAGATAATTTATCATTTCTAGCACATGTCTTTTTATAACTCTTTGTACGGTTTAATATGTTAAACAAATTGGGGCTGACGCCCCCGCTTTGATACATCAACCGTCACGATCTTATCAACATTGCAATAAAATATAAATAATCGCAATTCAAACAGAATAAATACACACAAAAAGTCGGTTTTATGATGACGATGATGATGGAAAGTTATAGATAACCCGGCGCATCCACCATTTTCCACAACTAGTTTTTTTCCCAATTAATTCGATCAAATCCGTTTTGTATGTTAATTTTAGAAAGTCTCATTCTACATATCGACTGGCAATAATTCGTAATGGCATTATTTAGTTATTATGATGTCATGTTTGATATAATTTTTCGCTTCCACACTAGGTTCTTTCCCGTGATCAATATCGGGTGAAAATCTGAAATTATCCAGTTGAATTGTTGTTACGGTTATTTTAGATTAGATTGTAATGGAAATGTGGGTGTTGGAGTGCGCTTTTTTTTTCCTCTCTGTCGATGTTGTACTAACCCAGACGATTTTGATGGTAGCAAACATTACACCAATTCGGATCTATTTTGAAAGTAACTTGTGAATAATACATTGGTATTCTTTCGGCTAATAACTTAAGTTAAGTTGTTGGTTCTTAACTGGAAGCCGTTGTTGGGATTAAATACAGGAGTATTCACCCAATAAGAACATTCAAATTAGATTCGAGCTCGAGTAGTGTATGGATTTATACCGAAACTAACCAACAATGCAAACTTTTAATAATAGAGATTAAGTTCGGTTCGTATAGTTGACCTAATTTGATTCTAATATAAAGATAACTGTTAAATCGAACTAATTCGGGATTGATTTGCGTAAATTAATTCAAAACGCAAAGCACTTTTGTCAGTTGAATTGAGTATTAGGAAAATATTGGAGCAATGGGCCGGTTTTGTGTAGATTTTGATGGTATAATAATCTTGTCACAGTATTCAGTATTATTCTCTATTGTTGTAAATAACGTTGACTGCTTTAAGTATCATTTACATATTTAATTATGCGAAAATTGTATTGTCTATAGCATTTCCAATTTAATTCCACTGTAGATTAGAGACGAATCACTACCTGAAACTGTGTTCTCTCTAAGCAAAGCTTTACAAGCTTATATTGCACTATTGACACAAATTTAAACGGTATTGACGTAATTGCTTTACGGCTCATTCTAATAACGACTTAATACCGCAATTAAAGCGCAAAATATAGTTTAATTCGTGTCTGATTTTAGCAGTTCAATAATTTTCAACGTTGTCATCGGAGATATCCTAAAAGCGTCTATCACTCGAATAGAACAATTCAAGATTCAAGATAATTGATGAGAAATGAAAATTTGTACAATTCACCCCAACTATCAACAAGATACAGGACCGGCTTGAGGCCACACACAGCCGCCTAGAGCATTTTTAGTGTGTGTAACGCTTTATTGAAGGTCCTGACTATATAACAAGATTCCCACATCTTTATCTTTTATTTATTTCTAATAATAATTTTTAACGTAGTCATTGAAGACAGGCTAAAAGATTCAAGATAATGGACGGGAAATGGAAAAGTTATCTGTAACCGCCACATTTTCCACTGCACACAGGCGCTGAAAGCCCTGCAATCGTCATTTTTGGTCAAGGAAAATACTCTTTCAATAGAATTGTCAGTCATATCGTTTCCGTATCGGAATCTGTCGGAGCATTTTACATATCGAGATACTAAGCTCAAAAATTTGGCTGAAAAAATTGTAGCATTATTTGAAGACTTCTGATCTGAAACTGTATCTTGTTTACTTCTTCCAGCGTTTCAACCCATCCCCGTGCAACAGAGGGGCGCCAAATACTCTTCAAGACAAAAAAATTGTTATTTTGACTGATTTCTGGCAAAATTATTTTAAATTGTAACGTAATTTACAAATTATTTATAAATTATTTACGTAATTACGTCTCAAATTTTACCACAGCACCGGATCCTAATTCACGATAAATTATAAACGAAATCAAGAAAAACGAGGGCAATACACAAAGAAACTGTTTTATTGTGTTGAATGAAAGAAAATTTAAAACCTTATAAAAGTTGACTCTGCCTTGTTTATTTAAAGAGTTCTCAAGCTACATCACTGCCTCCCCATTTCAAATACAGCCTTTATAAACATTAAAAAGTAAATTTTCCACATTCGTTGTTTTACTTATTTGTTCAAGATTTTTTCCATTGTTAATAATTTCCCGGATCATCAATTCAATTCATCGTTAGTTCTACATGATAGGAATAGATTCCAATAGATTGGAGAGATGCATATTGATGCCACATTTTGCCACAAACAAATAGATAAAGTCACATAGAATAAGTATCAAAAAGAAAACCGACCAAAATAAAAAAGAAGCGTATTAAAACATACCGACGCGCATGTCACTGCCTATAAAGACGCTCCATCAGCGTCACGACGTCCATAACCTGCGTGATCTTTACCAGCATCAGACCAGTAAGTGATCATTTAAGCGAACTTTATCAATTAGAAAAAAAGAAAATAGCAAAAAAATCGGCCGTTACACGTTAAACATAAAAGTTTACCAAACTTTTTTGTTTGTTTTTCTAGAAATTAGACGTGTTCGTGTGTTTGAATTGTCACCATCGGTTTGTTCTTTATTATTTTTTTGAAACTTTGCCAAATCCGCTCACCGAACCGAAGAGACAGCTTCCTTGAGGAAGTTGCTCCGACAACCTGTTGAATACGGACGGTATTATATTCAATTCCGACATCGTTAAGGTAAGATAACATTTTGAATTATTGATAATTAAAGTTTCTAAGTAATTGTTGATGAGAAAAATACGAGATCCATTAGTAGAATTGAGCGCAAGTGGGTTTTTCTAAGAAGAAAAACACAACCATACTTAAGATGTTTTGTCAATATTTGACAAGAGTTCAATCAATTTCGTTTCAATATAACGGACGGTATTATGAGATTTTCAAATTTCATGCTAAATTGATAAAAAGGTAGATAATGCGATGCCGTACTGATTGAAACGATAATAACGAAACTGTTGAGCGTGAAAGACGACTTTCAAAGCGGTATTATTGGATTCTTATTCAACTGTAGAAAAATGAAACGAAAAAGAGAGAAGGTGCCAAGGAATCGGAGAATTTCGACTAATTAACAAAATATTCAATTAGTGTAATTAAACAAGTCTATTTATTCTAATTAAATTTTTTTTTAATTTACTAATAAATAAGGGGGCGAGATTGTGAGATTGCCGAGTGCAAATGTGTCACAGTTTTCTTTAACAGCAACATTGTTTTTTCACTAGATCCGGGATAATTCACCGGTCTTTTATAATGTTGTTTTAATAGTCAGTCCAACAAAGCGAAGTCTGGTAAACGCCTATTATCTTTGATTTTCTTTCTAATTTTTAAAGCTTCTTGTTGCCCCTTGAATTCTCCTGCCATACGATACAAAAGCCCCAATATTTTAGCTGAATTTAGTTGAAAAAGACTATTTTTTGTGTCACCTTAGAGGTGCTAATATACTCGCTAAATTGCGTCCGTAATTTTCACCGTCAAAAAAAAAAACGTTGTTTATCATTAGTGAAACTTTCGATTGTAGATCGTATTTTAAACAATTCACGGATCTTTTATAATGTTGTTTTAATAGTCAGTCCAACAAAGCGAACTCTGGTAAACGCCTATTATCTTTGATTTTCTTTCTAATTTTTAAAGCTTCTTGTTGCCCCTTGAATTCTCCTGCCATACGATACAACAGCCCCAATATTTTAGCTGAATTTAGTTGAAAAAGACTATTTTTTAGAGGTGCTAATATACTCGCTAAATTGCGTCCGTAATTTTCACCGTCAAAAAAAAAACGTTGTTTGTCATTAGTGAAACTTTCGATTGTAGATCGTATTTTAAACAAGAACAAAAACGTGCTATCAAATGCGGGATAATTCACGCTTTCGGGTAAGCAGCCTTTGTGGCTCTAATTATACGGGCTGTCCTACAATTTGGAAGCTGAAACTCCTCGGTAACGATGGAGTCGGAAAATAAAATACAGAAACAAGATGCCAGACTGCTCGTATAGCCATTGATTAGTTTTATTTGTAATCTGTTCAAATTTTTTTAAATATGGCAAAAGACGGTTTTGACTAAAGCCTGAAATATGCTCCAGTTCAGTAACGAAATGAAATTTTCATTATAATTTGATTAATCGAACCCTGAACCACTCAAAAAATAGTTCGACTTCATTGCACCGTAAGGTTTTTTTCTATTTAAAATTCGATAAAACCTCGATTTTGCTGAACCTGAAAATTTAATATTGAATAGTAAATAATCTTGAGTGGTTATTTTTCAAGAAATTTCGTATTTAAAGTAATCCAGATAAGAATAATTCTTTTTTTGGTCACAGCATGAATTTCAAGAAAGAACGTTATTTTTTTATATTTCCAAAGGGCGGCATACCAGATCAGGCCTAGGGAGCTATGACAGTTAAATCCGCCACTGGCAATCGTTTGAATAAAACACACTAGAGGCCAATCAACAAAAGCCTCAATTATCTTCGTTATTCTTCAATGTCTTTTTGTTGTTTTAAATCTTAATTAAAATCTTCCTTCAACCGCATACGACAATCAAAATCTGAATTATTCCTATTTAACAACAATAAAGTGGAGAGAATTTGCTTGGAATTGTTGATTTTTCGTTTTGCTATTAAATCGTGCCCATTTCAACAATAAATATTTATTTTAACCGTCAAATTTTCTTTAATAACATCTTTGCAAAAGTCTCTCGTAGATCCGTATTATTTACTTTGTCCGAATAAATAAATAATGTATTTTACGACGAAATAATAGGAGCAATGTGGAAAAGTTGATTGACTTGTTAAGCTGTTGCACCACTTGGGAAATGGGTCAAAATCCTGCTGCTTTAATTACACGGATTTACCCCAATAACCACACCACTAATCATTACAATCAATCGGGATCTATTTATTTATCAATTTCATCAATCAATACTCGAAATATTCTATAACAAATGTGCAATTTTATCGCGTAATTTGAAATAATTACAACAAACCACACAATTCGTATTAATTAATTTATTCTTCGAGTGAAAGTTAAATACGTTTTTATCTCATGTCAAATTAATTTTGAATTTGTATATACGCATATTTTATTGTTATTTTACACTGTTCTCTTAAACGAAATTTCATAGAATATTCGGTTAACAGAAGATTTACAATGGACAACCCAAAAAACGAGTTTTGGTTGTTTAATGGATTTAGTCTGACAAGAAATTACTTTGATGTCGGAAATGGGGTAGAATTCTATTCGTGTCCCGTTGTTTTTAACAATTTCGTCATTTATACAATTCTCCCCAACTATCAACAATATACAGGGACGGCTGCAAAGCTGGCAGCCGCTTGCAGCACTTTTTCTTATTATTTTTCAGGAGAGCGCCAGGAAAGCTCGCACAAGTCCTGACAATATAACAAATTCCCACGTCTTTCTCTTCATCTCGTGCAGCTTCAACTGACTTTTCGGTAATTTATTTTTGATAATAGGAAAATTCGTACGATTTGATCGACAGTCAATAATAGCGTCTTTATCTTTGGCAAAATTGATAATACACCGCTCCGGGAGATGCGTTTCGATTCAGCCAAACCAGTTTGCAAAACTTGGCTTGTTCTTGATGGATTCCTTCAAGTTTGTTTCCAAGAGGAAAAAATTACGGGATAGACGTCTTTTTTTTGGATTCTCCCAGCTTATTTGACCAGTTATCCATTAATCCCTACAGCGAACGTTTCTTAAATCAGATTAAAATCGGAATCAGATGCGTGCTGTAATTTAATGGAATTCATTATTAATTTAATACAAGACCTGTTTAGACGGCCACATTTACTAAGTGATTGATTAATTCCAGTAGTCTTGATAACGAGAAGGTCCCAATAAATGGAGACGACACACTGTTGCGACTACAACTAGAGCAGTGAAATTGTGTGTTAATCCGTTTTTAAATGAGTGTCGTACGGAAATGGTTGCGGCAAGATGAATTTAACTCAAAATAATCTGCAATTTGAAATTACTAAATTCAATCATAAACGAGAAAGGTCGAAGAACAACCCAATTATTTTAATTAAGAAAGCCCAACAATCCTTACACCTAATTAGCTGATTAACGTAAATCCAAAGAAAACAACAAATTAGTAGCGTATTGAAATTTTTTCTACGTTTAACGATCTAGACAGAATCAGCCATGCATCTGTACTTAAAGCTTAACGTTTTACAATAGGAGAAATACAACGGATGAAACTAATAAGATTTTAGTTTCACGATTGTTCCAAACGAAAATTTAAAAGATTCAATTATAAATCCAGCTTTAAAGAATTCCATAATCTTAACCGAAAAGGATTTGCTTTTATTTCTTTAGAGTTTGTTAAGTAGGAAAATTTTCGGTATGCTGTCGACATTCCTACTAACCAGTTTTAAATTCCAATTGCTTTGTGTTATTTTTCCATAAAGCAACCGGTATATTTCCAGCGATAAGGTGAAAATCGCAGCCTTATTTTTATTTAATTTTCCTAACGCTCTAATTTAATCGTTTACTCAATTTATTATCGATTCCCCAAGCGACCTCCTACCGCCACTTTTCAGTTTTATTCGAATATTGATGTGCGGAATAATGCCATTCGAATGTTGTTTTATAATCAGTTCGATTTCTTCAGATTCCACCAGATCGGTTTCTTGGTGGTACTTTAACGTGAAATTAATTAAAATCTACGATACGAGTTGTCGAATTGCGATACAATTCCCTTAGATATTAAAAATACCAACTACAAATCGTGTACAATAACGAAAACTAATCAAAGTTTTATCTATTGTTGTCATCAATCTATTTTAGTTTGATAAGTGTTTAGCGACGAAATTATCGATTTTCGCCGTTCTATTTTAATTACGTTAATGAAACACGATATTAACAACTGTCTTGTAGATAGTTTTAATCGAAATTCCAGCAATCATCATCATCTGTATTCTGTCACAAAGTCATTATATTTATCGTTTTGGTAAACGTTGAGACAATTTGAATTGTGTGTCATTTATTAATGGAACGTTTAGTTGACTAATGATTATTTATATCTGTACAAAATCAGTATGGAATTGCAAATAAAAACCAACACAAATCAATGGAGAATATCGCGATTTATTGATAGAATAGCGTTGAATAAGTTTCGTAATAAACTCGGAACGTTTCAGTACATTCCAATTTTGTATAAATTTGATAGAGATGATGATTTATCAAATATTTATATGAAAAATTGTTGAGTTTTTTTCGGCGTCTCGAGAGAAAAAAACAAAACTATATTGTACAGGCTGCCATCAAAAACAATAACAAATAGCTTGGAGGTAAATAACGTTATCATTGCTGAAACAGACCGAGAAACATCATTTTTCATCATCGTCATTGCTATTTCAATTTGACAATTTTTCCTCGTTCGCATTCAAACATAATTTGCAATTAATCTAACGGTTCGTTAATTGTTGGAGTTTTTAATTGCAACTGACACGTGTTGGAAATATTGTTAAAGAGACAACGATCAAATAACGAAATCACTAATAAAACAAGACAATTTTCCAACTTAATAACTACTGTAAAACTTTAACTAGAACTAGATTGAAGTTTCAGATAGATACAGAATCTCATAAAGAATTTAATTGCATTATCCACAACTACCACCACTACCGTGTCCGATAAATTGGTTTGAAGAGAAGTTCAACTTCATCGTTCCTAGTTATTGTAATTAATCTAAATCGTTAACAAAAAAAAACTCACCGACTTTATAGATATTTTACAGGCAAATTAAATGTAGCAAATTGAAAATGTTTATTTAGATTTGTAGTGTTGTGGTTGTAGTAGCTGTAATTTCCTTTGGGGGTATATTTGACGATCTCTCCACCTTTTACAACTTCACAGATCATTTTATATTGTTGATAATAAAAAATACTCACCAGCTAATAGGAGAAAAGTTATTGTTTAATTGATAAAAATTACAGCTTTTCTTTTATATTAAAGTGAAAAATTGGCTAATGTTTTTCGTTGAAATTTTTATTTCCGAGGCACGGAAATTCTTTCATCGTCAATATTTACATTTATCAAAGATTATAATCGAGATCCTAGAAGTTGAAAAACAAATTTAGATTCAGTAGGAAATCCGTGCTTTTATCCTCACACTACTAAGCATCAATTTGTTGGCTAATAAAACAAGGCAAGCGTTTAAAGAGCACTGTGGAAATCATTTTATTAATTAACAAAAATTCTGCAATTGTAAGAGATAAACATTGATTCGGTGGAAAACGGTTTTCGGGTCGTTTGCCACACAAAGGCGCCTGCAAAACAGTTTCAGCTCAGCAGGATTGCCTGCCACATTACCAAACACATCCTGCAGCAAAATTGGTTTGCAAAAGAATGACATAAGAGGTATTTTGCTCGTATGAGAATGCCATATAGTGAATTCTTTCAGTTGACTGTAGAATAGCACGGACTCATTTAGGTACTTACTTTTACTTAATGTGAAAGAAACGTTAGAATGTTGGAAAACGCAGCTATACATGACGAAATGTGTACACACTGCTGTTTTGAATTATGATAGAGAAAAAATCGAAAAAAAACTTCTCAAGCCTCCTGTTGTATGCACCCTAGGGTAAGCGCTAGATTTTGTTTTGTACGAACATAAAAGGTGGAATTAAAACTGATACCGCCTGTGGCGCGAGATAAACGGATCGATTGTTGATTGAATATTAAATTTTAAGTCACGATTTAGCTTCCAGACATACCGTTTCCAACCGAATTTTCTTCTTATCAATAATGGATAATAGAAACATGGATTTGATATGAACAAATTGAGAAAGAAAAGAGAAGTTGTTCAACAGTTTAATGGTGAATATCATGAAGATGAAGATCGGGATGTTGTTCAGGAATTTCCATGATTAAAATTCACCGAGTCGTAGACACAAAGAGACAAGACTTCACCTGTTTAGCAAATGCCAAAGCAACAGTCTCGTGTTACAAAGTCTCCACATCCGTGACTTTGTCTTCGGATATCCACGGTAAATGCGACTAAGTGAAAATATTAGGTTGTTCAATA
This sequence comes from Epicauta chinensis, assembly GCA_021725515.1. Taxonomy (NCBI): domain Eukaryota; kingdom Metazoa; phylum Arthropoda; class Insecta; order Coleoptera; family Meloidae; genus Epicauta; species Epicauta chinensis. Next base: position 515,076 of record JAEDXX010000074.1, on the reverse strand, counting down.
CGAAAAACACGAGTTAATAGTTTCGGATACATTGTATTATTCTCTGCCTGCACTTCCGGACAATTGTCCCAGTACTCTTGTAATTTATGGATGCCTCCATCTGTGAAGTGAGAATTTGGAAGTGTCCAAATACGCTACACGGCGGCTCTTCGTTTTCTAAAAATCGTTTCCCATGCAAAAATTCAACTCAAAAGGTAACCACTGAAAGTAAACATATCTCAGACATTTCTCCAATAATATTGAAATTCAACAGCAAAGAGAACAGATTTTCCAAAATTTGAGAATTTTCTCCAGTTTTGCAGTAAATTGCCAAAAGTTTTCAAAAACGAATCGCTCTAGTTTTTTTAGCTAACACCAAAAACACCTCTTCTGATTTCCTCCAAAACTAAGACATTCAACATTATTTTTTACACGGTTATTATATCTATATATTTAAGACGGAGGTTTCAGCCTTAACCTAAAAATTAGTTTAAGTAAATGGTAGGAAAAACAATCTCAATTTTCTAATTAATTACTTGATGTCCTACATAAAGAATATTGTTTTTCGTAAGCTCTAATTTCGATCAAAATCAGCCTCGTATTGTCCATTATTATGATTACAATTCTGTTGATTCCGATAATGTTGATTAGACTTTCAGATGCCGAAAGGATAGAATTCTAACTTCTCTCGGAAAAATTAATATCCCCCGTCAATAAATCATTTTTATCGTAAATATTTATAAAATAATCAATTACACTACATTACGATTTGCTTCTGAATTAAATACAGTTTTGATTAATTGCTAACAGAAACGTATAGCGGAGAAGTTGAAAAACTACTGATCGATTTTGTCGATTAAAATCGGTCTATTAAAAGACAGGAAACTAGTTGAACATGTATTGCAATTCAGTTTCTTTTTTGTTTTTGTTTTTTTAATTTTGGCCTCAGATTGGTGTTAATTAACAACGGCAAAAAAACAGGCAAAAGCTATCCGCAAAAAATGTGTACAATTGGAAAACATACTGTTTTCACCTGTGCCGCGTGATGGATTTGTTTCCAAATAAAAGTAGCGATATTTTTTTTCATAAATAATCAACAAAAAACGGCACAAAAACTAAATAATGGTGCTTATCACATGAAAACAAACTCTATTGTAATATTGTGTTAATTATCCTGTTTGGCGCATTTTTAATGAGATCCACTTTTAAAACTTTCATTTTAATGAGAGTATAATTTTTTTAAACCAAGCTTTGTGTATAATTTAAATGAAATATTTGACAATAACAAGTGGTATCTTCAACGGCTTTAACGGAAACTACCTTTCACAGTTTGTTTTAAGTTTATACCACATTAATGTGCAATCAATCTTCACGTAGTTATCTTTCTATTGTGCAACACATTTGTTGTGTTATTTAAGGCAATTTATCATTCAATTCTCAACAGAATCAAACTAAAAATTATGTAAAATCTCGTTTTTTTTGACGATTTTGGGTTGTAGGCGTCACATTTCGATATTTACAAAAATGGTGGATGCGCCGGGTTTCAACGATTCAATCGTTGCCCAAATCGAACAATTAAAAAACTTTGATTTCATGGAAGTTTGTAGTCGTTATTCGGCTTTTGTTCGCTTTTAATTAGAGAAACCTGTCGTATAGTGTATTGCACAAGAAGATGATCGAATACTCGTCGAAATTGAATCAAATCGAACTGTCTCAAATTGTCCACTGATGGTACATTTAGTTTTTTGTCCACAATCAATAGTAGAGTGTAGAAAATCCGATACACTCCGAAAAAACACCTTTAGACAAAGCCGAATCTCGTATTGTGTGGATAATTGGAAAAACGGTGTTACATGATACAAGCTGTTAGGAGAGTGATTTTTTAGCAGAATAGGCGACATCAGAAGACCGAATCAAGTTATTTTTGTTTTGCCCCCAAGATTCGGGCAAATAGTCCAGGCACTGGAGGTAAATAAAATTAGAATCAGGTGATTATCTCAATTAGTTAATTATTTATATAGTGACAAAGTCGAAAAGCGCTGTCCGCAAGGTATAAAAGTGGCGCTGCGCTAAAAAATCTGACCTTTAAAGCCATATAACATAAAAAATGTTAGTTTTTTCGAATTTTTGCTTATGACATGATTTGCTCGAAATTAAATTTTCTACAAAATTGTTCCCTATGAATTAGGGGAAGAGGGGGCAAAGTGGGCCCTTTAAGGAAATAATCATAATATCGATAATTTTTTTTTACGCGTTCGCTTTTTTTTTAGACCCTTGATACGTATTTAACATTGTTGTGCTGCGTCCATTAAAATTAAAAAATCGAAAATTCGGGACAATGTGGGCCCCCCAAAGAAAATTAATAATTGATATTTTTCATTATGAATTTTTATTTTTACAATTAATTAATAGATATTCAAAAAGAGAATGGTCCTTTTTATCCCTCATTATATAAGAAATTTCAAAAAGATTTACCCAATATTTTCTGAAGCTTCGAAAATTTGCCCCTGCCTCCCTTATATAATGATAAAACGATAGAATTGGCCGGTTTTTTTAGTAACAAATGGATTTCTGATAAACAAATAAAGCGTACGATAAATATTTGTCTTCTAACTTAATATTTGATAAATATTCTACCGGTTTAGTTCATAATATATTAAATTTTATAAATAATTACGGAATCATTGAGTTGATAAGCCAATTTTTTTATTTATTGTTATAAACAAAAAATTGAACGCGAATTTCGCTTGGCATCAAACACTTTCTCATCAAATAAGGATCAATGAAGCATATTTTCCCAAAAAAAAATGTGTACCTCCAGCGCCTGAACTAAAAGGCAGATAAATATTTTGGAAAAAGTTGCTATTTTAAGGTGAGAAGGCGAAAATGCTGAGGATTGTAGAGTTGGCGTGAAACGCAACATAAAAATTGAAATTCAACCAAACGCACAATTCGAGAATTACTGATTTGGGTCGGTTACGATTAAATAATTACGAATTAGATAAAAACATGATTAAAATTCAACCCATAATCGATATGGTGAAAATTGAGAAAAATTACACAACTTTCCACTCATAGAATTAAATAACACTCCATTCGAATTCATTAATTTATGGAATGCTAATAATTCGGTCTCTATCTCTCTCTCTTTCTCTATTTCCTGTCATTTGTTTACATCTATATATTATAAATAAATCAAAACATTATAAAGGTCGACGATATCAACAGAATCCCTTTTGATAAACGATCTGTACGGAATGTTAATCAAACACATGGCGAATATCGGTGAAGCGTACTCTTTCCTGTACTTGTGACGCACTGTAAAACACCAACAAAAATTACGGATATAGCGATGAAAAAGAACTGAAGTCAGTTGGAATCGGTGCTTTTATTTTCGTCAAATCAATAATTAATTAATTAGGGATCAACAAACAGTTCAGGTGGCTCTTCGTTCACGGTGACATGTTTAATAGATTTCAACGAATAATCAGAATTAGTTGTACGATAAATAACGACAAAAACCAGTTCGGATTAGATACGGGTTTTGATTTGGAGTTCGGCGACAGATCCTCGACTAATGTCAATATGTACTTGGATTTTGGACTTTTCAATAGGCGTGCTGTTATCAAGATGTTTCGAAAGAAACTCGAGTGTATACTTGATTTTTTTTTCTATATATATACGCATCGTTTTCCATTATTGGAAAATTTTGTAAAGATTTTCACGGTTGTTTCGTTACGATTAATCGGAACGAACTGGTCGCTTTGCAGGAAAATAATAAAAATATGTGGAATTAATTGCGTAATTCAAATTATAGCCAGTTTACGGGGAAATTGAAAAATAATCGGCTTGTCGCACCTATGCTATTACTCTATTGACACTTTTCAGATTCTAATCCTACAACATATCAGAATCAAGTGTAGAGGATGTAATCAGTTTTGACAAATCGCACGTACTCTGACAATACCTTAATAATTCCTGACAGGTGTTAAATAAAGGAAAATTCGGTTTATTTTTAGAGCACAAAAATAAATCAAACGGGAGCAAAACTAAACAAGAACGCAAAACGACGGGGTTTATTCGAGTTTTCAAACTAAACAATGCTGTCTTCATTTACGATTAATTTCACACTTTTTTGTAATATTTTGTTGATCGGGATCGTACAAGAGTTCCCATTGAACAATTACAACCCTTTCAAGCTGATGTAACCCTTAAATATTGATCATCAAACACTGTTAAATATAATAGCCATCAGAAAGGTTTGGATGCTTTAATGATTTCGAATAGGTTTAAATACTGTCTTTTCAAATAGAGCACTAAGTGTATTTCCGGCGGAATATTGAAAACACTAGTATTCCACATCGATAAATCCGCATTTACGCAATAACTGATTTACCCAATAACTATTTTCATAAACAATCACCAATGTCTTTCGGCAAATAAACAAATTCAATCGTTGTAGTTGTTGTTGATGCTGCTACAGTCTCTGGCGTTGTTCTATCGTCACCAATCTTATCATTATGTTCATGATAATTCCGGATATGTCTCAATAATAACGATTTCAACGAAAACTTCTCGCCGCATGTATCACAGATAAACGGTTTCTCACCCGTATGCGTACGCATATGTACATGTAAATGTGTCGATTGTCGGAACCGTTTCTTGCACAGATGGCATTCGAATTTTTTTATATCCAAATGGACACGCATATGCCGTTGGACGCCGTTCGAAAACGGGAAATTCTTGCCGCAAATCGTGCACAAGAACGGCGTCTTTTTGGTTTTCTCACCGGGTGGACGTTTGTGGGCGCTTTCGTGCCGTTTCTGTGACGATAAACGTTGGAATTGTTTGCCGCATATGTTGCACGTGAAATTCTTCTCGCCGGTATGCGTTGATAGATGCTCTTTTAGATGGAAACTTTGTTTGAATTCTTTCTGACAATATTCGCATATGTATTTGCGGATGATGTTGTGTACACGTGTTGAGTGGCGTTTTAATTTCCATTCTTTGTTGAATTTCGTGTCACACAGATCGCAATGATAGAAACAATCGTTTGATTCTTGGTCTTCGGATAGTTTCTCAATGTAGAATTCTTCAATATCCAATGAATTGTCCGGATCGTTCTTCAATAATTCCTCATCATTTGAGACAATATCGAAATCGTTTTGTGAGTGATTCTGCAAGAAGTTTTCGGCTTCGTTTAACATCTCATCGTCAAAGTCCTCGTCTTCTCGACAACTATCGGACGTTTGCCCTTTACGATTCGATTGTTCCATCAATGTTTCTTGAGATGTTAAAACCAAATTTCTGAACTTATAACTAATTTGTAATTGTTTTACACAATCCAAACATATCCACATTTCTTCAGTTTTAATCTTGTAAATAAGAAAAATTAAAGAATTTCTAGTAATTTCCGAGTAATCGTAGAATAACTTACCAGCTGTGAGCCAATGCAAGCTTTCAATTTCTCCCAATATGATATGTGATCTTTATCGATATTATTAATATCGTGGAATTCGTCAGAATTACTTTCTAAACATGTAAAACACTTTTGCGATTGGGGATTCATGCCAGAATTAACGGAAAATTGGGAAAAACTGGAATTCGGAGGAATTTCTAGGTTATGTTGACGGCGACTCTATCGAAGAATCGGTAATGTAGGGTGTTGGCTTATCGATTAGTCTGGCGGGATAATTCAATTTATCTCAAAGAGTTTTTTAAAAACAAAACAAATAAGTAAAATTATCCCGACTGTACACTACACTTCAATGGATCAGACAAGGACAGTGATAGTTTTTATATAAGAGAATAAACGGCTTCAAGATTAATTAGTTTCCGTTACTAGCAATACTGCATTTCGGTGTAATTTTTTTCCAAATCATAAGGCGCCTGGAGCTGCATACTTTTTGGGGCTGCTTTTGTATTGCTTCTTATATTTGATTCTACATGTAGGAGTTTGTTGAGTGTATCTTGACTGCCATAAAATGAGGGAAAAACCCTAGAGCAATCTAAACTTCTTAAAAATTATTCTTCCGGAGAGAGGCACCTGGAGCGCTAGGAAAGCTTGCACTAGCTCCGTCCAGAAGCACCGTGTAATAAGAGTACATCTTCAATGTTATAACACTCGAAACTATGTAGTGTTGTAGCGATACCGTGTCATCCGAGGACCGCTAATGACAGGGACGGTGGCTGTTTTTGCAGAAATTTTATTTCTTAGGAGTTTTTTTTAATTTAGAAGAATGATTCTACAATTGCCAGTTCGTTGCTAGCGAGTTCTATTATGAAAAGTGTACAGAATAATATCTGTTTACCGAATACCTAAGTGATACAGATTTTAACTGAAAGGGCGACTTCTTTGCAGAAGGCAAGCAGGTCTTTTTTAAAAGATACTTAGGAATAGATGTTTTTTCTTTTCCATTACAGCAACTTTCTGGGTACTCAAAAGTGTTGATGATATTTTCAATAGATCTTCCTATAAGCTGACCGAGTCATTTTAGAGGAGGTCCCGAATTTAAGACAAAAATTCCAGAAAAAATAAAGAAGAAAACAAAGTAAAAAGATAGAGAAATGCACCTTGAAAAATCCAGGAGCCCTCCAACTATTCAGATTTATCTGCCATTATTAATTTTTAGAAGCTCATGAAAAAAAAATCACATCAAGTTTCTACTATTCTGCTATTTATTGCTGATATAAGTCAACGTTTCAGAATTATTTTCAACACTTTAAAATAATACTTCACTTAGAAAAGGCTACTTTCTTCATCTGGAAAGAACTAAAGTAGCACTTCTTGAGCAAAAAGATTTTGTAGCTTACTTAGATTTTCGGGTGCTCTATTTTTTCACTACAATTCAGAGAGGCCTAGCGATTGAAATATCGATATTTTCTGCCCTCTTTGATTGCGAAATACATTCAAGTTAATTTTTTTTTCGGAAATTTTAATCCTACTTGTGGTGTTAACGTGCCCGACGCCGTTCACCGTCTATTTAGAAAAACAAAACTAAAATCTGCAACAATTCCTGTAATGTTGCACAACTATTCGGTAGTATTATGCTTTGTTAACAATGTACTTGTTATAAAAGAGATCAAAGCTATAGCTCTGGGGCTTGTCTGCTTTATAATCTAATAATAAAAGTTTGAAAATTTCCCAGCTTGCTACTGTTATTTAAATGAGAAAACTACGTACAAAAGTTGTCGATAATATAATACACATATAGGTAGAGATATGTAAAATAGATTATCATAAATTCTTAGGTCTCGATTGGACATGGAAGTAATCAACATTTATTAACTTTGACTAGTCAACAGTCGACAGGATTATCATACAAAATCTTGTTTATTGTTGTGATTGTTGTTCATACAAATCATAACTAGTGGTTTATTAGATCAAAAGCTATTTCCTTAGTTTAATCGAAGTTTAATGGATGTTGATTAAAGCTATCACATTATCTTCATCCAGCTAATTGCAGCGATTTTAACAACAATACACAAACCCACATAAAAAAAAACGTATTAACCATTGCTTAATTGATGATCAGGACCGGTCGTCGACACAAAGGAGCCTGTGCGCAAATGATAATTTGGGGGCCCAAAGTTCCTTTTTAAAAGACACTTAAAAAACTTTTTATAAAGGGATGCACCCTCTGAACCTTCCCTGTGGCCGCCCTGCCTGTTATTACCGTTTATTAGAGGACTTCTCGATTTTGTAGTTATTTTTTTAAAGATTCTTAGAGGGGTGGCGAAGTCTTGCTACAAAAATCGTGGTTCTTGGATGAATAATGGTCGAAAGAAAATTCGAGATCCGGGCGAACAAAGTGAGAACAAATATGCACTTATTCGGGATTGTGCCGGTAATTTTGGAACATCTTTTCTTAGAAAAAACTTGTTATCCACAATGTTTAGTTTGAAACAAATTATTTGCGAATGCTTTCATCCTTTAGTCACTTTTTTTATCATGTGTTTTTCCCAATTAACAAGTTAATTATAGACAAATAATATGATAATTGTAGATAAATAGTTGATAATTAATTGGTCTTTGTTGGAACCATTGCCGGCTCGAGGCTACAGCTCAACAGGCATATAATTTTAGGGGCGGCATTTTTAGTACGTCTTATGTTTGATTTTACCTTTAACACTTTTTTGAGAGTATTCTGCCTACCAATAATAATAATAATAATAGAAGCAAAACCGTAAACCAGTCTTAATTTTGATGGATTAACTATTATTTTTCCGGAAATGAGTGCCTGGAGCTCCATAAAACTTGGACCGGCCTCGTTACAACAACAGTATTGATAAAATGAATAGAACTGCTTGAAAACGTATCCCCGGTCTTTTTCGGAGTTTCCTGTAACTAAGAAAATTTTGGCCAAAAGTAGTGCTAAACCACCCTGTTCGAATGCTTTTTAAATCTCTAAGACCCGAAGCATCTTAAATTGTTAAACTTGGTCTAAAGCTTTGAGAATCTTATCATCAATTTATATAATGTTTATCGTGGAAAGGAAGGCTTAAATCTGTGGCAAAACTCGTTTTAAGGAAAAATTGGACGTAAATTAGGTCCAATTTATCTTCAGTTGCAAAGTCTCAACTCAACTTTTATTCCTTGTATCTAAGGATCAAGTCTTCCTTCTTTTAAAATGTACTCCAAACTTTAACACCAAGCTTAAGCTGGCACTAAGTTATTTAAGGCGAATCGGACCTTAAATAGATCGCTTTAAACGCTTATGGGCGCCAGTGTCGTATTTTCTATTTTATGAGACAAAATATGAGTTCTTGTAACGAGTTACCTGACTTGGACAACAAAAGTAAGCTCTTCTGACAAATATTGGACGTATATTTGTGTATATTTATGAATTTATGAATGTTTGCATTGCATTACATACTGGTTTTATTAAAAAGAAAACGAGCACTTAGCAAAGTAGTAGATAATTTTATTTATAATCGAATCTTAATTAAATGTAAATTTATAGAGTGATAATTAACATTAAACACCTGTCCCAATAATTGATAAAATACAACCCAAAAAATTCTAATAATTTGAGGCTGATAGATAACAACAATAATTAAATTTACACGATATTTAATGATTGAACAATGCAACAAAAATCAACAAAATATGATATGAAAACAACAAGAATTTGATTGAATTATTTTTAAAACTTTCATCGAATTTAAATGAAACATAAAGCAATCGAGTTATAAACCAATTTATCAATTAATGAAGACATAAATAATAAAATGACGTACATCTATTATAAATTAAAGAATTTGTTAACAATAAAAGTAAATATTTAAAACCCAAATCCAATCACGAGATTATTGTCGAAATATTGATCCAATATCACAAGATTTTTTTTTTAATATAATAACATGATTAAATTACCAATTACTTTCTCCAAATCCGATCGAAATCTGGGTTTGATTAGAAAGTTCTAAAAATAGAGAACCCTATTATTAAATTTTTTGGAGGATTTGTTAATATTTTATGTTTTTCTAAACTTTGGCCTAATTGCAAAATCTTTAAAACGAACAAACAATAACAAACCGAAATTTGTTAATTGAAAGGTAACTCTCTCTCTTGATTGTTTACCAATAATAATTAACATCTTCTCTATTAGCGGTATTCAAACAAGATGATGCTGCATTTTTCTTAATGATTTGTAAATCACGTGCTCATCAACAAATCTCTTTACATATATAAATAAATAATTGTGAAATTTAATGGAGACATTTCAGAATTTCTACACATATTCCATTATCATCATCAATTTTATTTATTATTATGTACCAAAAACTCTAATAATGAATTATTCCATCATTTAATAGTTTCATCAGTGAAGAGTGTGTGTTTTGTTGATGATGATTGTTATTTAATAAAATCTGATTTGTTGTCAATGTGATCACAATTTGTGTGTGCCCAACAAAAGGATAAAAGGGTTTTGATCGTAGGAGGAGATTTTCCAATCGAATTGAAGCCGAAAAGGTCAGTTTCTACCGAAAAAGTTTCTCGCATAGAAATCAAAGACTTATAACGCAATTTTATGTAATATTACACTATATAGAATTAAAATAGTTATCATTTATCAAATCAATAAATAAATAAATAAACAAAGCGTGTGTATAAATAAATGCAGGGATTTAATTAAAATAGTTACCTGCACGTACTTGTAAATGAGATTATTTATAGATTAAATCAGAGTCTAATATAAATATATAAAACTATTGTTATCAATTGTTGTACTAAATTTAGATTATTCAATTATTGATGTGATATAATTAGCAATTAAACTATTGATTAATAAAGTAAAATTGCTGTCACGTTTTATGATGAAATATCGTATCATAATATTAACCTTTCGACTTAGATTTTATCGAATAATTAACAAAATTTCCCACAAAACTGATACTGTGAAAGACCTTCCTCATAGTTTGGAAATTATCTTTGATTTTTATTCATTTGTCAATTCACCGAAACAAGATAAGGTTGGACATTATTACAGTTTGTTTAGATTGAATCAGTCGGCTTGTATTGCTGATAATTTTCATCAGATTTTCGTAATTTTCAAGTGACAAATAGTCAATCGGAGCGGTGAGTTTTTTTGGGACTTTTTAGCGTACTTTTTAGAAAATTATTGACTAGGTGACACCAATAGGTACTCACAACCGGAACTTCTATCGATCAAGTGGCAACTGAACAAATGGCAGTTCCGGGTTCAAGTTCCAATTGGTTGTTTACGTTCTTTTCAGTGAACATTGCCTACAATTTTAATTGATAAGTTGCACATATACAGGGGCGGCATTTCATCTGGAACGACAGTATCAGACAAAGATAGTGTTAGGAACGGACATACATTATAAGGGGACCTGAACGTAACTATTTCAAGACCTCCTCTTCTCACAGCTTGAAGATTACATAGTTGTGGGCTGGGAGCCTGAAGCTTAAGCTTCACCAGTTTCATGACAATTCCGCCTTTGGGTAGAATTTTAGGAGCGACATTCTCTATAAAGTAGGCCGGGTAATATTTCAAGCACATAAAGGTCATTTACGATAACAAAATACACGAGACAAAATAATGGAAATTAATAAAGTAAGGGGTCCGGGTGCAGCTCTCTTGTGGCGGGTGTTAGCTTCTGTAAAAAGTTTTACTATATACCGAAGATGTGATTCTAGAATATTAGCACAATAGAGGCGTGTTAGGTGTAATAATGTCACTCGAACGAATCAAATTAAATAAATTATTGGACACGCGGTGTAGAAAAGAATAGTTCGGGTAATTTTCTCCATTAAGAATTGTTTGATTCTTACTTTCTACGATCTCGCCTGACAAATAAGTTATAGAAAGGGGAGACTATAAAGTATTTGATCCAACGGTTTTGACTAAATATATTTCTGGCCGATCCTAACAATGACTAAACCAAATGACCAAAGAAGCAGACTTCTTTGTAAGATTTGCAATCAATTCGGACACACTCTACATTTTATTTTGTTAAATTACAATCTCATAATCAACTAGTAGTTGTGGAAATTTCATTATAATTTGAGCAGTGATTACAAGTTCATAATAGTGAGCAATCGAACTCTGAACAGGTCATATGAGTTTTGATTTTTGTCAGGTAATCAGTGCAGTAGCTGAAGCAGAATACTTAAGGGACACAATAGATGCGCTTGTTGAATAGTTAATTCATTAAAAAACATAACTCGATTTTATTGCACCGACAGATTTCTCCTTATATGAAAGTTTTCGATGAATCGATTTTGCTGAGTCTGCATATTTTTTATAATAATGAAACTGTTTATATTATGAAAATTTCTAATAACACATTTTCAAATCAAACAAATTCTTTTGAATGTGCTCCGAGTACTCAATTTGAAGTTGTTGCCACTTTTCCATCTTCTCAAACTTGGCGATACAGGCATGTTTAGTAGCCACAGGAAGTCTTGAGTTTTTGATTTTCTTAAGATTATTCGTTCATAAATTTACAGATGTGGTACGAAAAAGGTGGCCACTGGGCTAGACTTTATTTTTTCCCTATTTAGACCTATTTTATGGCATCAATGTTAACTATATATTTTATGATCCTTTTTTGAATCCCGTTTTGTTTTAAATTACCTAACAATATCCAAACTGTTGTGTAAATGTAAATTTGTTTAATTGAAAACCAGAAACGCGTACGTATAGGATAGAGTTATAATTGTGTTTGTGTCTTTCTCTCTCTCTCTCTGGCATCTATCTCTGTTTTTCCATCCCTATTGGAATTTTTCTAGTTTAATCAGTAAAGTTACAAAAGAAAAATGATTATTGGAAAACTAACGAAGGAAATTTTAAACATGTGATGCGATGGATGACTCTGTCAATATTTGTACAAATCATCATCTATTTGAAATTCTAATATTTTCGCTATTATTATTATTACTGTTATTACAACAAAAATTTCTAATAGAAATCACATTTTTCTAACGTAAAATATTGACATAACTGAATAGGATTTGGGGATTATACAACACGGCGTGAACATGTTACTGATAAATATCAACAGATCTTACGTGTCTGTATAATTATTAATTTCAGTAAATTTACATAAACTATATTGAATAGGCCTCCAATACTGTAATCTAGAGATACCTACACTAATTTATAGTAAATCCGGAATGCAAATAGAGACACGTTATGGATAGAAGAACAAAAGTACGTAAATTGTTTTAAATTACGGTTTCTAAAAGGGGTCGAATAGCGTTTTGATTAAAATCATTAATCAACGAAAGATTGATTATTTCAATTTGTCTTTAAGCTCTTTCACTAGAATATCAATCGAGACTTGAGGATGTCTATATAATGAAACGGAAGTTGGAATTCTTAATTACAATAAAAATAATAATAATAATAATCATACTAATTAGAAAACGTAAAAGATTAATTTCCGTTTTATTTCAACATGTTGAATTGCAAATGACAGAACTTCATTTAAGTTACTGCCTTTTCTTGCCAATTTTTTTATTAATACGATTTCAAAGTTAACAATTCTCAAGTTTAATTATAAAATTAAATAAAAACTCAATTATTAGTAGCTAGCTTGTAGAAAATGTAATTAATTTCCAATAATTAACCACTGAAATATTGAAATTCATATAAATTAAATTGTATCGATCCGTATTTCCGACACTTCATGCAATTGTCGTAACTCTTAGAAATGCGGAGAAAATTGATTTTTATTTGGTAAATTTCTTTGCAAATGTATAAACTGAATTCCCATCCGAACAACACAAAACATTGCAGCAACATTGCTGGAATATTATGAGAGGGTTGCTGCAATATTATTACGATTTTTTTCTTGGTTATACTACAAGATTACTGCGCCACTGGTTGCCTAAAATCTGCACGCAACCGACTTTGCATCCAATCTTAACCAAAGACAAGAGACACCACAATTTTACAGCAACTTACAAGTAACGTTCCAGCAATGTTTCGGCAATATTTTGTGTTGTTAGTGCAATAGAGAAATAAGTTGTTTTTACAAATATTTATAGCATTCCGTTGTGGTCATCTTTTCGCCTTCTATTTAGGTGATGAATGAAATACCACCGCACTTATTCTAGAAAAAGCATTTATTCGATAAATAAAATTACGATGAATAGAACTTGAGTGGTTTTAAGTTTGTCAATAGAACACTTTCCAATAAAAACGTGTAGAACTTTCTTCATTACATTCAATACAATAGAACGGGGTTTGATTATTTGTTTGTTACTGCAGCTCGCCCAACTTTTCTGCCAAAATAGGTCATAATATTGCCGAAATTTATTTGAATCACTTTACGCAATTATTATTTAATTTAATTTCGATATTGTTTCAGACTTATAAGATGCGCCTTCCCTTGTATTTGGTATGCGTCGCATTGATTGTTACCGTAAAAACCAACGATGAATTACCGAATTATTATAGAGGACGTTATTTGGAACCAATCGATTTGGCCGCCGATCAAGAAACCATCAGTTATCTGTTACCAAAATTGGCAGCCAAATATCGACCGAATAGCGATTGGAGTGGTGTGACCGATCCAAGATTCTATGTTTTAACTGAAATGGAATCGAACGATATCGACCATCAGGTAAAGTTTTCCTGCAAAACAAGGAATCATTGCGAAATCCACTAGAATCAAGCGTTCTTCCGCATTTCTCTCGATTTATCATCAATCATCTACAATACGTTTTTATTAACAAAAAAACAAAAAAAAAACAATTAAGCGCCACATTGTAGTTTATCTAGCCCTAGTTCGTACTATTATTGGCTTTTTTATCTATCAAAACAATGATAGTTTTAGTGGCAATTTGTAATTGGAAAAATGATTAATTTTGAACAAAGTAAGTAGATAAATGTGAAGTGTTTAGAAGGCATGCACTTTTGTAGAGATAGATGCACTATTTTGTAGTATTAGGAACGAAATTAATTGAGGGCTAGTTTGTGGAATTCACTCACTTATCACAAAGAATATCGCACCAGCACATTTTGCCTGCTTTTTTTTCCGTTGCAAACAATTTTACGATATCTAACGAACAATTTTTTGTAGGTGGGCCGCAATGTACAAAGACGTAGCCCAACGATTTCCATATCGGCACCAATTGATGTTTTACGAAAGACATGGCAACAGGAACACGCCCGGAAACAAATGGAACGTAATCGTGAATTTCTCAGTCGTTTAACATAAAAAGGAAATTCGCCAAACATTCAACAATAATACACATATTTAAAGAAATATCTATATAATATCGAATTTTTGTGCTTTTATTGTATGAGCCCAATACAATAAAAGCTCAAGAATTCAACAACGCTATCTAACATTGTAGACGTATTTTAATTGAATTATTAAACACAACAAAAAATTGAGCACAATTTTAACTTTGAACAGAGAAAAATGTGCAATTTGTCGTGATGCTAGTCATTAAGGGATTTTTTGCCAAACAGTATCTATTTTAATCAGTATTGTTATTATTATTATTTTAATTAATTTAATGTAATATTTATTTAATTTTGTTATCATATTTATTCTAAAAGTAGACGTCAATAAACTTGATTGATTGTAAAAATTGTCTATAATTTTCTGTTGACTGACATCTGGTAAATTGGTGGATGCGCCGGGTGTAATCGCATTTTTTTCTACCGCCAACCTATTATTTTCTCTGGATATGTTTACTTTTTATAAGTGAAAATCCCAGTAAACTTCTTACAAATATGTAAACATAGCTCGACTGATTTGTTTTTTCTTTCTAGTTGGTATTATAGAGATTGGCGAGTAAACAATGAAACATTACACGTGGCAAACTATCGACTTGAACGCGCTCCTTTAATTATATTTGTTTATAAGAAATAGGTTGTACGAACAGAGTTTTGCCGCTACAGGTCTTTTAATCAAACACGAATCGATAAATAGCGTGTCGTAAAGAAATTAGTGGGATTATTAAGTTTACATCCATCCATATATGATTTGATGCGTTAGCGTCGAAAGTAAACCGTTTTTCAGAAGAATTAGTGATATTCCGGTTATCAATTGATGCCTTCAGTGATTCACACTTCAAACGCCAAACAGAACGCACGAAGGCGGTCTGAGAAGTTGTAGGCTTCTAGTAAAGATGCTGGAGTGTTTGCTAGAGGTGTCGCGCTTGTTCGCTTCGTATGCTTTACCAACAACAAAGCCAATTTTGTCACGGTAATAGTCTAAATCGAGACATTCGTCGAAACTTTCTCCAAAAGACAATTGTCCGGAAAACTTGTCAGAAAGATAAATTCAGGCCCGAAAGCAAACAATAATTTTGAGGACAGTATTTTTGAATGCTGGCAAAGCTTAAAGTCTTCGTCGTTGGTCAGTGCGATAAACGCGACTGTGGCTGTGAAGTGCTATTTGTAAATCAAAACTTTAGTTTAAAAATGAGATAGTGTCGTATCTACAGGGTGGGCCACATAACCTGCAAAAACTTGAAACACGACATTTGCGATCTTCTTGTTTGTAAATCGATCGATAAATAGGCTTCCTTCGGCTATTAAAAGTATCTTCGCAGGTAATTTGGAAATACGACAAAATCGTAGTAAATTTAGAAATGCTTCCAGTTATCAGACGAAAAGTAATTAACAGAAAACAGGAGCCGTTTTCCAGAAACACTCAAAAACATGGCTACTCAAAATAACCAGTTCCGTCATGTTTTGGAAATCAATTTTCGGGAAAAATATCATGTAATTGAATTGCTTCCAATGCTTCAGTTTTCAAAAAATGTCACGGAATTGTAACTCTTACACTAACAACTTTCTTCAGTTTTCTCGATAATAGGTGAAAACTTTCAAAATCCTTCCAGTTAGTCGAAAGATCCTCCTGCGAATCAATGCCATTAAGGACCGATTCCACAATCGTTTCATTCCGTCCGACATTCTAATTTTCTTTCGGCAGACGGCCAACATAGAGTTAAAGAATTTCCGTGAGAATATCAAAATCCATCAAAAAGTTCTTTAATATCGATCGTAGAATTGTTTACTATACTTGGAATGCGAATGTTATTATTACAACTGTTGACAACATTTAAATCAAAACAATTGCAAGGCCAATAGTATTGTTTATAAATACAACTATAAATACGATTGTTAATGAAGAAATCTTTTCAACAGTTGTAATAATAACATTGACATTAACAAATCATTCGTAAACAATTCTGACGTCGACTTTTTTCATCAATGGATAAGTTATTGAACCCCGGAGAAGTTCTAATTTCTCTTTGAGCAGCAAATGAGAAGTTTTTTAAAGAAAAAAATTATTTTCATATCAAATTCAGTCGCAGTAGGTAATTGGTTTCCTAATAGTGAGTAATTTTCGAGCTATTGTGGCATTTCCAAAATAGCTAGAACGAAAATCGTCTCGGTCAATTGAAGTGTAGACATTGTAGTCTAATTTCTTTAGATAGTTCTCCATTTCAATTCATAAGCAAACGAGTTATTTGAGGATTCACATTAAAAAAAAACACCCGGTATCTATATACTATATAGGG
This sequence comes from Epicauta chinensis, assembly GCA_021725515.1. Classification (NCBI taxonomy): domain Eukaryota; kingdom Metazoa; phylum Arthropoda; class Insecta; order Coleoptera; family Meloidae; genus Epicauta; species Epicauta chinensis. Next base: position 498,080 of record JAEDXX010000074.1, on the reverse strand, counting down.
TGTTTTCTCTATGTCTCAGTACCTCAAATATCTCCTTTCTTTATGAATTGGAATGGAAAAGTATCTAAAGAAATTAGACTACAATGTCTACACTTCAATTGACCGACACGATTTTCGTTCTAGCTATTTTGGAAATGCCAAAACGTCATAAAAGGTCTTGAAAATTACACAATTAGGAAACCAATTACCTACAATGAATGTAGCGAAACAATTCGATATGGAAATAATATTTTTCTTTTATAAACTCCTCATTTACTGCTGAAAAAAAAATAGAACTTCTATAGGATCAATAACCTATCCATTGATGAAAAAAGCCGGCGCCAGAATTATTTACGATGATTGCAATGTTATTATTACAACTGTTTACAACGTTTTATTCAAAAACAATTGCAAGGTCAATAGTGTTTATAAATTGTATATTCAAGAAAACAACTTTAGAAATTTTAAATGTTGTTAATATCATAAGAATAATTATTCTTACTGCAGATAGAATTGTTTCCTCGATTGTACTGTTTATAAACACTATTGGCCTTGCAATTGTTTTTAAATAAAATCTTGCAAACATAACATTCACATTGCAAGTATAGTAAACAATTCTGATGTAGGCGTTTTTCATCAATGAATTGATCCCAGAGAAGTTCTAATTTTTTTCAGCAACAAATGAGATGTTTTTAAAAGAAAAAAAAACGTTATTTTAATATGAAATTCATACACAGTATTCATTTTAGGTAATTGGTTTCCAAATATTGTGTAATTTTCGAGGCCATTTATGACGTTTTGGCATATAGACATTGTAGTCTAATTTCTTTCGATACTTTTCCGTTTCAATTGATAAACAAACGAGACATTTGAGGTAGTAATATTTAGAAAAAACACCCGGTATATATATCCATAAAGGTCGAAGCTTTCAGGTTTAAGGGGTTTTCAGACCATACTTGTGATTATGTAAACGAAATATATAGGTACAAATGTTCCAATCCAAAGAATAAGATTTATTAAAACCAATATGAACCGGTTTATCTTTGCAGGGCCATCATCAGCACCCATCAACACAACACTGTTCTGCAGGGCTGATAGTGAGACGCATATTATAATATCAATTGTTGTCATATTTTTAGTAATTTATATTAAATACATTTTTCGCAATTTTTTGAAAGATTCTGCAACCAATGACAAAAATGTGCTGATGATGGCTCAGTCCGGTTGAGACTGATTTTGATCAATTTTACTCTTCAGATTCGACTTCTCTTACACGATTACTTTCTTTAAGAACATCTCCAGACTTTTTATTGATCAAATTTTCACATTTCATACGATTAAAATGGGTCATAATGAAAACATTTGACTGGTAAATTTTCTTCAACAAACTCAACGTTCTCTGAATCGTGAAGAAATAGGGAGTTCTCATTGAATTGTTGAAAATTACACAAAATTGGTGAATACATTCAATCTTGGCATAGATTGCGTTTCTCATCTAAATTTGTTGCTCATATTGTTCGGAACGAAATAAAAAGCGTTCTCATTTATGACTGAATTGCTTACAGCTTTCGTACGATTTCGCCAATTTATTAAAGAAGAAAACCTTTAGGTCTTAAACCACGTGACGTTTTTAAATTAACTGCAATATGTTCTAGTTTGAAGCTCCACCGATGATGTACTAAAAAAAAAAACCACCACCATCAACATCGAAATTGAACACATTGATTACCACGTGCAATTTATTTACATATAAATAACATTGCATTTAATCGTTAATATAGATTGCGTATTTGCCAAACTACAGGGTTATTGCTTGATTCATTATTGATCGATTCATAAGAATCCAGCCTCGCAATATTTATGATTTCTATTATTTTTCTTCCAGAGTGGCTCGGAGATGCGTAGCAAACGTGCCGGTGCCATTGGGAATGGTGGTGAAGCTGGTGCATCATTGTCAATTGTGAATTCATTGGATGTGTTACGTAATCGTCTATTATTGGAAATTGCTAGAAAGAAAGCTAAAGAGGGTGCAAATCGTAACCGACAAATCTTATTATCATTAGGTAAACGTGGTGGATTTCTACAATCAAGAAATAATATTATTAATAATAACAATAATAACAGATATGATAATAGTGTATAAGTAGACAATAGTTTATGGGTTATTTAGGAATATTAACGGAAGTGCTACTGTTATCACGAAATAGTCGCACTTCTTGCTATTATTCTCTTTCAGTCTCGCCCCCATCTCTCTCTCTTTCTCTTGTTACAAATTCAAATAATAGTAATGATAATAGTTGCAGCATTGTCTAGTTTCAGTTGGTGTTTTTTTCTATTCTCTCTTATTATTATGATGCGAGAATAAATTTCAACTAAAGCTAAAATACAACAATAACGATACAAAAATAGGATTTTACAGATTGACTGTTCAACATTCAATTATCGTATAGTTTCAGGCAATAGTCAGCTTATCGGCCTATAATAAAACTATATATTTAAATAAAAAAGAGAAACAGGCATAAATGTGATTTTATTTATTATTGATTCGTTTAATTCTACAAAGAAATTGTCCACAGTTTATTGGTAACAAATAAAATAAGTTTTCGTGGACTTACAACGACTTACTGTTTGCAATTTTTCCAGTAGTTCTCTAAAATTTATTAAACATAGACTTATAATAGAGGTATGTTGTGTTATTTTAAAGAATAAAAATTATTGAAAAAATCAATCAAAAAACATACAAAAAAAATAGTATATTTTATAATATGTTTAAATTATAAATTTTTAAATGTAGATGTTTTATGTTACCGATGTGTATCATACGATGTACAAACAAATAAATGGAATAAACAATAGTGTTGCATTTAATTCTTCTGTTATATTCATGAAAAGTCTCTCAAATAAACCCACTAAGGCCGCAGCAAAGCAGGCTGCTGCTTGGAGCGGCACAATTTTGGGGACGGCATCTTATGCTCGATTTTACGTGTAGCCTTTTCTTGATTATTAATTCAATAATTATTAACGAAAATAAATTTGCCTGGATCGTTAGAAGGCTTGCACCGGCCCTGTGCTCGATTAATTTGGCTCTACCACAACTATTCCTGCAAAGCAAGATAAAGTGTTGCTTACAAATCGTGGCAATTAATTTCTTTTCTCCAACATAATCTACAACGATAATCGTTTTGTTCTTGGTTTAAAACGGTTTCGTTAAGACTTTACACGTGTTCGAATAAAACGTACAAGACCAACTTTGTTATCTCATTAAGATAGTAAGACACTGGATGAAAGTTGGAGAGTTTATAACTCAAGAACTATTAAGGATTTAAGATTGAACATTTTCACCACACACAGATAAGCTGATGTTCTTTTATCAAAAAAAAAACTTTTACCTGACTCTATCTTGTATTACAGACTTGAAAAGTCAAATGCACTTAACACATTTAATCGTTTATTCGTTGTTACTTTTTTGTTTGGTATTTAGATCGTATCGTTGTGTAAAAGTTTCAACGTAGGTGGATGTTCTTCTATGAAACGATTATATTTTTAGCTGGTCTATTCGATTGCCCACTCAATCGTAACAATATTCCGTGTCGTGACAGAAACGCAAAAAGAGATAATTCTTTGGGAGAACTTCCATCGAATCATCGATGTGTGAATGATATTAATAGGCACAAAAGCTGTTTCAGGTGGGCTGTTACAATTGTCTCCTCTTCTGTTATTCGATAATTGATTTTATTGGCAATGACCAAAATTTCTTTCTCTACTAAATTAAATTTATTATCCTATCGTAGCCTAATATTGTAGACTCATTTCAAATTGTTATTTTATTAATTCTGTTAATAATTCAGTGAAAAATATTGTGAGATAAATTGTTTTCAATGTATCGGTCCACAAAAAGCAAAGAACTTTTACAGATTCAGTTTAGAATTGCTTTGTCTTTCGATCAATCACAAGGAGACAATCACACAGTGATAGCATCAATCCTTCAACATTAAAAAAAAAACCCTCAAACTAGTAGATGCGATTGATAGATAATATGGTCAAAATAGACTTTATTTTAAGTGATATATGAAAGTTCCTATTGATGCCACTTCAGTTTTGTTAACAACAAAAAAATAATGCGGTTATCTTATCTTCCTGTAGCATCTGCTTGTGTTTATCAATAATTATATTGTGTACTCTGACAAGTTTAAATGTGACTAGCCAATGAACTGAATCCAAAACAGTGTGCTTGGAAAGTAGTTTGTGTCTATTCAAACTTTAGACTCGTCAAGTGGTTGATTTAATGGGGCGGAAAATTATAGGACGTAAGCAAAATTTTTGGTGCGATTTCAATATAAAGGGTCTGTTATACGCAATAAAATTGATAATAAAATATATTTACGAACCATATTTGGTTACTTCGAAGAATCCTAATTTTGGGCAATGGTTTTGGACAAGGTTAGAAATATTTTTCAGTTTTGAGCTTTGGTAGACTTATTTTTGATCGATTCTGCACATTTTCCTTGATATATGGAACATTTGGGTCGAGTTTTTTCTATTTTCTATTTAGCTACAAAGCCGGTAAGGCACGAGATCCTGCTTATATTTGGAGAATCCAAAGAACGTGTACCTCCCTGGTGTGTGATCTTGATTATTGGCCATATTTAGGGATAATATTTGTTTTCTAGCATTACGAAAAGGGCGATATCCGCCACTGGTCCGATCTGAGTTACATGAGCTCCTTATTATTGCTTTTGCAATAGCGAGAAGTCTTGCAGAAACAATCTTAGGTCTTTATAGGGTGCAGCGCAAAGTACCAAATATACAGCATGTTTCAGCTAATAGCTTCACCTCCAATATGTCGCTTGTTTGTGAATTGAAGTGGAAAGAGATTCGTCTACAACGTCTGTACTTCAATTGACCGGTACGATTCTTTTTTCTAGTTTTTTTGGAAATGCCAAAACGTCAAATAAGATCTTGAAAGTTACTCAATATTAGGAAACCAATCATGCAATCCAATGAATACCGTAAATGAACTTGATATGAAAATTTTTTTTCTTTTCAAGAATTTGGGTTAAAGATTGTATTTCAAATGAAAGACGTTGCAATTTATCGCACAATATTACAGTTTATTAATTTATCCGCCATACCACCTCCATACGTCCATACCATAAAATGGTGGAGGCGCCGGGCGAATCGCACTTGCCAATTTTCTTTTTGAGTAGCAAATGAGAAATTTTTAACAGAAAAAAAAGATATTTTCATATCAAATATATTTTAAGTATTGATTGCGGGTGATTGGTTTCCTAATATTGAGTGATTTTCGATATCTTTTATGACGTTTTTACATTTCCAAAATAGTTAGGAAAAAAATCGTGTCGATCAATAAATTCCACTTAAATTCACAAACAAACAAACAAGATATTTGCGGTGAAATTGTTAGCTGGGACATGCTGTATTGTGTGCTCCAACAAGCTTAAATGTGACTAGCCAATGAGCTGGATCCAAAACACTGCGATTGGACCGTAGTTTACAGTCTGTTCAAGCTTTAGACGCGTTCTCTGGTTGATTGAAGCTCAGGCTTGTGAGGCGTGCGCCTAGGGCGGCACAACCTGGTGGGGCGCTAGATTTTACAATGTAAGCAAACGTCTAGGTGCGATTTAAGCATAATCTGTTATACCTAGTGAAAGTGATAATAAAATATATTACGAAAAATACATCCGCATAGTACTAACTTTGACAAAGTCAGAAATGTTTTTCAGTTTTGGGCTTTGATTGACTTATTTTTGGTCGATCCAAGGCATTTATCTTGATGTATGGAACATTTGGGTCGTGTTTTTCCTATTTTCTATTTAGCTATGAAGCACAAGATCCTAATTATATTTAGAGAATCCTAAGACCGTGTACGGCTTCTAGTGCGTGATTTTGATTATCAAGTATTTTTAGGGAGAAAACCCAGGAAATATAAGTTCTATAGCAGTACGAAAAGGGCGACATCGGATCTAAATCTGCCACTAGTCCCGTCTGCGCTAGAAGAGCCCCTTATTATTGCTTTTGTAATAGCAAGAAGTCTTGCAGAAATAACTGCTGGGGCGGAACTTTGTTTGGTCCTTTTAGGCCGCAGCCCAAGGTCCCAAGTATATAAAGGGCCGCCGGCTATAGATAGATTTTTTAAATTGTTAAACTTGTAGTTCAGAGCCGCTCTGGTGTAAAAACATAAAAAATAATCAAAAATAGAAAATTTTTATTACTTTTATTTTTATTACAATTCCTGCTCTAATTAAATGGCAGTTATTAAGTCGTGGTACAATATTTAGTCGTTTTGAGTTGATTTTGGGTTAAACGAGTTTTGCAGGGTGAACTGCTACCTGCTGTCTTAAAAAAACGAAAGTTAAATTGCTTCTTTTACTTATGGCATAAACTCATGAATGCACCACGGGAGTTATGGGCATAACGCCCTCGGGCCAAAGGCCCTTAGGCCGTACACTGTCGACACGGAGGCGTTTTTTGCCTCATAACGCCCTTGATACATTAATTACTATAATAAACTAGTTGAGATTAATTAAAGGAGAGGAAGCAAAAAAATGAGACTCACAATCAGTTGAAGATTTTATTGTCATTCCGTGATAAATTAAAAACTATAAATCTATTTCACCCTTTGCACACGAAGTACTTTGCACCGCGGAAAATTGGCGTGGTACTCGAAATGTGCCTCAACAATATACAGTTTTAGTTGTATGTGCGTTAGGACCGATTCGATAATTTAAAGAAAGCAAACCCAAAAAAAAGTCCAAGTGCAAAGAGTTAAAACTAACTAAAATTTTTATTCTTAAAATAATAACAAATGCAAATGTTCGGCTCGCTTTGGTAACTATAGACGATAATAAAATAGATGAAAGTAGATATATGATTTCATATTACTTATTAGAATATAGAGCTTTAAGTTAAATACTTCATCTGGCCCACTTATTTATACAAAACTAAAATTCAAACACCAGAAGAATGCCAATGAAAGAATCCACATCATCTGTTTTATTAGTCATTTTATCCCCTTTCCACTTTTAGAAACCCCCTTAATTATCACCACGCAAAAATACTGACTTGAAATTTTTAATATTAATAATAAAAAAACAACTATTCTACAAGCATAATAGAGCAAAAATTTTGAGAGACCCATCGTCAAATATCCAACATTCTAAATTTGTTGTTGTGTTTTCCAACAAATATAAACATTCCACGAAACAGCAGCTAATTGTACAACTAACACTTGATATTGTAATGGTACTAATGAGAAATTACAAATTTGTACAGCTGGCCATAATTTATAATTATTCTTCAATATATCTAAATATTTCGTATCAAATTCATGTTTGATTGCATCAAATGATTTGCCTTGTATTAAATTAATTGTCGATAGAAATAAGCCACAACCGATCGGTGCAAATAATAATTGATCACATAGTACTTTTTTGATGGCTGTCACTTTGTTCTCTTTACCATCACCAAAACGAAGTGCCAAATAACGATACCATCTGGTTAGAATTGGACCCTACAAGAAAACAATTCAAATTACGCGCCATCTATACTACAACGCCCTCTAGATCGTAATTTCAAAAATTGATTATTTCCGTTATAATTACAGGAAAATTAATAGAATTTGGTAAGTTTTTTTTATTAACATACCATCACAAACGTGCCCATACACATAAATTGAGCAGTTCTTTTAAAATCATACGTTTTTATTGTACGCTCCTCCACAATAACTTGTGCAATACAATCACCTGTACCCATTAAAATACCACTTTGTATGGATTGAAATGCTAATGGATAATGTTTTAATAATCGTTGATAAATTGTAATTACACTCATTTTGTTGCTTGTTACATTTACACAATCGATTTGGTTGCAATTAAATAAAAGTGAGGTTATTGGTGTCACATTAACAAAACGTCAAGTTCGCACGTGTTATAGTAATGCTATCCCACTCTATTACACATGATTGCAACTCTTTAATATAAAACGTAAATCGTTGATTGATTATTCTAACCCAACTTTGGTGTGAAAACAAATCTTGTTTCAATTGTTTTAATCATTTTTGACGTAATTTAATTTAATTGTAATTGTAATTATGTTAAATTAAAACAAAATTTTTGTAATTTCCATATCATTAAATCAAATAGGATGTTACGTAATTTTCTACAATTATCGAAGAAATTTCCTCTTGGGGCTGTTCGTAATCAATTGAAAAAAATCAAACGAGTCGCTTTCAGTAGAAGAATTGATAAGAAATCGTTGTTTCTGTTGAATCTTGGCGTATTTTGTGATCGCAGTTTCATTGAAAATTTCGATGTAAATCTACATCGAGCTTGTGAGAATGGTGAAGATTCTCTTTTAAATTTTATGGAAACATTACGGAACGATATAGAGATGATTTCTGATAAATATTTAGAAGCTTTATGTAAACAAATCGAACTTGTCGAAGCCAGTATGGATGTTGATCCATTATCCCACTATTGGGATGATTTGATCGAATATAGAAACATTACAAATGAATTGAATGAAGATTTCAATCGGTTTGTTACAATTTGTAAAACATTAAGACACATGTTGGATAATGGTAGTTTACAATTGATAACGCCTGGAGAGGAGTGTTTAGATATTATTGGGGATAAAATTAGAGAGTTGGACACGTTTGTCGATCAACAAATTATAAAAATCAAAGAACGCGAACGACACTTATTAGATTGTCACAAACAAGAGATTCTACAAACTGTTTAACTGTACAATTATTGTATTTTTCTAGTTACTGGTGATGAGTACTCAACGTGGCAATTTAACACGGACACGTCCACAAAAACATAAAAATAGATCAGCCTTCAAGAATAATCTGCATGATAAAAGTGATCGTACCAAACAAATTAATAGTCTTCAAATCAGCGATGTATGTGTACGTTGCAAACAGATCATTGAATGGAAGATTAAATATAAAAAATATAAGCCATTAACACAACCGAAAAAATGCGTGAAATGTGATCAACGGAATGTTAAGCATGCATATCATGTTATGTGTTTGGATTGTGGTAGTAAATTGGGTTTGTGTACGAAATGTTGTGAAAAAAAGGAATTAGTTGTACCACATCCAAGTCAATTGGTGATACATCCACATGAACGTATCGAAATATTGTTGGCTAATTTACCGGAACGTAAACGTAGAGCTATGATACGTTTTATGAATAAAAAGAAAGAGAATCAAGATCAAGAAGCTATAATGGCTAAATTGGAATCGCTCAAACTTAAAGATGATAAGGATGAAGATGATAACGATACTGATAATAGTGATTTTGATGATTTTGATTTAGAATAAACCGTTTTTTCATTGTTTTGCAGTTTTCTATGTTCTACAATTATAACTACGATAAAGTTAATAAAGTAATAAACTTTCTAGATGTGATTATTGCATAAAACTACACAAAACAACACGTTAGGCGCTAGATTTTGCGTGAGACCCCGCTGGTTAGAGCTTGAACGCAACGATAAGCAGCACGTGCTGGGCTACCTTTGGGATGGTATATCGTCTAGCTGGGGTCCACCACTTCGCTAACACCTACGTCCTCTTTTGTTGTGATTTCCCAAAGCCTGTATGGCTGTGGCCTGATGGGTATTAACCTTTGCACAACGCGGAAATGTCTAAGGATGTAATTCAACTGTTTCTGGGGCGTATGGCGGACTTCTTTTCGACATGCTTCTCCGGAATAGTATATTAAAAAACAAGTGTCAGAAGTCGACAATTATTGCACGAGTTCAAGTTTTCTAAAGGACGAGTGCAATATACGACTTCTGACACGAGTTTTTTATTCTATTTTGTACCATTTTTTACAGAAAAAATGTGCGAGATTTGACATTTAGGGAAATTGGTGGGAGTTGGTGTTACTGATAAAACAATTGAACATTGTTTGATTTTCTTGATTGATTAGTGGTTGTATATGTTACCAAAAATTACTATGTATTTTGTTGACTTTGTTTATGATTTTTGACAGTTGTCAAAATCAATGAAAACGTTACCAACGTTAGGGGAAAAGATACTACATTTTCCATTTTTACCCAGTGTATCGAACTCATTTCGATACACTAGCAAGTTTAAAAATAGCGCTATTATTGACGCAAAACAGAAAAAGTTAATTTCTGAGGAAGTGCAAAAATCTAGATCCTACCGCCTCCACCATTTTTATTCATCACAAAAATTTGGCAACGTTGCTTAGTTTTTCTATTGGTAGTATTGGTAGCAATGCGTAATGAATTTTGTCATGTTTCCCCCCACCAATTGCGTTATTTACTTCTAAACGCCAGAATTTCAAGTTTTCTTTTTCAATAAAAATTAATTAAATCACAATGAGTACATCAAAAGTATTTGTGGTCGTATATGTTACCAAAAATTACTATGTATTTTGTTGATTTTATTTACAATTTTTGACATTTGTCAAAATCAATACCAACGTTAGGGAAAAAAAGTACTACATTTCCCATTTTACACATGCATCGAAATGAGCTCATTTCGATACAGTAGCAAGTTTAAAAATAGCGCTATTATTGACGCAAAATAGAAAAAAATATTTAAAATAAAGTTACTAATTATCCGTCGAAGTTAAGGCAGTTCTAGTGCTTTTCCATTTAGTAACTTTTCTTTGATAACACGATAAAATAGAACACTTAAAAAAATGAGCCTCAGTTTTTGTTTCTCTAAATCATAGAAAAGATAGTAAAGAAACCCCTTATATTTGAATTAGGTATAAAAGTGTGAAAAATTAATTTCTGAGGAAGTGCAAAAATCTAGATCCTGGCGCCTCCACCATTTTTATTTCTTATAAAAACTTGGCAACGGTGCTTAGTTTCTGGGGAAGACCTATTCAATTGTCAACAACAGTCAACTACCTTGGCATCACATTCCATCAGTCCGGTAGTTGGAAAACTGACCTTGCAGCGACATTGAAAAAGGTCAGAAACCGCTCGCTGCTGCTGTCCCGTCTTCGCGGAAGACTGGGAGGTTGTCATCCTCGCACCCTTGAACACACCTACAAGACCTACATCCGTCCCATCATTGACTACAGAGCTCCCTTATACAGCACTCTCCCATCCAGACAACAAAACCAAATTTCCGCTTGCGAACGACGCATCGTCCGCAAGATCCATCGTCTCCACTTCCGACATCCATCCATCTCCACATACCAACAATCCTCTCTTCAGCCGATCGCCGAGAGACTGGCTCATCTGCAGCGACGTTTCGTCCAGCGTGCCCTCAACAACCCCTCGTCAGAATCCAGGGTTACTTTGCATTCATCGTGGTACAAGGTGTTTCGCAATGGTCGTCCACGGAAACATCTCCCCAAACGTCCCGCAAGGAAGGTCAAATTCCCACCAGTTGCCCTTCTTCAACTTCTTTCCGACTCCGAATTGGATGAGGAACTCCAAGATGCAATGGACAACGCTCCCCTGGCTATCCGATAGAGCGACGAATGTCGCCGCCATAACGACTTAGAATTGTTAGCCTGTTTTGTTATTTTCAATTTTGCATTTTCACTTGTATTAATTCTGTAACTGTCATTTTATGTTTTTTTTTTGTCAAATTATTGTAAACCTACCTTGGACTGAAGAGGCATAAGCCTATACCGGTCCAACGCAGGGAAGCCAAAGGCACTCAATTGTATGTTAACTATCATTGATGTTGGTAATAAATACTTTGTTGATTGATTGATTGATTGCTTAGTTTTTCTGTTGGTAGCAATGCGTAGTGAAGTTTGTCATGTTTCCCCCACCAATTGCGTTATTTACTTCCAAACGCCATAGAGAATTTCAAGTTTTCTTTTTCAATACAAATCAATTAAATCACAATGAGTACATCAAAAGAATCAATGGAAATGGATGTTGATTCTGGTCCAGTTGTGGAACCATCCAAACAACCCACTGATACTGAACCAGCAAAGAACGTAATGGCATCAGGTGCTGTTGGTTCTGTAACTTGTTCATTACATCCACTGGTAATTATGAATGTTTCCGAGCATTGGACACGAGAACGTGCCCAAGAAGGCTCAGTCCAACAAGGTAATTAACTTATCTATATTCTCTATATATTGTTAATTAAGCTTGTGTTTAAACATAACCATAAACTTTATTGTATAGTCATTGGAGCCCTGATTGGTAAACAAAAAGGCCGTAATATCGAAGTTATGAATTCATTTGAACTGGTATTTCGTGTAATTGGCGGTGATATTATTATTGATCGAGATTATTATAATATGAAAGAGGAACAATGTAAGATTCTCAATTCAGAATTCGATCTGATAACTCAACAAGTCTGTTTATAGTTAAACAGGTTTTCAGTGATATGGACTTTATTGGTTGGTATACAACAGGTGATGTTCCAAATACTACCGATATAAAAATTCACAAACAAATCTGCGATATTAACGAATCACCAATTATGTTGAAACTGAATCCTTACGATAAAAATATCGATGTAAAGCGCCCAATTTGTTTATTGAGTTCTTTATAATTTTTGTTTAAATTAATTGTAGCATTTACCTGTGTCTTTATATGAATCTGTGATTGATTTGGTTGGTGGTGAGGCAACAATGTTATTCGTTTCGTTATCGTATACTTTAGCAACCGAAGAAGCTGAACGTATCGGTGTTGATCATGTTGCTAGGATGTCATCAACGGATTCTGGTGAAAGTTCATTAGTGGCTGAACATTTAACAGCCCAACATAGTGCCATCAAAATGTTACATTCACGTGTACGTTTAGTATTAGAATATATGAAAGCTGTACAAAATGGACAATTGCCGACGAATCATGAGATATTACGTGAGGCCTATTCGTTATGTCATCGTTTACCTGTTATACAGAGTGCCAGATTCCGACAGGATTTCTATAATGTAAGTAGCCTTTAAGTCTCTACCTGAATTGTCTACAGTGTGGCCCATTTTCGATGGGCCTCCTATCCCGAGAACTCGTATAAAGTTACGTTTTAGCCACTAATCAGATGGTGTAATGAGATTTTTGATATTTTCTATTGGATTCGAGTTATTTCATTATTTTTTTTGATTTCGAAAGTGGTTTACATTTCATTTGGGGTTTTACGAAGTTATGAAATGTGGTTGCTTGAAATGAAGCAGTCTGTATATCCACAAAAAAGGGCTAATTTTGTATTTACAGTTTTTGATTTCATAAGGTATTCTTCCTCTCAGCCCACGATATACGATGTCTATTAGGACCTGACCTGGATTAGGTATGCTTTTATGCTTAATATGCCTATAGCTAAAAATGATTGAGGGCCCTACTTTTATGTATTTCGTAACCGTAACTTTTCTATTTATTTTAAAACTAATCAAACGAAAATAGTTCTTTTGATATCGTGTATCGTGTTACGTCTTTTGGTTTGCAAAAATTAAAATTCCAAAATATTGGCGATAATTATTTGTCGAATTTTAGGAAGTCCTAAAAAATGTCCCAACGAAAAGTGTCATAAAAGATTTGATATTAAAACAATTCAACACAATTTAGAAAAATGAGCTTTTCGTATAGGGCACCGTTAAAAAAATAGAAACAGACCCACGATTTGCTTCCAGTTTATAATTGCATAACTGTAGTATTTAAAAAAAACAAATATTTGGAAATTTATCATCCTTATGGGAATCCGGGAGCCATTCAATATGCGATGAACACCAAAGACACTAACACTAGTACTAGACACAATTAATAATTAATTAATTAATTAATTATTAATTAACACTTGAAAGTTCGGTTCTTATCAAGAACGTAGATACGCAATTAATCTAATCTTTACAGTAACAAAAGAATATATTAAATACATTAAAAATGTCTAAAAATGAAAATACGGTTTACCAAATAAAGTTGAAGGTATTGGGGCCAGAGAGGCAATTGGAAACGTCAAAAAAACTTCCAAGGGTGGATTTGGAAAATTTCAGGTCAATTGTAAAATTACTAGTTTTCATGTTTTCAAAATAAATACAACTGGTGTTATCCTAAAATTTTGACTGAGAGAATTTTACAATCTACAAAGTCTGAAAGTTTGCTAAAATTGATAAATTGTTTATTCTTGAATTTGAAACTTTTCCCAGCTTCAGCTAGTAAACAACTCCTCCCCTAACCGTATTTAGCTGCAATTCCAAATAATTCTAAGGTAGTACCTCAGTACTGTAATTAGCAATTTATCGGAGCTAAGACTGTTTTCTCGTTTTTTTTTTTATTTGTATTTTTCAAATAATAATTAAGTACTCAACCAAATGTTTCATAAAAAGTCCAACATACTACGCTCTAAAAGTAGCGCTTCTTAAATTATGCGATTTCCGGCAGCTGCCTGTTTTGTTATGGTCTCACATCGGTCCTGACAAATTTCATTCAGTTCTGTTAATAGACAAGGGAGGACAAATAAGCTGATTTAAAGTGAGACAGGTATTTTTACGTCTTACGGGAGAACTAAATAAGTTTTCCAATAAATTTTCGTTTGAGTTTATAGCTCAAAGGAATCTTTTGAAGTGACACTTCTTTAGGTGCGGTACGGTAGTAAAGTTTTTCAAAGCGTAACGAAAATGCGTGACCCCGTGAGGGGAATCCTTCCCCACTAACAGACAGCTGAGAGGGAAGAATGGAGGGGCGCTGTGCTATCGTCGCTGCTCTCTCTCTCATTCTCTCTTTCTTTCTCTCTCTCTCTCTCTCAACTGTGTAAAATAAACACTAGGGTTTAAAGTTGGTATCATTGATCGTTGCTCAGCGCCCTCTAGAACGAAACTAAAATTTCCTGGCCTACCTCAATTTATGATTTTTGTATTTATAAATAAATTAATGGCGTTGAGATGAGTGAAATACAGAAAAAGACAACTGTAGAAAAAAATCGAGCCTTCAGGCAACGATAGAAAGAAAATAATTCATTAATCTAATCCCACATAATCATATCGTAATCCTAAAACTGATCTTCATCTCCAACCTAACAACTTTCACTTCTAACGCAAGGCGTTCCACGCATTTTCAATTTATTTTTTAAATCCTTTGCAGAAAAAATTCAACGATACACAACTTATCAGCATCATAGACAATTCAGGCTGATCTGTATTAATTGTACTAATTACATTATTTTTTTTTAGCAATGTAACGATGTTGGTCTGATGACTTATTTGGGAACGTTAACCAAAGGTTGTAATGATCTAAATCAATTCGTAAATAAATTTAATATATTGTACGATCGACAAGGTTTAGGTCGACGAATGCGTGGTATATTCTTTTAAAATTCGTGTATTTATTAAAATTAAACAATCCTCGATTATAAATGTGTCTTTTTCTTTCACATAAAACGGCAGTTTTTATCAAAACAAAAAACAAACAAACAAATAAAATTGTTCGAAATTAAGGAAGACTTGTAACGATGAAGCAATAAATTTGGTGTTTTTATCTTGTTCTTCATTTCGGTAAGAAAATAGTTTAATTTGCAATTATCGATATGCAATTAATTGAGACATAAACCGGAAGCACAAAATTACAGTTTCCTCTCCTCTTTTTCTCTATATATTTATATAAATATTTTGTTTTTTTGTTGCAGAATTAGCACCACATACTTCCAGTGATATTGTCATCGAATTTCCTTTTTCTATCTATTATCAAACCGTTCGTTCGAACCCGATCAATTCCTCAAATAAATCACCATTAACTTCACTACCGTGTAGAATTTGATTGGAATAACGTAATGTGGCTTGAGCAAGATCCTTAACTGTCCATTTCCTATCAAGCAATAGTCTACATAAAGTATCTAATTTTGTTAAATGTTGATGGCCACACGTGTAATATTGTAAACATGGAATACCGGCTACACTGGCCGCCAACCATTGGATGATCACTTTCAATTGAACATCACCACATTTCGAGGTGCCACAACCCCAATTACCGGTGGCCACCGGTTTTAGACCATTCGACGATTTTTGCATAATTTGCGATACCTGCAGATGTTAACAAAAACGTAACAACACATCGCATAAATTAGAAGAGAAAGGCATGTTATTAGTATTATTATTGTTATTATTATTATTAATAGTTAGTCGCTCAAATCGAAATTACCTGATCTTGTGCCGGCAAATTGATAGTAACTGGAATATCTTCTAGAATCTGAATAATGGCCTCTGTAACGCAGGATATATACCAAGCTTTAGGTTTTTTATTTGTTAAACTACTAGCAGGTGGTTTTTCGATTGTTTGATCGTCGATCTATTAAAGCATGCCTTTCTCAAACGATTTAATTTAAATAATTTTTTTTTGAAAAACTTACTAATTGTGCAGCAAGTCGATGTTTGTGCCTAGCCAATTCTAAACTCAACGATTTCGCACTTAGTACTAATTTATTCTTTTTATTTATACTATAATCGTCTGTATTTGTTTGGGTTCCACTACATTCAGTTAATGGTACTGGTATGCCAGCGAATGATTCACTCAATGTACGTTTCAATAACGACCCAGCAAATTGTACAACCGCCAATTCTCTAGCATCCAATTCTTTCTTCGTACCTCGATCGGTCTCCAATACCGGATTCTGCAACCATTTCGAGAATTGTTCATAGACCTCCTCCAATTCGGAACTGTATTCCGTACTGAAACTGTACTCGGATGATTTATTTGATTCTTTGCGACTCAAAGCGGATTGTTTGCTTTTGAATTTGTCGATCCATTGTTGTTCTTGTTGTAGAGAATCTTGTAGGAAATTCTCATCAAGTGAATCTTCTTTTAATGCAAATCCAGTAGAACCGCCCCGTTTGACTCTAGAACAAATCCCATTTATATTCAATATTTTTTGTAATAAAAAAATTACTTAATTTGCCGATCGTCTAGATTACAACCCGCCACCGATATACCAACAGCATAACTCGATTCGCTCGAATTCGTCGAATTATCACTAATCTCGTGCCGTAAAGCGTCCCGTAATCGTTGTGCAAACGTACGGCGTCGTTCCGGCGTCTCTAAATCGATACTATAACGTTTATGGTAGTTTTCATCTTCACTGCCATCATCTAAACTAGTTTTGGCACTGTGGAATTCCTCTTCGCTCGAATTACAACTCGAATAGATGCTTTTCGTGTGCTCCAATGGTCGGCGTGTTACCGGCAAACATTCACCGGACGATCCTAAAACTATAAAACGTCCACGGCGATTATTCAATATTGTCTCGTTGGTGGTTTGTTCTTTTTTCGGTAAATCATTGAGTACTTTGAGTTTGTTGTGATCGTCGTCATTGTTGAATGGTGATGTGCTGCGGTTTGTGCTGCACGATTGTTGGGTGATTAGCGGTAGTTTTAGTGAGGGATCCGATTGGTTTGAGCCGACAGATTCGCCGATCGGCGATAACCGTCTGTGTCGGTTATAATTCTGCATTATTCCACTACTATTATTATTATTATTATTGTTACTATTATGGATATAACAAGATTGTTTCTGTTGGAAGGCTAGAAGGCATTTGTTCAATTCCCTGAGTATATTGTCCTCCTCGTATTGCCCTATTGGTAATTTCTTGTAATCATCAGCATCAATACAACATACCGTTGCTAATTGTGGTATTGTTAGTTTCTCTAAATTTGCACGTTTTTTCGGATCGTTGATACGACAAAAATACCGCACATTCTCCACAGTTAACACTTCATTATCCTCCAAAGCTTCAACGTTCAATAGAACCGGCAACATTTCCGGAATCGTTGCCAAACTGATCGATTCTTGGGTATTACCATCGATCAGAACATTACCACCGATTTTACTACTGGCAAAACAGATTTGTAACGAATCGTTTTCTGTACGTTCCAATCTACCTTCATGTCGTATTTGCAGTGGACACAACGGCAGACTACATTCGAGCCAATCTTCGATCGTCAACCATTCACGGCTGGTCATCACCTGGAAGATTTTCAATAATTTTCGTTTCATTTCAAGATTTACACAAATACTTGTCGTGATATCTTTAGTGTGCCACCAGAGTCGCCATCGTGGTCTTCCAGCCAATCGAAATAGTACAGGATACTCTTCAATTTCGATTTCTGTACGGATTTATCTAGATGTTTGAAGAAGTGCGTGAAATTGAAATTGGATAATGTGGGGTGGCTCTTGTCGGTGCGTTTTGGAAATGTTGAAAAGAATGCGTTCGCTATTAATGATGATATGAACGAGTATCCTAATTCTGTACAATCGGCTGAAATTCGAATCATTCTACAATGACATGAAAATCAAAAAAAAATAATCAAATTACGTTGTTGTTGTAAACTGAAATGTAGACCGCCTTTCGGTTTTAATTCTTTCAATTTTAATGCTTTCTCTATGATGTTCGGTAGCGTTTTATTTAGAAAATTGCTACGTTCCTCACTGGTTAAATCATTGTCTAAGAAATTCAAAAAACCTACAAATATATCCGGATCATTTGTATCTTCATCCGGATCTAGACTAACACTACAACAATTAATTGTAAATAATCGAAATTATTTCGATTTGTTACCAAATTACTTGCAAATATCGTGGATTTTTTGCATTGCTTCAATGAGTTCGGTTGTATTTTTCGTTTGTAATAGACGCTTCAAATGCTTTTTAACCGAATCCCACCATGGTAGATCGCATGGCAGCATCACCAAAGCCATAATTACCTATAACATTCGTTTCTTTCAACGACTAAACCGTCACAAATAATCGAATCTTACCTGTATTTTATCAAGTCGACGATTTGTAATAATTGCCACATTAGAATCGTTATGATCGTTCGACTAATAATAATCACGTATTTTTAGCATTCATGATAGCCACGCACACATACACACAGAGGAAAAATCGAGTTAATTTCGAATAGAAATAGATTAGAATTGTGATGAATTCTTTTAATTATTTTAATTTAATTACAAATAGCGGAAGTGCAATTGAATCTTTCATAGTGTGTCAGTCGTTCCTGGTTTTCTAATAATCAACCCTAATCGACACGGCGGAAAAAAGTACAACGTTGTCGTCACGATGAAGAATTGTAGAACTGGCAGGTTACTATAAATACGATCGTCTTTACGGCCATTGGGCGTCTCGACGCCGACGTCGAGGCGTTCAGCGACGACGATTCCTTTGTGCCACTATACTAAACGTAATACGTGTGTGTGTGTGTGTATGTGGATAGGATTGGGTGCGCAGATGCCGAACAATAATTTTAATCTGGTTGATTATTTTTTGTTTCTTCTAAATTAAATTATAATTATCACAGAATCGGATTACATTGTTGATTGTTTGGGAAATTTCTTAATTATCGTTGATGTTGGAAGGGAGACGATTGGTACATTCGTGGATTTGTGGATAATTGTTGTAAAGATTTGGATCTTTTTTTGATCAAATTTCTCTTTGCTCTTCTTTATGCAAATTTTCATTAAAATAATCAAGTCCTGGTGTTACATAATTAAGTGTTGCACTAAATAAAGACCAAGATCAATTGTATTCATCACTATTTTCAGTCCTAACGATAAGATTTGTCCTGAAGCGACCATTCAGATCTAGAGACAAAAAAAAGGAGGAATTCATGGGGTAGTTTGCATTTTTTAATGCCGTGCTTATGTCGATGTTTTTATGCGTGAAGTGCTTTACCAGGATTTTAATGAAGGAGCGCACAGAAGGGCCCGAAACATGGCCTAAATCCAAAAGGTGAAGATTATCGTTTGTAAAATGAGAACTACTGGATATTGTAGAGTAGGGGTACATTATATCACAAAAGGATTTCGAGCTTACACGTATATCGAAAGCCCCATATACTTATCTTCTTACAAAAATTGATGTTGTCCTATAGGTAGCGTTTCCTTGCTCTAAAATTCGACGTTTTACAAAAATCCTTAGATTTTTCAAATAAAGCGAGTTTTCTTGGTTCTGTTTCTATTTCTTAAGGTTGATTAGGGTAACGAGAAACAAGTGTCAGCAGTTCCAAAAAGCGCCCATAGAAATTTTCTGGGGTGAAGGGGAGAAATAAAAAAACAATCGTGTGTCTGTACCTTTCTTTAATTACAATATACCGGATGAGACATTAACCTTATTCGTGAACAACTCTGGCAAAAATTGCAAAAATCAATGCTTTGGATAGTAAAAATGTGGCTTATTTGTGGTAGTAAATTTTGGGATTCATGGAAGGGTCAAAGAAATGTTTGCACTTGTTTTGATCTGAAAGGGTTTTTTGATTTAAGAAATCTGATATTTTTGTCTCAAAAGTACTCAAAATAGAACCATTTGAAGCAAAGCCAATTCATTAAACAATAACTCTTATCTACTGCCACGCAAGATTGTGTTTCATTGATTAGATTTTTTTATTTAAAATCCGAATGAATTCTATTCATCAAGAACTCGTCTTTCCGATACGTAGCATGTATCGGAATGCCGAGTTGAATATGATGTTAATCCACTGATATGGTAGGAGATAAACAAATGTAAATATGGAAAGCTTCCAGATAGTTCTTAGGTTAACCACTCAGAAGTGTTTTTGGAGAGCGATTTTTCCGTGGCACTAAGCGTCTTGATACTAGGGTTTGCAATCCGGTATTCCGGCGGATCCGACAGCACTAAACGTTTACCGGATCCGGTGATGCCAGTTTTCGGCAAAAATGATCGCGCTTTTGCATGGGTAGATATTTTAAAAGCGTGGAGCAGTACGGTGGGTGTACATGCGAGTCATTAGACGGGTAGTCGCCCGATGTGAACGAAATAGTTGAAAAAAAGTTTGATCCACCATCACTGAAAATAGATTTGACATTAAAGAAAGAATTACAATTACAATTTCAGCGAAAAACGATTTCATACCATACTGATGTACTAAGAAAGAAAAAGATTTTGCTAAAGTACTAAAGAAATAACTGCGTTTGAAAGTGAAGGAGCGAGGAGAATACCTGTCTGCTATTTATAATTAATTGTTGACAATAAAGCCGACCAGTGTAGAAGCTGAAAGTACCTTTTCCCCTGTTTGGGGGGCGCAAAAATGAGCTTTGAAGATTAAATTTAATTAAAAAAAATAATCTGAAGGGCGCCTATGTCAGTTTTGAGGGCGGGCGCCTTGTATCCTAGCGCCGGGCCTGTTTGTAGGTCTGTTAGAAGTCGATTAGCAGGTAACACAATAAACACTATCTGCTTTCTTCGGTCTTTTTTGGGACCAAAAGGGAAAATTATTCTGATTTGATTAACCCATCCGGATCCGGCCGGATTGAAAATGTTACCGTATTGCAATCCCTACTTGATACACCACAGGAAGGTAGATAGATGAATACAGAGTATCGCAACTTCATTTTTTTAAACTTAATATTCCTGAATTTGGTTCGTACATGATGCCCTTTTCGTATTGCCAGAGAACATATATTGAATGTTTTTTTTTCTAAACATGGTTGATAATCTCGCATTATTTCTTCAAAAGTAATGTGAGTCCCAAGAGCTGTACGCGTTCAGAAGATTTTTCAAATATAAGGATGAGAAAGCAGTGGCCCACATCTAATTAAGATATAAAGAAAATTCAACCCCTTTTTGAGGAAATAACGGCTGTGACTGTGTTTTATTTAATATAGTTATCTATAGCTTGAGTCCTTCCAAAAATGTGCTTGTATTCCAGAATTTGTCACAAATGTGCGAATACAGATATCCGTTCCAGGTGTTTTGTGAATCAAATCAGGACACAATCGTCAGGCCTACACTGGTGACCAGTGGCGTAACGTGGCGGTGCAAGAGGGTCTACCATGACCCGGCCGCCACTCGTAGAGGTGTGCCAAATACTCTCCAAGACAAATTTGATAGGTATTTTAAATTAGTAATGATTGTAACATGGGGGCGTCAGTGATGTTCGCTACGCCACTGCCGGTAACAGTGACTTTACCATTTTCCTAAGACTACAGTTGCCAAGATAAATCCGCTTAATTAGTTTCAAGAAGATAATTAATTGAGCTAAGAAAAAAACAAGTTTTTACTGTCAAGTCCTTGACTTTTTCGAAGATTGTAAATACAATTTTTTTCTCATCAACAAAATAAAAAATACTCCTTACTGCAGTAAAATTACTAATCAACAGTCTTATTGTTCGAACAATTATACATACAAGGACGATTACTATCGTAAATCTTAGAAAAACCACTACAACTTTATTTTTAATCCATTGTCCTCACAGTACAAAAGTTTTTCCCAATTACCATCTAACGAACTGATGATGTCGCTAATAATTGGGAGTTTTCAACAGTTGATAATTTTATAAATAAGCGACTCAATCGGGTCAAATATCCCGTTTTTATCCTAATTTGAATAATGCAAATACGTGCGAGGCCATATGTCTACATTATATAATGATAATGACGATAATAGATAAATAAAAAATACGCATAAAACCTGAACGACTCCTCTGACTAGTTCTGAATAGAATAAACGATTAGAAAACCGACGATAATAAAATGATGTAGGTGTAATTACTTGAGAGGTAATTCAAGTAAATTAGGTTAATCATTGGTCATATGTAAATTGTAAAATAATAACAATTTAATTGCTACAGAATCATCTTCAAGTGAATTAATTGAGATCGTTGCAGGATTCGCAGCAATAGAAGAAAATTGATATTTCTATCATAATTGCTCCAGTTTTATCGATTGAGGTTGGTATCGTTGGAAAAATTTAGTAGTAGATCAAAAAACAACCAAATTTGTTGCATAATATGTTTTTTGGGAACATTCGTCGTATTCAAAAGTTCATCACTTTACATGAATTATCAATTTGAAAACAAAAAACGAATCCAAGGCTGATTATCTAAAAATAAATATTTACTATAATAGAACTGGTTTTTGACCATGAGAGACTCTTTTGATGTATTAAAACGATAGAAATTCTGTCTGAAAAAGAACCGAACAAGTCGACAAGACTCCCATCGTGACGCAAATACGCTTCAATAAACTTGAAGATTTATTGCCTTAACAGTATCTTCATCTGGATCGTGATTTAATTCGAATCGGGTAGCACGATCTACAACAGTGCAAGTGATATTTTAGGGCCCAAAGTTGCTTTACGATAAGAGATTCAAAAAGCTTTTTGTGAAGAGGTAATTCTTTCAGGAGGTGTGCTTTGGTGAAAATGGTCAAATTAAATTGAATTTATATTTGAATTAAACGTTTTACAATTACATTATCAAATAAATAATTGAATCTCCCGCTTTTTGCAACCAATCAAGTCGCGTGTTATTACACGAAAATTACCGTTGATTGGTTGGAATTGGCGCGGATTTTGTACCGTTTCCAGTTAATTGAACGTCTTCAACAATTGTCAACAGGAAGATCTAATTGTTTTAAACAATTAACTGTTTGTACATGTGTGGGCTATTTAGGAAAGTAAACAACAATAACAATAACAAAATCGTAGGTGGAATTTTGAGGTAATTTCGGACATTTTAACAAAATCTTAATTTCAAATTAATCCAAAACGAGTTTGACTAATATTAATAGAATTACTAAATTTAAATTGTTCTGAATCAAATTATTGCCACGATTCGAACAGACTTTTTGAATATTTTTCGTACTCAAACCTTTACGATGCAATAAATCGTGTACACCGTTGATTTCGACAAATTCCAACGTTGTCTCCCTCGACAACAAGATGGTTTTTAGTTGTCGTTCTGGCAACTGATGGCAAAAGGTCAATACCATGTGACTACCAACAGCTTTCAGAACTTGTACAGTACCAGCGAAA
Source organism: Epicauta chinensis (assembly GCA_021725515.1). NCBI lineage: Eukaryota > Metazoa > Arthropoda > Insecta > Coleoptera > Meloidae > Epicauta > Epicauta chinensis. Next base: position 474,373 of record JAEDXX010000074.1, on the reverse strand, counting down.
TGGCTATATTGCGGCTCCAATTCAGAACCATTCCTTGGTCCTGTACTTTTCCAAAATCCTGGAGCATTTATGTGATAACTGACCCGATATTCTGTACCACTACCATTCTCATCCCACCAAATCCGCAGATAACGTTCCTCATTCTGTTGCTGTTGTCTGCGTAACCACGTGTCCGTTGGTACTGTGGGTGCATTAGCACCATACCGCCGATTATAGTACGTGGTGGTCGCATGGTAATCTTGACCATGGCGGTAGGTTTTTGGTAAATTTTGTTGTTGATTTTGATCCCCATAATTCCGTTGATAATTGTAATCTTTATACAATGGATTATCGGTGATTGTATAGTATGATAAATCCTCGGATATATGAATGATGGGGCATGAGGGTTCCGGTCCGACGTAATGCTCGACTTCCGGATTATGGTTGTAAATTTCTATACCATACCACATACCCATTAACTAAATCATCATAATTTGGAATAAATTGTCGATTTTTTTTTCGTGTGTGTGATGAGATAAAATTCAGTAATTACCTGTGGTATGTTGATTGATCGTTGCGGCGACATATCAGCACAGTAATAATTTGGTGATAGTGCCAAAATTGTATTGAGAAAATTGAAAATTATCACAATTGCACTGTAACAGCGCCACATGATTGTTGTATTTTATGAATGAGGCACATTCAAAATGATTCTTAAAGATGTACGTTGAATTATGTAGGCGGGGACTTGGTGTGTGTCATTCTTGAGTTAATTTAATCTAATTAGTCGTTAAGTATGATAATTCGAGAAATGCTGCAGAATAATGGTAACATTTCTCAAATGAAATGAATTCATTTGAACGCATCTATGAGGAAGGAATAAATAATCGCTTTGCTTCTTCTCAGAAAACAAAAACAGATTTGTAAACAAATGAATTCTGTGGAAGTTTATTTACGTCCAAAACGATAACCTTATGATTAACTCTAATAATACAATAACAATTATATTTCGCATTAACGTTAACGTTAAACTTTGCTTTTACGTAGTCGAAAACTCTTAAGGAACAATGAGTGTTGTGGTTCAGCCGCGCACCGTTAACTTCTGATACTTCTTTTCACAAAAGATTGAATCCTTTAAGAAACAAATTCTTTTGCATTCGTTTCCGACAGCAATGAGTGCTAAAAGAATAAAAAATTATTGGAAAACTTATTTACTTTTCGCAACAGGCGTGAAAATTCAAAGTCTGTCCCAATTTAAACTGGTTGATGTCTGCAGTTGAGATTGAGCTTTAGGCATTTGAAGCCTGTGCCTACAGCAGCACAATAAAGATGAAGGCAAATTTTGAAATGTAAGCAAAATTTTAGCTTCGATTGAAATAGGTATAAAGGTTTTGTTCAAAGTCACTTTCGTGCTTTGTCAGACTTGTTTTTGGTCGATCCTAGTTGGGTTGAGTTTTTAAAGCACGGGATGCACCCTATATTTGAAGAATCCCAAGAACGTGTTCAGCCCTTAGTGTGTGATCTTGATTATCAACCATCTTTAGAGACAATACCCAGGAAATATACAGGGGGCCAAATTGTACTAGGTACATTAGACGAAAAGTGGGACGAAGTCTCCTCCTATTGCAGGCATACGATAGAACAGTCATTCTTAACCTTTTAGTAATGAGGAACCACCAACTCTTTGGTGGTAATATAAATTATTATAAGGTTTTTCAATAAATAAAATACGTATAAAATTATTTGAAACCAAAAGTATTGTATTATTTGCGAAAAGTTTACATTAATTATATTATTTCAATGCGATTTTTGAGTCTGCATACTGTTTACCAACTGCTTCGTCATTTATTTAATAATTTCAGAATTACTTCGCGGACCACTTTGGGTGCTTTTAGGGACCACCGGTTAAGAACCACTGCGATAGAACAATTGTGTGGTCAGAGTAAGTCGAATAGGAGGAGTTTTTTATGTTTACTATTTAGTTAGACGCCCACTGTTGTTAAGACAGCAATATCAACAAACATGTGTTGTTTGAATCAAATTTCAATCAATATTGATTAAAAAAACAACAACTTATAGAATCACGAATTAAATCCGTACACAAGTAAATTATTTAAAAATTCATAAATACCAATTATGGAATTGTAAAAATTACAAAAGAAAACGATTCTTTACCAACCAGACAAAACTATCTAATAAATGAACATTGAAATGAAAAATCAGATCCCTACTTACATTCTCGTAGCTTAAGTTGACTAAGCTACCTAGTTACTTTAATTTCGAATTATCAGATAATAGTCCTAAGAAATTATACATTGTGTGCAAAATTTCCTTTAATTCCATTGACGCCAACTGGCGTCAAAGTAGATATTATGTCTATCTAGCAACGGCTGTTAAACTCTTTGCAACTTTGAAAAGAATAAGACATATCTCTGTCTAATTCATTTACAGCATGAGATCTACCTAGTTTGTTATGGACAATTTTCAACACTCATAATGCTTACAACAGAGACAGCACATTGTTGATATTGTTATCTCTTATAAGTTGAATTCCACACGTATTTATAGCAACTATTAACCTTGACTAAGTATGCGTATCTTAACAGTGGCTAGGCATGTGAAAAAATAATCGATTATTTTTTTATAATCGATTCTCTAGATATTAAAGATCGATTTTTAATAAATCGATTGTATTAATTACACTCTAGTTTTTTTATTAAAAGTAAAAATAATTAGATACACGACGTTGGTTTAAACCAATCTAGCCAAACCATCTACACATTTTAATCAATTTTCGCACTAATGAATTGATAATATTAATCTGATAATTTTATTATTATATACAAAAAAATTCAATTTTTCGAATATAGAATTTCTGGCAGAGAAAAATGGATTTTTAGTAATGGATTTTTTTCACTCCATGCACATCCCTAGAAGTGTCTAAACAATAAACATAAAAAACTCCTCCTACTGCGACTACACAATTGTATGCAGTGAATAGGAGGAGACTTCCTCCCACTCTTCTTCTAATGTACCTAGATGAATTTGGCACCCTGTATGTTCTGTAGCATTAGGGAAAAGGTGGCATCTCAAATGGCCACTGGATGTCAATAGGGAATTCGTTTTCCAAGATATCCATCCTTTCTCGTCAAAACCTGATAAATAAAAATTGATCGAAAGAAGTCATTTTTTTTTTTTGAAAAATAGATGTAAATCTTGAAAAAGGAACCCCATACTACCATCAAGCACACTACCGACTGTAATTGACAAAAATTTCATGCAATTTTGTTGATAAACAAAAGGAGAAAACTAAAAAAAACGATTTAAATTAGGTCAGATTTTGAATTTTCAATTTGGGAAAACTAAGTAAATTTTCCAATAAATTTTCATTTAATATTGTACCTCATTACTATTGGAAACGTATAAAAAATTGTTTTCTTAAGATATTCAATCTTTTGTAACAAAAAAGAATTAAATTCGACCGTGCACAACATAATTCGATTGTATTCAATTTGGGTTGAGTCTTAATAAATGTATTACACTAGCAAAGTGTTGAAAATTTGATCAACAGAGCGGCTACAAGAATCGATAGTGAGCATAATAGTTGCATTAATTAAAAAATAAATATTTTCCATGCATAAATCAAGAATAACAATAATTCGGTCGAAAGTTCAATTACATCAAAGATACATGAAACAAAAGCAACGTCAATTTAGTATAAGAACTTGATGGGTCATCTGTCATGTGATCTTGTTTAGGCGAGATTAGTGTTAAGTACTTTCAACGCTCGAACGCTTAGTGTTCGAGCACTCTTAAAAATCACATTTAGTACTCGAGTACAGTTCTCGAATTTATTATTATTCATTAGCTAATCAAAGGATATTGTAGCGCGATAATATCGGTATACTCTGTCCAAAAATTAAGTATAAAATCTCAAATTTCAGATGATAGGTTATAAGCAACTTAATGTTTGAAAAGTTCCTAACTTTGACATGTTTACATGAAAGAAAAAGAACATAATATAGTGGCATTCCTGTTTGAATAAAACTCTACGCATTTGTTTACATATTTTGCTGGTAATTTTTTACTATTAACCCTGAATTTTGATATTTTATATTTCTTTGGAGATTGTAAAAATCCTTTTCGAATCAATTTGCGGTTTAATACAAGAATGAATTTAAATTTTGGGGTCTTAATAGAGGTACTATTTATCGTTGCGTAGGTTGGCCGCATTTCTGTCATTTGAAATTTTATACTTAATTTTTGGACAGAGTATACTTGCAGTATCGAATTGCTTTCATTTTTGGCTAATTTTGCTCGCATTAACATGGACAATACGAACGCAATTGGCCAAATTAAGTATTCGAGCACAGCACTCGATTTAAGTTTTCAACAAATATAGACAATTATTCGTATACATTCGGCTCCTTTTAGAATCGAGTACTCGACTCTGCCCACCAATAAATCGTGTATCTGTGGATGTATTTTTTTATTTCTCATTAATTTACCATAATTCACACTTTGGTTAGTTCAGGGTCGACTACAAGGCCGACCCTGGGTTAGTTCGAGAAGACATAAAAACGTTCTCGCCCTCACTTAGACATTCTTTCTTTTGTCATTCAGTTACCGTTAACGTCTTCGCTGCGGAAATTCTGACTAAAAAAACTATACAGATTTAAACCAACAACTGTAGATCTGTAATTATGTTGCTTTGCGTTAACGCTAAAGGAATTCTGCGGAATTACGCATGATATCGAAGACTTACATTTTTTCAATTAAAATGGGCTATAATTGTCGATCAATTGCACAAGTTCACATTTCCACAACAATAGTGTAATAAAATCCTTCGAATGTTTTTGTATTAAAAATGCAATTATCAATAAAACCTTGTTACGGTCATTATAGTATACAGATATTAATGATAATAACAAAAAAACAATATTCAAAAAAAAAACACTGGGGAAACCCTACCAGAACCACTGATATATCTTTGTGTACAACCAGAGCCGGCTTTAGCAAATTTAACGCCCTAGGCGAGTTTTTTACTTTATGTTTTAAAAACTGGATCTATGTCGCTCTGTTTTGTTTCACTAAAGCCGGCACTGTGTATAACATTGAATAAATTTCTATTAGAATTCTGCTACATCTATATTTTATATATCTATCTCTGTTCAATTTTTACGGTTAATATTTTATGTATTGTATAATGAATAATCTGTGCATGATTGGGGAAATTTCTGATAGTCTCTCCTATAACTTGAATGTCACGCGATAAAAGGCTATTTATTCGGTGGTATTATTGAAGAACAACTCAGTTGTTGATTTGTTCGTGTGAAGTGTTTTTAAGCGAGAACAAACCAGAACGAAGATGAAAGGTAATTTCGATTTCTACATCAAATTTTTCCCACTTGTCTTTTCTTTTTTGTGTGAAATAATAGCCAAACTTGTTCCAATTATGCAATAAGCATGCGTTAATTTTTTTATCGTTACGATAAACAGATCGATAAATGTACGAAAATAGAGCGGAAAATTTCTTTGGAAATCCAGTCTTTTCGGACGCTTCTCGACAACAATGTAGGTAACTTTTTGCAAGAATTATTTGGCTTTGTAGAATTTTCCTGCAAAAATATTCATTTAATTGCAGCGATAATAACGTAACATTGTTTATGCGGAAAGCCCTGTTGTTTTTCAAGTTGTTTATGATAATGTTCGGTGTGGTTTTTCCTGTGATGTAGACAACTTTTCGTAGAAAAATATTCAAAACAGCAGCTATTTGTAATCGTATTTTTTCCGCATAGTTTAATAAAAATTTATTCCGTGAAAAAGCGTAAACAAGTGCCAACTATGCGTTGCCTATTACAGTTAGTAACAATTTTCAATAATTTAATAATTAATTAATAAAATAATTATTGTTGATATATTCGGTTGCATAACATAACTTGATATTATAATCAAAAGATAACAGAATTTAGATTATTTATATTTAGACAGAGCCGGACTCGAAATAAAATAAATAAAAATAAATAAATGAAAGTACTTTGTAAGAAAATTTCTCATCTTGCAGTAAGCTTTCCTGGTGCTTCAGGTACTTATTTTCGGCGCCCCTCTCATCAATTATTTTTCTATTTATTATAGAATAGGCTCAATATTGTGGTACATGTAAAGTCAACTTAAAGTTGCCTGTTTCGCTGTAATCCCGGCCCTGAATGTCAGCTGCAATTCTATGTATTGGAAGCCTCAGGATCTCCCCCTTAATGCCTTAACTGTACGTAAACTGTAGGTCGTTTTCAGTACTCACGAGTATTTATTAGAATTTGGCCTCAATCTTGCTTGTCTTGCGCTTATTTCCCGAAATTCGTTACAGTCAAAATTCATTCCAAACACATTTTTTCTATGTGCTCATTTTGACTATCGCTCCTTTATGTTTTTCTGTAGTTTCGACAAGGACTTTTGAAAGACTACCAGACTCAATTTTCAATCAAATAATGTCTTAATTTAATAATGTCTTAGACTGATAAATGGTTATCACTGGAAAGGTCAAATACGTGACAGACTGCCTTTTATAGCACTGGTAGACTTTTTTTTGTGCCGCTTGAAACTAATTATTGAAATTTAAAAATAAATAAAAATGATTGGTATTACATAATTGTAATAATTTTGTTTTTATTTGTGGTCAACTTTGATAATTCTAATGACCCTTTAGGAGTTTTCTAGTTAGAACAAATTAGAAAGTTGACCAGAAATTCGTACAAATTTTATCACTTTCGAATCAAATATCAGTTATTTATCTACACTACGGAATTCGTAGTTTTGATATTCTAAAATCTACTTCAAATCGACCAGATTATAAAGAAATGTTGGACATTTTGAATACAGTCGAAATCAGAGCAGGTGCAGGTGATCATAAAGAAATCATATTTCTGTGCAGTTCCAGCGCTTTTCATCTACAAACGTATGTAGTTTTTTTTTAACTAAAAACATTTCCTGGTACCCAAAATCTCCTATTTTTGGTAGTCAGATAACGCTGATAGACGATTTTCTCAGCGCTCTGATCCCGAAACTGAACCAAAAACCGACGAAAAACTAATATCTTATCCTGATCGGAAACTGAAACCGATATACGTTTTGCTAATCGAACCGGAACGAAAAAATAACGGTTCGGGGCCCCGAATTTTAGTACTTTTGCGTATATTTATATTAGACTGTATCAGAAAAATCGACTATTTTTTTTCAAAGCACCTTGCAAATATTGTTCAGGATGTTGAAAAAATGAACCTGTGGACAGATCAGCTCTTAATTTTTATATTAACACTTGCCTTATAGCGATTTTCCATTTGATTAACATGGGAAAAAGATTCTCCTGCACTTTGGAATTTTATAGCTCACGTTGGGAAGAATATTTCAGAATAACTAAAATATATTCTTATACAAAATTGAACGGTCTACAAAAATGGTCTCTGACAATATTTTGATACATTTAGTCCTTTAAAAGTTATTCAGTTGGATTAATGGTAAATTTGAACATTTTTCCCGTTCTTTGACAGAACCATCAACTTTGTAGGAAAATTTTATAGAATATTTTTTGTAGAGGATTTTATTTTCTATAATTTATCTTGATAAAAGTTTTTGATATTCTTTTCAGGTCGTAAGTTATTTCACACGCAGTATTGAATAGTTATCGATGCGAAAATACTGTCGAAATAAAAAAAAAACAGTTCATTGTAAATAACTTACGATCTGTAAAAAATGTCAACAACTTTTATAGAGATAAGTTGTAGAGAATAAAATGCTCTACAAAAATGTTCTATAAAATTTTCCCATAAAATTGATGGTTGCGTCAAAATCTAGAAAAATTTAAAAATTTACCATTAACCTTGAATAACTTTTGAAGGAGTAAATATATCAAAAAATTATAAGAGACCCTTTTTGTAGAGCGTTAAGTTTTGTATTAGAAAATACTTTAGTCATTCCTAAATATTGTTCCCAACGTGAGCTATAAAATTCCAAATTGCAAGAGAATCTTTTTCCCATGTTAATCAAATGGAAAATGGAAAATCGCGTTGAGGCACCAGTTAATATTAAAATTAACGGGTGATATTTTCAGAGGCCCAATTTTTCGACATCCTGAACAATATTTGCAGGGTGCTTTTTGATTAAAAAAAATAGTTTATTTTTCTGATACAGTCTAATATACCGCGTGTTCGCGTCAAGTGTGAATCGTCAAATATCTCGTTTGTTTATGAATTGAAATGGAAAAGAACCTAAAGAAATTAGACTACAATGTCTATTCTTCAATTGACCGAGACGATTTTTGTTCTAGCTATTTTGGAAATGCCAGAACATCATATAGGGTCTTGAAAATTACCCAATATTAGGAAACCAATTACCTACAATGAATACTGCGACTGAATTTGACATGAAAATAATTTTTTTTACTATACTTGCAATGCGAATGTTATTATTACAACTGTTGACAACATTTGAATCAAAACAATTGCCAGGCCAAGAGTATTGTTTATAAGTACAATTATTTTGAATGAAATCTTGTCAACAGTTGTATGTAATAATATCATTGGCATTGAATAATTCTGACGTCGGCTTTTTTCATCAATGGATAAGTTATTGAACCCCAGAGAAGTTCTAATTTCTTTTTGAGCAGCAAATGGGAAGTTTTTTAAAGAAAAAAATTATTTTCATATCAAATTCAGTCGCAGTATTCATTGTAGGTAATTGGTTTCCTAATATTGTGTAATTTTCGAGACCCTATATGACGTTTTGGCATTTCCAAAATAGCTAGAACGAAAATCGTGTCGGTCAATTGAAGTATAGACATTGTAGTCTAATTTCTTTAGATACTTTTCCATTTCAATTAATAAACAAACGAGATATTTGAGGATTCACACTTGACGCGAACACGCGGTATAAGCATAGTTTTTGGACATCTTCTATTTGGATACTTGACACTTTTTGTTTGCCTAATATTTACAATAGAGTCTCTATTATGTGACGTAATGAGGGGAAGCATTTTTGCTGAAATTTTTTTAGTGCTTTAATTAAGAAATAAGACAAAATGTGAAGAAATTGGTACATAAAACGTATTTATATGTAAGGAAAATATGCTTTAATTCCTTTTTTTCGTTTTTTGTATGTTTTCTTCTATTTCTGCTCTCATTCCCTTGCGTCTAATTCTTGCTTGTATCTTATTCGATTCGTTTTAAGATGAATAGAGAATCAACATCATCAACTGCAACTTCTGGGATTGATGGAACGAAGTTGTTGTGAAGATCTGCTATCGCTTAACTTTTCGAACTCCCCTTCGTTTTTAACGTTATCTCTTTTTGAATTTTGTCACCCTTGCTAGACGGTAAATGACTCCTTAATGAATAAATTCTTATACAAACGGTTTTTTGTTAACTATTGGTCCAGAAATAGCGAGTCCTCATCTTCACTTAATATTGAAGCTTTAATTATTCTTATGGGCTGATGAAATCCAAAATGTTTTTTTTTTCTTCAATTACGGACAGTCTAAAAATGCCGAATTCTATGGGCGAGTTTTTTACACTTTTACCCTATCCATGACACGTTTTATTATTTCCAACTTCTGTTGCATCCTGTAAACAACAAGTTCTCTTTTCGATACCATTTCAAAATTACCTCGTTAAAACCTGAGCCTGTTTCTCGCCTAGGCAAATGAGAGGCCCTTAGATGATGCTAAATAAGTAAAATAAATAATAATAAGTACTTTGCCTAGGGCCTCAATATTTCTAAAATAGGCACTGAATAATGCACATACAGACTCTTTCAGTACAAGCGCCCACCGTTCATAAATTCGTCAATTATTAGAATATTCCTGTGCAACCCTCGAGAACTTAAACTAGGCTCCCTAAGGACCTAAGGCCTTGCAGGTTGCATTCGAATATTTTAATAATCGAAGAAGCTATAAAATGCGGCCGCTTGGCCTAACTAGAAGTTGAAATTCCGCCAATTAGTTAATTTTATTTAAAAGTTCGTATTCTCCTGCTGCAAAATAAATTAGTAATATTAAAGGAAGTATCAGGAAACGCTTTATGTTTGTTAAATTTCAAACGATATCTCATTTTATCCTCATTCCATAAAAATCAATAAACAATTAACAGAAGCGCAATTTTTGAACTACAAAGCTTTAACTTTCAATGGAACTCCATTTTTGATCTCCGCCACAAACGATGTTGCCACAAACCTCAAGGGAATCTCTGTATTTTCTGAGACATCAAATTGGAAATCCTTCAGTGCATACACAATTCCCACTTTTACTGCCAATAATGCAAATCGTTGTCCTAAATCGTACCGATTATTTAATTTTATTTCGAATCTACAAAAAAATCTTACCAATACAATTTCGTGGCCCTTCCCCAAATGGCATATACGTGTACGGTTTAATGTTGTCCTTATTGTTATCATTAAAACGTTCCGGATCGAATTTCATTGGATTTGGAAAATAGTCCGGATCGCAATGTAGACCACAAACTGGTATCATAATCGAAGTACCTTTTTCAATTTTACATCCAGTCTCATCGACAATATAATCATCATTACACTGCCGGTTTAGAAACGGTGCTAACGGGTATTTTCGAAGAGTTTCTAAAAATATCATTCAATCAACATAAATCGTATTTTTTGGCGTGGTGGAAACTACCTTTGAGCACCATAGATAAATAAGTCATCTCTTGAAGCGATTCGTATGTAAAACCGTTATGTTTCTGATAAGATTTACGAATTTCGTCGCGTAATCGATTTTGAATCGTTTGATTCAATGCTAATTCATACAGTGCTAAAGTGATTGTTAGCGATGTTGTTTCGTTTCCAGCACTAAAAAATATGATAGCTTGTGCTGCCATTTTTATATCGTCGAATTTGTAATCATCATTAATTGTTTCAGTAGCCTTCAATTGATTTAACAAATCGATCAAATCGTTGCGCTGAATATTCAATTTTTGTCGCTCATCCAATGTTGTATAGAAAACATTTAATAGATAATCCGTTGATGTTTTATTGGTGAATTTCAAACGGAAAATATCCACTAATTTCGGTGCAAAAAAATAACACAACCTCGATAGATTACCGGTGACTGAAGTTGGATTTAATAAATATGTAGCAGCATTGAAGATTTCCGAATGGTCAGTTTTCAAACAATTCGAATTCACACCGAATGCACATGATGATATCACATCGACTGCATACTTTTTCGCCAACATCCGTACATCAATTTCATTATTGTTGATGTCTTTCAACACCTCAGATAGGGTTTCGCCACATTCTATCATTAATGGTAGCATCATTTTCATCTTACCGGATGTAAAAACGGGTGTAATTTTCGTACGAATATTACGCCATACGTGAGCACGACTTGCAAATAGTCCATTCGCTGCAATTTGATCGGCATTTTCGCTTACAGCAAAATTACGATCGACAAACTTATTGAAATCTTTCACCAATATTCGTTTAATCAGATCCGGATTGTTGATCACTAGCACCGGTTTTGTAAATGTATAAATACCAACGTAGGGTTGATTCTTAAAATTACTGTAAATTTCAGCAATTCGTTCACTTATTGACTGACCTTTTACAATAACTTTGTAGAGATTACCGACGAATGGAAACGGTTTTTCCTGGGGAAAACCTCTGGCCTCCCAATAACTATAATTTTTTCTCACAAAATAATAAATCAAAAACACTGCTAATATTGTTATGTAAATCAACATTTTGTTTTTGTTCAACACAAATTACTCAGATAACTGCGTGTTTATTTGCACTTTCGTTCAATTTATCGGAAAGGAGAGGGTAATCGCTGAAGGCTATCTAATTGTCCTAGCTCAACTCAATTGAACTTTGGATAAAAATAGTTACAGTGAAACCTCTATTTACGAACACCTCCCCAATGCGGATACCAGTGGCGTATCTAAGCTAACTGGGGCCCGCCCGCAAGAAAGCTCAGGGGGGCCCTATAAAAAAACCTACCATAAATTAAGCCGATCCATAACATAGACTCGTTTAATTTGCTTATATTACACTTTCGACTACACTACTTTTAAAATGGCACTAATTTGTCTAATATACATTTTCTACACATTTGAACTATTTACAATTATTTACATGTTTATTCAAAAGTCCGTATTTTTTTCACCAAAAATTCGGCGACAATGTCGTCCAAATTAATATTTTGTGTGTAATCACTTTCAATACTTAATATACTCAAGTCTTTAAGTCGAGATTGTGACATTGTATTTCTCAAATATGTTTTTATCAATTTTAATTTTGAAAATGATCTTTCTGCTGTTGCAGAAGTCACAGGAAGTGTCAAAAACAATTGCAACTATTTTTCACGAATAAAAAATTGGCCAAATCATAGATACTTGCTAAATTGGAATGATCCGGCAATATTATAGTCTTAAAATTAATTATTTGCTGAACAATATCTTCTGAAACATCTTCTGGGTAATTATTTGCAAGATTTTTTGATTTTAAAATAATTTCTTCTTCACTTATTTCCATTAATGTTTCAGGATTTAAAAAAGAAAATATATTGTATACATGTTTAATTCCGTCGTATCTCTTTTCGATCTGCTCTATTAAAATATCCAAAGAAGCATAAAATATTTCTACTTCAAATCTTTTTAACGGATCATGAAGTGTTTCATCAAGCGTTAATTCGTCAAATAGTTTTTTTACTGTCCGTATTCTTTTATTTTCCATAGTGCATTTTATTGTCCACAATTTAGCCATTTTCTCGGATTCTTCTAAAATAACTGAAAATTCTTGCCTCATACGTTTTAAATTAAATTTAGCTCTTTCTAATAAATTAGTTGCTATTCCTAAATCGGTTTTTGGATTTTGTAAAACTTTTGATACAGTGTTAATTATTGATAAAATTTTTGTTTGAAAAACCTGCATCAAAACAAATGCAAAGCAATTCATTTTTTTAACCAGATTGGCAGCTTCTTCTCGTTCTGATACTTTTTTACTGGAGATTATAATGTTGTTTAAGCACTGCATCACTAAAGGAAAATTGTTCTTCAAAGCAGAGACACTGTCAAATCTGGAAGCCCATCGAGTTGGACCCAACGTTTTAAGAGTTTTTTTAACAACCTGGTTTTGGAAAGATTTATTCAAAGTTTGCCAACGATGAAGGCTTTCACTGAAAAAAATGTAAATAGCTTGAACTGTATCAAAAAATTTTGAATTATGTAGAATAATTTTTATGGCATCATTCATGATTAAATTAAACTATGAGAGAGTCAATATTATTTTATTATATTTAAGGGAGAAAATTCGTTTTATTTTATAAAATAAAAGTTTATATTAATAATTTAAGAGTATGGTAAACTTGCACGTTGCTGTATTATAAAATTTAGGTCATTCAAGTACAGTAAAACCTCTCTAATCCGGAAAGTCACAGGACTTGGGAAAGGTGTCCGAATTAGGGAGGTTCTGGAGGTTGAAAATTCCACTTATAAGATTTAGTATGTATGCTGACAAAAGTGTCTGCAGAGGGGGTGTTCATAAATAGAGGTTTCATTGTAGATGTATACTAAATTCACCGACCAAAGGGTTACTAGATTTGACAAATATGTCGTTAAACAAAGTAGGTAATCCAGAGATTGTAAGCGGGGTTTGGACACAAACAAATAAATCCCTAAATATGTCAGTAAATTAAAGGCTCTTAACTTAAATCTAGGAAACCTTTGGTTGATAAATTTAGTATACTATTAATAGTAAAATTGAAAAAAAATTCTGCATTAGTTTAAAATAGAGAATAGTTTCTTCATCTAGAGAGCGCTGTATGCAATCAAAGAAACCAAAACTAATCTTAGTGACCATTTTACACAGTTGGCATAACTGATTTTCTGTCATTTAAGCGTAAATTCAGCGAGAAAACGGACTTTTTTTGCAACTATACCAAATTTGCTGTTTGAACGTGAAATTACAAACGTCAAATGTGCAACTGCACGCTCCAAAAGTCCCTATGTGTTTGTTTACATTAGTTTTTTGTAATCTAAAAATTTGTTATCATTACGATTTTTTGCGCATTTCACTTTGTTAAGAACTTTTGTGACTTTCAAAATAAGTTTTGTAATAATTCACCAAGTTATTTTATATCTATTTCAAGCGACACACCGTACAGTTGGGGATTTTTGGAACGTGCAGTTGCACATTTGACATTTGAAATTTCACGTTCAAGCAGCAAATTTACTATACATAAGTTACTAGTTCTATGGCGCAAAATTTAAAATTACTTACAAAATACGAAACTTGTGAATACTCTTAGGCAATGGCGAGAGCCACTTCAATATACAATAAATAGAATAAAAAAATTTCTCACAACAAATCTCTTCAATGCGTTAGGTAAAAAAGCTGCCAAATACTTAGAAGAGCTACAAAAAGCCGCGTTTAGAATTAAATATAGGAAATTTTATTCTATCAAGTTGGTCACTAGGCTGTCAAAGGCTGTCAAAAAAGTCCGTTCTCCCAGTGAATAGGGTATAGTGTATTTATTTTAGTGAGAAATGAAATTTAATAAAAACCAAAGTCTATATTTTTCAAAATTGCTATATTGCGAATTTATAGCTGTAGTATATAAAAGGACCAATAACAATTGTAAAAGTTTAGAAGCGGGCCTCAAATTTTTGACGCCGAACCTGTGTAGCCTAACTGTCAGCGCTACATTTAGCTATTTCGATCAAATGTCAAAACTAAAAACATTCTAGGTTAGACAACCCAAACAAACAATTACATTATTTGTTGTAATTTTTTTTTTTTGAAATTGCACAATACAATTTCCTCAATTTGTTAATAATTGTGATAAATAATATAAAGTGGGCGAACACCTAACCTTGAATTGCTGTCAATTCGATTCGTTTATTTACCATCAAAAACTGATGGCAATTATTGACCACGTCACAATTATTTTCGTACAAAAATCGATGCGTCAGCCGAGTGCATCTATAAAAAGTTACGTTGCAACGAAATAGATCAGTATTCAATTGATGTTAGGTGTTGGATTATCGGATATAACCTGTCGAAATTTTTGTGGTAATACCCCATCAGTACTGTCGTTATCACAGATCAATTAAAATTTTTGCTGATAATTGTTAAATTTGTCGATTTTCTTTGCAGTGTTCCTGTGCGTTGTGCTATTGGCCGTGTGTACATCAACAATGGCGGAAGAGGATGTATCATTAACTGAAGTCGTCCGTGGCAATGGCGATTTCACCAACAAATGGTTCAAACTGTTAGCCGAAGCTGAACCGGGTAAAAATGTATTCTGTTCACCGATTAGTGCCCATGCTGTTCTATCAATGGCATGGCAGGGTGCTAAAGAGGCGACCTCCGAAGCATTCGCTAAAACTCTACATGTATCCAACAATAATGTTGCCGCTAATGGTTATCAATCGATCATGGAACGTTTAAATAATGCACCAAATATTACATTATTAATGGCGAATAAGGTGTTTTTGAAAGACGGTCATGAATTGTTGGAAGACTTCAAAACAGCTGTAACAAAAAAATTCGCTTCAGAGGTACAATTGTTGGATTTTGCAAAAAGTGAAGAGGCCGCTAACACCATTAATAAATGGGTTGAAGATAAAACACATGATAAAATCAAAGATTTAATCAAAAAAGATGATCTAAACGAATTGACACGTTTAGTGTTAGTAAATGCGATCTATTTTAAAGGCAATTGGGCCAATCAATTCAACAAAGATTTAACACGCAAAGAACCATTCTATCTAAATGAGAATGATAAAGTCGATGTTGATATGATGCATATTAAGGCACAATTCCGTTACAAACAAGATGATGATTTAAATGCACAAATCTTAGAGATGCCCTATCAAAATCACGATTACAGTATGGTGATCATATTACCAAATGAAAAGAACGGTATTACAGCATTAGAACAGAAATTGGCAACAGTTGATTTGAGTGAGATCACAAAAGGTTTATGGTCGACTGAAGTAAATGTTGCCCTACCTAAATTCAAATTCGAAACTGAAATTGATCTAAAAGAGACTCTAGAAAAAGTATATTTTAATTCTAGCATTTTTTGATTGCTTTTTTTTAAAATTTATTTTGTAATTTATTTCAGTTGGGTCTTGGTATCATTTTCGATCAAGTCAATGCTAATTTCTCTGGCATGATACAATTAAAACCTGGCGAGAATTTGTATGTCAGTAAAGCTGTACAGAAAGCATTTATTGAAGTTAATGAGGAAGGTGCTGAAGCTGCTGCAGCTACCGGTAAGTACCCATTTTTTGGGGTCAATTAATCATTGCTTATGATCGTCTTGCTTATGTATTGTTTCTGTTTGTATTTTCATTAATTTCTTTATATTTTAACTAACCGTTTTTATTGTTGTTTGTTTGTGTTGTTTATTTTCGATTTATTTGGAATTTTTTTATTGTTTTGCACTATTTTTTTTTTGCAATTTAATGTGGAATTTATCTTTATTTTGTTGGAAATTGCTATAATTCGATATATTCAAGGTTGATCGGTTTTATAACTCGATAACACAATACTAAATTGGTTTTAATGACGATTATCATAGTTGTTTGACGGGCCAAATAATAAAGTATTCTGAATATTAATTATTGGCTATGCATGTCTTTGTTTGAAAATATTTTGATGTGCTACTATATACAAAAGTATATACCAGGGGTGGGCACATACTAGGACAATGAGAGCCGCAGTCCGGTTTTTCGTATGTTATAAAGAGCCACACAATAGTAACATAGTAATACTTAAATACAGAATTAAAATTTTCAATGAAAGCCGCATGCGGCTCCGAGAACCGCATTTGCCCACCGTTGGTATATACACTACCGATTATTATTTATTATTTGTTGATATTATGTTCGGTTGGGATTTGAGATAAGTGGGAAATTCTTCATTTTTGGACTATTTCTAATAAGTTCAATGATTTTTGTAGTGAAACTTCTTTAGGCGCGCTTAGGTAGTAAATTTTTTTCAAAGCGTGATGCCGTGAGAGGAAACATTTCCCCAGACAACTGAGGGGGAAGAGTGGGAGTGTTGCCATAGCGTCGCTTATACTCTGTCAATTCTGCCAACTGTGTAAACACTAGGGTCTAAAGTTGGTCATGACGATGTACAGCGACTGGAAGAAAAAAATCGAGCCTTCAGCGATACGACAAAATTAATATGATACCAGAAGAAGACAACTGCGGTACTTTATTTCTAACCTAAGAAGTTTTACTTCTAACACGCAATTTCTATTTTTTTTGTGGAGTATTTTAATAGTGTTCCAGAACAAATTTGTTTCAATATTTACAATTGATTAATTATCAGTTTCTAAATCAATAAGAAAAGGACAAATTGGTAAAAACTTTTCGCTAGTCAACATCCTTCTTGATGCCTCCAATAATCTCATTTTTCAGTTTACCTGATAGTATTGCTAGACTTTCGAGTATTTGGTATCTTTTGTTTCTACATATCGATTTAAGTCAAATTACTTAAATTAATCTCTTGAATTATTATGAGAGATTTTGTTTTGATCGAAAATACTTCTTTTTTTTTCAATATGAAGACATATCTGCGGTGCAAAGATCCAACTCGGCTTATCGCTATTATTTCCAAATTAATGTAAATGTATTTTATTGGTGCTATTTCGAATCCGGTTCATTAACCTTTGTGTACTGTAAAATAGTATTATCTCTCTACTAAAATCAACAAAAATATTTATTTTGGGATTACATTCAAATGGATCGTTGCATTGTTAACATTTGACTGATGACGGATGGAAACAATCTAAAATGTAGCCCAAAAATGCACCATATTTTCTGGCAATATTAAAATTAAAATGTTTGATTTTTTTTGTATTGAAATCTGTTAGAAAATTTGCGCCTTTACTGCTATAACGTAACAAAAATGCATGGTATTGTGGCCATTGAGAGTGCATTTTATTCGGCTTCGGTTTTCTTTTTCGATTCTTTTCAATATTTTTTTTTTATAATAATTTTGTAAGGTGTCATAATAATAAAAAGGAGAATAGTGAGAAAAACTATAAAACCAGTATTTAGAGCTGATCATCCATTCGTTTTTTGCATTATGAGATTTGAGCAGCAACAAAATATACTTTTTACTGGACGGAAAAATCGATTTTAATTTATCTTTCAATTTCATCATGTTTTAATAATATCAAAAATTTTATTTTTGTTCAGTCGGATTTGTTTTGCAAACAATGTGATGCTTATTGTTTGTTTCGTTTTGAAATTTCCTAATGTTTGTAAATTTGATTCAAATAAATATTCCTTTCTACTTATTCCATTCCCTTTTCCTCTTTACAATATGCAGTTCTGCCTTCTCTACTCCGTGATCGTCATCTATATTATTAAAAGAAATTCAGATAAGGTCCAAGAACAAAAGTAATAATTGAGTCGTTCAGATATTAAAGCAGTTAAGTCAGTTTTTGAGTCTTTTGTGATAATATTAAAATAAAGCGAAACCTTCTATTTAGTGGCCATTCCCTTCAACGTAAAGGAATTTTAAACCTTCAAACTTAAATGTTCAATAATTAATTGACTACAGACTTCAACTATTTGAATTGTAGTTTATCACTCGATTCAACTAAAATTGAGAAACTCTTTGGTCGATGAATCTTGGAGAGCCGGACCACGGTTAAATTGCCCCCGATTTCTCAAACGAATAAATTTGATTTAGAACTAAAACTATAAGGACTCTTTTTGTTCGCTATAATGTACGGTACTTTAAGACTTTAAACTTATTGTTAAATTTGGTAGGATTTTTGAATTTTTGTGTCGAAAACAACGGGAACCTGTTTGGAAATTTGTACGTTTGAAGCTTCTTTAATACTTTTTGTAACATAACAAAAATGCATGATATTGTGCCATTGAGAGTGCATTTTATTCGGCTTCATTTATTTTCGATTCTATTCAATAATTTTGTGTAATATTTTTATTAAGGTGTCAGAATAAAAATGCTGATAAAAAAGAAAAAAGTGATAAAACCACCAATACCAGTATTTGAAGCTGATCATCCATTTATTTTTTGTATTATGAAATTTGAGCAACAACGAAATATAATTTTTACAGGACGACTAAATCGATTTTAATTTATTTTTCGATTTCTGTGTGCTTTACCAAAAGTTTATTTTTGTTAAATCTGATTCGCTTCGTTTTCAAATTGCTTGTAAATTTGATTCTATAATAAATAGTCTTTTTTACTTCGTCCATTCTCCTTTCCTCTTTTCACCATGCAATCTTCTTTTGTCTATTCCGTAACCATCTTCTATATTATTGAAAAGAAATTCAGATATGGTACAAAACAAAAAAGTAAAAACTACCATTATTCAAGTAAACATAAATAATAATTGAGTCGTTCAGATATTGAAGCAGTGATGTCAATTTTTGAATATTGTGTGATAATATTAAAATAAAGCAAATCCTCTTATTTAGTGGCCATTTCCTTTAACGTAAAGGGATTTTAAACCTTCAAATTTGAATGTTCAATAATTAATTGACTATAAACTTCAACTATTTGAATTTTAGTTGGGTGACTTGTGAATGCTTTAATTAAGGCAAAAACTATTAAAAACCTCCCTGATTATCACTAGATTCAACTAAAATTGAGAAACCCTTTGGTCGATGAATCTTGGAGAGCCGGACCAGGGCTAAATTTCCCCCGACTTCTCAAACAAATAAATTTGATTTAGACCTAAAACTATAAGGATTCTTTTCGCTCCCTATAATGTACGGTACTTTAGGACTTTAAACTTCTTGTTAAATTTGGTAGGATTTTTGAATTTTTGTGTCGAAAACAACGGGAACTTGTTTGGAAATTTGTACGTTTGAAGCTTCTTTAATACCTTCTGTAATGTAACAAAAATGCATGATATTGTGCCATTGAGAGTGCATTTTATTCCGCTTCATTTATTTTCGATACTATTCAATAATTTTGTGTAATAATTTTATTAAGGTGTCAGAATAATGATGAAAAAGAAAAAAGTGATAAAACCACCAATACCAGTATTTGAAGCTGATCATCCATTCATTTTTTGGATTATGCAATTTGAACAACAACAAAATATAATTTTTACAGGACGACTAAATCGATTTTAATTTATTTTTCGATTTCTTTGTGTTTTACCAAAACGGAAAGTTTATTTTTGTTAAATCTGATTTGTTTCGTTTTCAAATTGCTTGTAAATTTGATTCTATAATAAATAGTCTTTTTTACTTCGTCCATTCTTCTTTCCTCTTTTCAACATGCAATCTTCTTTCTATATTATTGAAAAGAAATTCAGATATGGTACGAAAAAAAAGTAAAAATTACAATTGTACAAATCAATATAAATAATAATATTAAATATTTTGTGATAATCGTAAGTTTTATTAAAATAAAGCGAATTTCTATTATTTAATGGACAATAAGCAATTCAATTCTCTGTTTCAACGTATAAAAACCCTTTGTAAAGGGATTTAATTGTTTATAAGTAAGAAATTCGATCAACCTCTTGAAGATAGGCTTGTATCCAAACTTGGGACTCGTTGGTTGTTTCGTTTCCAAGAAATTTTGCCCACCGACTTTGGAAACACAGTTTTGAGAGTATTCTTTTTGTTCCCCAAACTGTAGGCTACTTTTGGTTATATTAGGATTAATTGTTTGATGTGACCTCTTTTTTTTTGATGGGATTTTTGCATGATATTGTGCCATTGAGAGTGTATTTTATTCGGCTTCATTGGACGAATAAACAATGTGCTGCTTATTGTTTGTTTCTTTTTGAAATTGCTTGTAAATTTGATTCTAATAAATAGTGTGCCACTATCTTTCTCTTTCTTCAACTTTCTTTTTTCTATTCCATAATCGTCTTCTATATTATTAAAATATATTCAAATTATAGAATCGATAGTTAGCTATTGAATATTGTGATTGAAGAAATCTGCCCTTACAAGAAAACCATCCAGAGGTCGTACATGTACGGCTTTCTACTGATGATGGTAGAACTCTATTATTTAGTTCTTCAAGCACCGTATGAGGGATGTTGTGCAAAATTACTTTTGACATTGAATATGTATCAACACAAAAATTTGATGTATCAAAAATGATTTTCCTCTTCATATAATTTACTTCTTAGTTATGAAAAAAAAAATGGTTTAAATCCGAGTTATTAGAGAATATTTAAAATTTGATTTGATTGAATTGGCTTCTAAACTACTAACAGAAATTTATTGTAACTGAAATTGTTGTTGATTATATCTTGTAAGATGGCCTTCTGTCTTACAAATTCTTACATATAGCTTAAGATTACAGTACGAAATCGATCAAATATTGAGCAATTGCTTTCTTCCTCAAACTCGCTCACTTGTGATTGTCTACATTAAAAACTATTTGACTGTCTAATTCTAATTTTCTAATAATTTCTAAAGGTTTGAAGATTCTGATGAAAAGAAAATACATTAGAAAACCAACAATTCCACACTTTGAAGCTGATCATCCATTTATATTTGCTATAATGTTGAATTCGCAACAATTCAGCAATACCTTATTTTATGGATCTATAAATAAACCCGAATTTAATGAAAACTAGGTATTATCAATTGTTTGTTGAGTGGTTTTTTAATACTAAAATTACCGCATGTTCAAGTTTGTTTGTTAGTGTTAATACGTTTTTTTTTCTGTTATTATTGATGTTTGTTTTTACCATATTCGTTTCGTTTCTACTGTCTTCGTTAAAATAATATATTTTGTGTAAACTTGAAAAATACCATCTGTTTCGAACAAATGAGAATTTAAATATTTATTTAAACATCCAAAAATAATACTAATTATTATTCTGTGAAGCGTTTTTATAATTTTTAATTGTGTTATAAGAATTTTCTTGAATGAAATATGCTTTTCTTACAATTACACATTGCCAAATTAATTTTGCGTTATTTTTTGTTTATTTTTAAATTAAATTATAAAGTTAAATTTAATCAAAACTTTTAATAATCAGGAATGGTAATGATGATGCGATGCAGTATTGGAATGCCACGTAGACTTCCCGAATTTATAGCCGATCATCCATTTGTATTCTATTTAATTGAGAACTCAAAAGGATTAAATCATTTATTATTCTCTGGTCGTATAAGTTCACCTTCAAATATTTAAATGTTTTTCGAACAATTACTTATTAATTCTGTTAATTTGTTGCTATATATTAAAAATAATTTTATTAAAATGTGTGTATGTTGTTAAATTGATTGAATTTTCACAGGCGTCCACATTAGACTCAAACGATCCCTGATTATAACTGAAGACTTTTCAGCTGATCATCCATTTATATTTTTAATAGCAACACAAATCAATCATAAAATTCATATTTTATTCTATGGGAAATTAGGAGTCTTACAAACGATTCATGACCATGATGAACTCTAATGGGTCGTAATTTTGTAGTTAATTGGATGCCTCATTCTATTATCAATCTTGTATTAATTAATTGTAGACGAGTATTTTTTTATTGATTCGTTTATTTTTTTAATTCAAATTATGTAATAACATGCTTAATGTACTATCTGAAATATCTCATTACTCACTAAATAATTTGTGAAAATATAATCTGAGAAAACTACAAAATTTTCCTTTAATTTTCCCTTGGTAAATTAATTTTACAAGGAAACGAAATCGGAGATGTACTGCTTAATGTTAGAGTAGGCAACCAATTTAACACTGTCATGATTTAGTATGTTGCTTTTTTTTTGGTGTGTTTTGTCGCTAAAATTGATCAAATTTACTAAATACTCTGTTTTTTTCTTACAATTGTCTAGCTATGCTTTTTGTCGGTTATTCATTACCAATGGCCCCACCGCCGGACATTTGGTTTACAGCCGATCATCCGTTTATTTTTGGAATTATCGGTGCTGATAATGCTACACTCTTCTTGGGCAAATATATGAAGCCTTAATTTGTACAATTTTATTTGTATGAATAAACTTTTGCAGAGATATCAGTTTTTCTTTAAAAGATTTAGCATAGATTATTTCATACTTATCTTTTAGAGTATTTGTTCACAGGGTTTTTCTTACGAAGGGCAATTTATTATCCCCCAAATTTTTTGCGGACCAATTATTTTACTGTTACTTGTTAATTATTTATTAAAGATCGTTGTAGCGGGCCGTATTCAGAGAGTTTGCACTTGGGGGACCCTAATTTTAGAGTAATTAACCGGTTAGGGATACTTAATTATTTAATTCTCATTATTATTACTATTATTGTTTTTTTTTTATTATTTCCAGGTGTTATTTCGGCAAATTCTCTGTCACTACAGCCCTTGATGTCTTTCATTGTTGATAGGTCTTTTATGTTCGTAATTAGTATAAATAATAAATTGCCACTGTTTGTTGGGAGACTAGCTGAATTTTAAAGAGTTGACTCTTGTGTAATATTTAATTGAATAAATGTATGATGAGGATATTGATTTCGCTTTAGACTCTCAATTTTTTTTCCTTCTAAGCCGTGTCTTTTTATCAAAAAACATATATTCTTCCATCTTCCATGTAGTGTTGTACTTCTTGCAGTTAGTTCACGTATAATTTACACATATTTGTTCGGTCACGATTAGATAACAATAGTGTGCTTATCAATGTTTCGCTCATATGAACTTATTAAAAAAAAACAGTACTATGTTTGTTTCTAGTTTTTGTATCTAACTAAGGTTTTTATTCAAACAAAAACAGAATGATTTTTATTTTCAGCTCATCATACGTGTGTCGTACATCCATCATTAAAACCACGTCCAACATATTTCATTGCTAATAGATCGTTTGTATTTATGATATTCGCGCCAAATAAATTACCACTTTTTAATGGACGATTACATAATTTCAGGAATAATTAATTAAGCTTTTTAAGGTACTGATATATTATTAATAAATACATAAATAAATAAACATATTGAAAATATATGGATAGATCTTATTTGTTGCGCAATTTCGTCAATTCTCTTCGCCTCTTTAAAATTGTTGTAGAATTATATACGAACGAATTTGAATGTTAGAGGGGCACTGGTAGCTAACTTATTATGGTTAATGTCAACATTGAATAAATATTTTTTCTCAAGTTAAATAAAATCAATTCCACTTGAAAAAGAGATTCAAATTATATCTTTTTTTTGTAATATTGATACTGGACCTTTAGCGCTGTTGATTTTCTAATATCTCAGTTTAGAGTGCATCAATTTGGGCAAGGCTTAAATCATTTGAAAGTTCATTTTAAAATGTGGAGTGAAGATTTGTTAGAGTCTTGGATTCTTAAGTTTTCAGAAAAAATATAGGCAACTTCTAATATGCCAAAAAAGGCAACATTTTTCTGATTAGAGTAGTGTCAGTAAAAAAGTCTTCTGTTGTTGGTTGTAAAAAACTGTCACTACTTATAATGATACCCGTAAAATTCAAGGGAGTCTCTAAGTTGGTCTTGAGAGGAAATAGACTTTGATCTCCAATTTTTTACCGATTTTCACGATTGTTTTTTTTTTTTTGGAAAAGAAGCAATCCTTATAATTTTTTTAAATAATAACACTATGAATTTAGGTTCAAATTGAGTTTAAATGTGTAAATAAATTGATTATCAATTTTCAAAGTGATTGATGAAGAACTTTTTGAGCCCGAGTGTACAAAAGTTCAAAAAAGTCGTGCCAAAGACAAGCATTTGAAAAGCGGTAGCAATTAATTTAAGGCAAAACAAATGGGTGCGAATCTTGGGAGAGAATATAAGGATATTTATAACTGACATAAATTTCATTAATTCTGTTGATAAACAAAGATGTAAGTCGAACAAATCGATCTAAATTAGGCTAGACTTCGAATTTTACGTCTTCTCGAGAAGATTAAGTAATTTTACATTTGAATTTATAGCTCAATTGCCAATGGAAAAGAATACGAAAGAATGTTTTTAATTAGAAAAATGATGAACATTACAATTGACAAATTAATTCACTAATCTAAATATCAAAATATAAAAACAAAAACACATTAAATTTCACAAACTTGTTGATTTTAAAATACAAAAACTTACAAATTATACACAAGAAAAAACGTAAACAATCGCTGGTCAACCATCTTTTACAACGGTTTTCATTGATAATGAGAAATTTTGGAATATTTCGGTAACGCAATACCACTCTCTTCATACCAAGCTTCATCTATACCTTCAGGTGCCTTCGGACGTGTTTCACAAGCGCTCTCTGAATCTTTCTATTAATTTTCTTCAATTTTAATAAGATAAATACTTATCAAATACTATTCTATCACATCAACACCTACACGCAATACTCGTGCTAAATATGCTACATTATTACACATAAATGTTACAATTCAGTCCCTTGTTTTTTGGGTACTGAAACCGATCTTAGTTCGAGGATTAATCAATTCGTATTTCTATTTTCAGTTCTTGGATTTGCTGTAGCAACATCTTTTGTTCCGAGACCGCTTGAGATATACTTCGATGTTGATAGGCCTTTTGTATTCGCAATTTTGGCTAATAAATTACCTTTATTCGTAGGGCGTGTAGCTAAATTGTGAAACCATATTTTTTTTTGTTATAATTACTGGCTTGATAGTTGAATAAACAAATATATTAGCAATGAGATTGCTTTTTCTTACGTTGAGTATGTCGGTTAACATACGTAGTTGATTAAATAATTTCTTAAAAGACAAAAAATTTGGTTTGTCTTCTAACTTTTCCTCTAGCAGTGAATTTTGCTGACTTACAATTAGTGTTTAATTCATGGAAAAGAATTTTTTTAATTAGAAAAACAATTAACACTATAATTGACAAATTTATTCACCATAATTGAAGTATCAATACATAAAAACAAAACACATTAATATTTCGAGGATTAATGAATTCTTATTTCTATTTTCAGCAATTGAAGCAATATCCGTTATTTCAATACCTCTGCAGATATATTTCGATGTTAATAGGCCTTTTGTATTCGCAATTTTCGCTAATAAGTTACCCTTTTTCGTAGGTCATGTAGCTAAATTGTGAAACCACAATTTTTTTGTTATAATTACTGGCTTAATAGTTGAATAAACAAATATATTAGTAATAAGATTACTTTTTGTTATGTCGAGCATGCCGATTGAAATGCGTAGTTGATTAAATGATTTCTTAAAAGAGACAAAATTTGGTTTGTCTTCTAACCTCTCCTCTAGTAGTGAATTTTGCTGACTTAAGGTTAGTGTTTAATTCATTGAAAAGAATTTTTTTAAATAGAAAATCTAAGTATCAAATCATAAGAACAAAAGCACATCAATATTTCACAAGCGGATGCAATGATTTTATTATTTAGCACTAATTTTTCTGTTGATTTAAAAAAACTTCCAAATTACACACAAAAATCCACCAACACAAATAAACACTGGCCAACCATCTTTTTATACGACTAATAGGTATTATTAGGGGTATTTCAGAAGCTCCCTCTGAAACTCAAGCGAAACAATACATCAGTAAGCTGGCTATAGAGCGGTGGGGACCTGTAGATATGTCGAATTTCTTTTTTTTCTCTCTTATTGTTAGTAAAAGATTTGATGATGCCATTTCAGTTTTCTAATATAAATTTTATCGTAAATACTTACCAATCACGATTATATCATATCAACGCTCACATCAGTCGTGAGGTGTAATTTAACAGTCAAAGAGATTTTCGGAAAAAATCCAAAAGCCTTTTTGAAGCATGCGAAATTGATTGCGAACACCTCAATTCCCTGTACTGTCTCATGTAATGCTCATACTAATTCTGCTACATTATTATGCATAAATAAAGGGTACCGAAACCGATCGTAATTCTAAAATCAATTCTTCTTTCTATTTTCAGGTGTTACATTTATTGTAGCAACATCCCTTTTGATACAACCTGAGATATACTTTAAGGCTGATAGACCTTTTGTATTCTCAATTTTGGCTAATAAACTACCTCTATTTGTAGGGCGTGTAGTTAAATTGTGAAACCACAATTTTTTGATTATAATTACTGGCTTGATAGTTGAATAAACAAATACATCAGCAATAAGAGTGCTTTTTCTTGTGTCGACCATATCAATTGAAATATGTAGTTGGTATTGTTAAATGATTTCTTAAAAGAGCAAAAATTTTGTTTGTCTTCTAACTTCTCCTCTAGCAGTGAATTTTGATGACTTAATTTTTAATTTCTCATGAAAAAGTCAAAATGCTATATTTCCAAATTCTTGAATTTTCTCCCCAGATTTGTCCACAAATAACATATTCTACAGAATCTACAGCTTTTACAGGTCCGGTGGCTCATCCAGTATATTCGCTAACGTAAACAATCACTGGCCAATCATAGCCAATGTGTTCTTTTCATCTTTTGGACCTCATTGATACAAATTTTGGAATATTTCGACAACTCAATAGCGCATTCTTCTTTATATAAAACTTAGCAATACCAACCGCTTGTAGCGGCCTCAGGATTCTTCAGTATTTTCAGCTACCTTTGGGGATGTTTCGCAAGCGCCCTCTGAATACTTCTATTAATTTTCTTTATTATAAATACTTACCAAACTCTATTCTATCACATCAAAACCTGTAGCACTTGTGACATGAAATATATCAGTAAAGGAGATTTGTGTAAAAACAGTAACCTTTTTTATTGTCTCATATAATAGTGGTACTAAATGGGTTAGATTATTAAACATAAATGTTGCAAGATAATTTACTAAAGCCGATCTTAGTTCACAGATTAATCAATTCTTATTTCTATTTTCAGCTTTTGATTTTTATGAACCAATGTCTCCTATTTCAAGTCCGCTTCAGATATACTTCGATGTTAATAGGCCTTTTGTATTCGCAATTTTGGCTAATAAATTATCTTTATTCGTAGGGCGTGTAGCTAAATTGTGAAACCACAATTTTTTTGTTACAATTACTGGCTTAATAGTTGAATAAACAAATACATTAGAAATAAAGAGTGATTTTTCTTATGCCGACCATGTCGGTTGAAATACAGATTTTCAAATTAGTCATTTGGATACTTTAAGAATTCAAAGGAAACTTAGTACTTCAAATTCTTGAATTTTTTACAGGTTAGACAGCTCATCCGGTATATTCCGGCTTTTATTGCTCACAAGAAATAGTTTTAGATATTGTACTACAATTAATTGCTCGTATGCCCTTATTTACATTCGACATGGCCCTTCGATTATCTAAGAAAGATATTTTTGCAACCAATTATACTACTTAAATATTATTTTATCAGTTTTGTTGCTACTTCCATTTCATTGGAAAATAAAGCAGTTTTACAGGTCTGGTTTTTTTCTTTCTTTTCAGCAGTATTGCACCAATTTCTCTTGATTATGCTAGACCACTACCGATATTATTCATCGTTGATAGATCCTTTGTATTTTTAGTCCTTAAAACTAAGAAAGTACCACTCTTTATTGGACGTGCATCTGAAGTTTGAAAATCTCATTGTATTGCATATCATGATAATCTTGTATGCGGAGTAAATATTAAAAAAAAGATATATTGTGATTGCTCTGTAATTGTTCACGTTATCAATTTTTATCTTCATTTATAATTAAATTTGTTAAATCACTACTGCGAGCATCTAGGTAAGTCATTAGCATTTAGTACTTACGCCTGAAAGTATTTGCAGAGTGCAATTTTTTTGTCTTTAGCTTAAATTTGTTATTGTAAATAGGTCCTTTGAATTTCTAATTCTTGAAAGTAAGCAATTTTTTCCTTCGGCAATATTTATATAACTATTGTTAGAGGTTGACCTGTAATATTTGAAATATTCTCGCTTTAGGGCCGATTCTACAATTGCTTTATTCGACATATCGCGAGGACAGGAGGATTTCGGGCGAAATAAAACGATTGCAGAAGTGGCTCTTTGGGATGTATTGTTTTGTATTCTGGCTTTCGTTTTCATGCACTTAGTCGTTGTTTCGTGCAACAATTAGTTTCAATATATTTCATAACTGGTACGCCCTTTATATTTGTCGATATTTTTTCCTGAAATTAGCCTGTATTATTGTTGCATTTAAAAATGCTTTTGGATTATTTGTATTTATTGTTGCACTTAAATGTAATGCACAAATATTCTGTGGATTTTCTTGCACCATTAACAAGTAAATCCGTTTTACAATTAGTGTAGTACGTAATAGGTTCTTTATTTTTTCTTTCTTTTCAGCTGTGCAAATTCAACCGACTTCTCTTGCAAAACCGAAATTTTTCACCGTCAATAGGCCGTTTGTATTTCTAATTCTTGAAACCGAGAAACTACCACTATTTATTGGACGAGTATCTAAATTTTGAAAATCTCATATTGCACTTGATAACAATTTGGTATACATCATGATAAATATAAATAAACGAACATATTGACTTAAATAAATATTATTAATTGGCATCAAATTCTGTTTTTCATTTAGCTGTTGTATTAATTAAAAAAAAAAGTTATGGACATTTGAACTATTCAACAAGGGCTTATTGTTTGCAGGATGCATTGCTTAGTTTTCTTCGTTTTCGGACAACCATTTTCAATATATTACGTCATTAGTACGCCCTTTATATTCAGTATTTCCTGATCTTTTTCTGATATTACCATCTTTCTTTTTTTTCATTAAAAAGTAAACCAGTTTCGATCTAGTTTAATATGTAATAGGTCCTTTGTTTTTCTATGTTTTCAGCTTTGGGGGTTCAGCTGATCTCTTTGGTAATACCAATAGAACAACCGACATTTTTTACCGCTGATAGGCCGTTTATATTTCTAATTATTGAAACCAAGAAACTACCACTATTTATTGGACGAGTATCTACATTTTGATCCTCTTGTTTTGGAATTGTTTGATAATTGAATAAATAAATAAATGAGTAGTGGAATATCATTTTTTCCAATTAAATAACCAAAAATATATCAATAATTTATGTCCATTTTATTAATTTTTCCATTTCGAAATCTACTACTTTAAACTATTTCTTAATGGAGCATGAAGCTAGTAGATGAAGTCTTTTTTTCTATTTTCATACTATTTGAGTAGTTGTTAGAATTATACTTCTGCAATGTTAATTATCAGTGATTTTGTATGGATTCTCCCTGAACATTGTTGACAATTTGAGTTGAGTCTTAAGCTCGTTCCTACTATTGAAAAATCTAGTGATTTTCTCTCGCCTTTTTTCTCTTCCAATCTCTCGTCTGCAATACAAACTCCCACAAACCACGTCTTCAGATGAAGTCTAATATTTTTTTCTTTGTTGATTTTCAGCTATACATATTGAACTAGATTCTCTTATTGTACCAGTAGAACCATCGACCGTCTTCATCGCTGATAGACCTTTTGTATTTGTAGTTCTTGAAACTAAGAAACTGCCACTATTTATTGGACGAGTATCTAAATTTTGAAAACTCATTATTTTGTAATTTTTTGATATTAATTGAATAAATAATTTTAGTTATCAAATTCTTTGAAGCTTATTTGACTGAAACGTAATCTGTTATTGCTTTTCATTTTATACACATACATTTCAATGCTTCAGTTTTTCAAAAATTTTTACTTTGCAGTTTTCAGCTCAGCTCAGTTTCTTCCTCTTATGCCATTTATTATTACTTGAGATACTACTCAATTATAACCGCTTTTCTGTTCGATTAACGAAGACCGTTCCACAACTAGTATATTACTCTATAAGTTTTTTTGTTTTTTTTTCAGCGTTAATACAGTTTGTGACAGACTCTATTGATATACCAGAAGATCCAGAAAACTTCTTCGCTGATAGTCCTTTTGTATTTCTAATTGCTGAAACTAAGAAACTACCACTATTTGTTGGGCGAATATCTAAATTTGAAAATTCCACCATTTTGTAATCATTTGATAATAATCTGATAATTAAATAAAAAAATTAGTAGAACCGTGTTTTTTTTAGTTCATTGTGCGAAAGATGCCATCTTTTTATATTTTATCAACAGATATTAACTAGCGTCGCTGAAAGAAATATATAAAAAAGAAATATTTCATAAATCCAACTGTTTGGTGCAATAATTTAGAAAAGGTAGCTCCCACACCTCCAAACAGGATAATTTCCGATAGCTGTGGCATCTGACTAATGGAAGAAAATGGTCCAGTAAAATGAATTCTTTCCTATACTAACAATAAGTATGAAAATTAAATAAGTTTTAGATACATATGCGAAAGCTTTAGTTATCTGCACAAAGCATTTCATTTTCAAAATATAAATACTTTTTGAGTGCTCGTAGGACGCCTGTAGGTAACTTGTAATATATTATTGTTGATCGAAGAGTTGGTGATTGTTAAAGGTGAGATGATGGAGGCTGTAAGACCTCAGTTTGTTTTGTTTGACATTTACTATTACTTTTTCTCTTCTACTATTTCTGAGCAATCATTTCTGCATGCCATTGTTATAGCAATACGAAATTAACGACCTAAATAATTCCTTCCTTACAGCTGTAGTTTTTGCTTTTATTGGTTCTGCAGCTCGGCCACCACCACCGCCTCCAATAGATTTTATTGCTGATAAGTCTTTTATGTTTACCGTTTTTGGACCTGATCGTGTTCCACTTTTTATGGGAAAATTATACAAACCTTGAACTCACTTCAAATGCTAGTTGACTTTTTACTACTGTATCAATTATGAAGTAATTTGATTGCTTTTAGTTTGATCTCTTCAATCACTTTTGTAGTTTTCTCTTCTGACACTTTTTCTTGTACGTAGTGGAATTGTAATATCTCAAATATAATAAAATTTGTTGGTAAATAAAGTTTCCATTGAGCATGTAAACTGTATTATTTATTTTGACTTTCATCCAAGCATTTTGATCTGAATTCTCTTTTCTCTCTTGTACTGTTTCTAAGCAATCATTTCTGCATTCCACTGTTATAAAATAAATGATCTAATTAATGCTTGTTTGTAGCTCTAGTTGTTGGTCTAGTTGCTACTGCTGTTCGGCTACCACCACCGCCTCCAATAGATTTTATTGCTGATAAGCCTTTGATGTTTACCGTTTTTGGACCTGATCGTGTTCCACTTTTTATGGGAAAATTATACAAACCTTGAATTATGAAGTAATTTTACTGCTTTGAGTTTGATGTCTTAAGTCATTTCAATCACTTTTGTAGTTTTCTCTTCAGACTTAATTTCTCTTATACGTAGTGTATTAATTATAATATCTCAAATATAATAAAATTTGTGGGTAAATAAAGTTTCTATTGAGCATGTAAACTGTATTATTTATTTTGACTTTCATCCAAGCATTTTGATCTGAATTCTCTTTTTTCTCTTATACTGTTTCTAAGCAATCATTTCTGCATTCCACTGTTATTACAATACAAAATAATTGATCTAATTAATTCCTTATTTGTAGCTCTAGTTATTGGTGTTTTTGCTTCTGCTGCTCGGCCACCACCACCGCCTCCAATAGATTTTATTGTTGATAAGCCTTTTATGTTTGCCGTGTTTGGACCTGATCGTGTTCCACTTTTCATGGGCAAATTAAATAAATTTTGAACTCAAATCAAATAATAATTGAATCTATATCGATATGTTTAGTGAGCACTTGGACTTGAGAATAACAAAATAATAAGATTAGACTGCATTAGATATGGTAATAAAAGACGTAATTCAGATGGCAATTAATTGCTATATTATATCTTTCCTAGATTTGCTATGGTTAGAAATAGGCAGATGTCTTTGCTGGAAAGATTCGCTTTTTACTACTGTATCTATTTCTAATTTTATTACTTTGAGTTTACTGTCTTAAGTCATTGCAATCAATTTTGTAGTTTTCTCTTCTGACATAGTTATACGTAGCATCTTAATTATAATCTCAAATATTATAAAAATTTTGGGTATATAGGTAAATAAAGTTTCTACTGAGCATGTAGACTGTGTTATTTATTTTGACTTTCGTCCAAGCATTTCTATCTAGCTTCTTTTTCTTCATTGTTGTCTTCTTTCTTCTCTTTACTCAAACATTCGATTTGTAGCTGATCATGCTTTCATCTTTGGGCAGCCTTCACAACACTAAATAATGACTGATTTCAAATCAATTCCACAGTTACCTCAATCTTTTATTATTTTGCTTTTCTAAAACTAATTTCTTATATGATTTGGATTCTGTTAAAAGTTAGAGTGTATTCTAATGCGTATGTTGTATCCATCGCCTTAATATTCGAAAATTTTCCCTTCATTTCAAAGTCTTAATAATTGAAGTTCTGCCTTCTGCTCGAATTCAGTTGCAAGAATTTCGCTTCGTGCTTGCTGTTGTGCTGCAGGGGTGTTCGACATTGCACATTACAAATGCAATGTTCGTCGAAATGTTGAAGGCAATGCAATAGAGACTGCAAGCCATCAGTTTGTTTTGCTTGATTTTTACTATTACTTGTTTCTCTTCTATTGTTTCTAAGCAACCATTTCAGCAATTCACTGTTGTAACAAGACGAAATAAATGATCTAATTAATGTTTTACTTGCAGCTATATTTGTCGGTTTTGGTAGTTCTTTTGGTCCGTCACCACCACCGCCAAATTTCATTGCTGATAAACCTTTCGTGTTTGCCGTTTTTGCACGTGATAATATTCCACTTTTTATGGGAAAATTAACAGAATTTTAAACTCAATTCAAATAATAATTAAATCTATATTGTAATCAGCAGATGTACGCTTTTAGGGAATTTCAGTTCTCAAAATTAATAAAACCTAGTTAATAGTCTTCTCGTCTATACTTAAATTTAGGAATTTCTAATCAAAATTAAATACGATAACAAAAGATGTAATTGGAGTAGTGATTGATGCCTTGTTGCCGCCTTGGGGATTGATATTAAATATTACAAAATTTGTTGATAAATAAAGTTTCTACCTTCAGCATGTCGACTGAATTATTAATTCCTCTTAACTTTTCTCCAAGCTCTTTTATCTGTCTGCTTTTCTTTGCATTTTTCTTAAAATCACTAGATTGTTTATTTTTCGAGGTAGATTAAATTTGTGTCTTCTCTCTTTTATTTAGCGATACATTCGGTGGTGAAGTCGTTTATTAAAGCACCAGAAAACGTTCGATTTGTAGCTGATCGTGCTTTTATCTTTGGAATTCGGGGACCCAACCATTCCACGTTGTTTTTGGGCAGCCTTCGCAACCCTTAATAATTTCAATTAATTTCTCCAATTACTACAATTATACCTCAATCGTTTATATGTGTATATATATTTTCTCTAATTAATTTGTCATGTAATTTGGATTCTGTTAAAAATTGGTGTGTAAATAAAAAATATAATTTTTCGTCTTAAATCATTTAATCCATCGCCTTAATCAGAGCCCTCTGTTTGTGTTTATGCGCTAAAAAAGATTGACATTTGGATAATTGTCCTTTCCGCTCTAATTCAGTTGCAGGAATTTCGGTAATTACTGCATAAACTACATAAATTATATTTTCTGTATTCGAGACCTCGAGGCCTCAGTTTGCTTTGCTGCCACTTCTAACCAACCATGTCTGCATCTCACTATTAGAATAATCTCGAATAAATGACTCAATTAATTCCGTCCTTATTTTCAGCTCTTGGTTTAGTTGGTTTGTCTGCTGTTGCACCACGGCCTGCAGTCGATTTTATTGCTGACAAACCCTTCCTGTTTACTATTTTTGGATCTAAAAAAGTTCCACTGTTTGTTGGAAGACTGTGCAAATTTTAAACTCAATTCAATATTGTAATCGAAATTAATCAAAATGTTCTTTTTGTGTAGGCGTAAGTTTTGCTGTTTTCTTATCGGACATAGAATCGGAAGAAAATTGGTTCACGGCAGATCGTGCTTTCGTTTTTGGTGTACTAGGACCCGGCAAAACACAATTATTTATCGGCAAATTACAAAATCCAAAACAGTAATTGATGTTAATTATATTTTGATTTTTTTATTGGTTATTGGGTAAATAAAGTTTGTACGTGTAAATAGAATTATTTAATCATTCTAACTGGCAGTAAACCATGAGATAAATTCGCTGCATTGGTCTTTGGGTTCTTCCTTCTTGCATTTATTGCAAATATTCGCTTAAGATCGGTTTTCCTAAAAAAATAATTTGT
Organism: Epicauta chinensis; assembly: GCA_021725515.1. Lineage (NCBI taxonomy): Eukaryota > Metazoa > Arthropoda > Insecta > Coleoptera > Meloidae > Epicauta > Epicauta chinensis. The sequence continues at coordinate 439,299 of JAEDXX010000074.1, read as the reverse complement.
CTTTTCTCTTTAATTTAGCTGTACATGAGGTGTTGAAGATAGCCGAATTTCGATTCGTGGCTGATCGGGCTTTTATCTTTGGAATTCAAGGACCTAAACATTCTACGTTATTTTTAGGCAGTCTTCGCGTCCCTAAATAATGGTTGATTTCAATTATATTCTCGAATTAAACCCTTTTTGTTTATTTTTCTACTTTTATATTTGATAGAAAACTAATTTGGATTGTATTAAAATTGGTATGGAAATAAACGTAGTAAGGCGCATGTTTTTCGTTTTATGATTAGCTCAGTGACTCTCAACCACTGTGCCGCGGCACTTTTGTGTACCGCCAAATTCTTGAAGTGTGCCGCCAAATTTTAGAAATGCAAATTATTTTTATTTATTTTTAAGCTTATTTTGAAAATGTTGAAAGTGTAAAGCTACAAAAAAGTTGCAAAACACTAGAGAATTGTCTGCAAAGCTTCGGAGAATTGTTTGCAAAACTCCAGAGAAGTGTTTACAAAACACTAGAGAATTATGTGCAAAGCTATAGAGAATTGTTTGCAAAACTCCAGAGAATTGTTTTCAAAACGCTAGAGCAGTGATTCTCAACCACTGTGCCGCGGCACTTTTGTGTATCGCCAAATTTTAGAAATTCAAATAATTTTTTTTTAATTTTAAGCTTATTTTATTGTTAGTGTGCCGCCAAACTTTGACAATGTTGAAAGTGTACCGCAACGAAAAAAAAAGGTTGAGAATCACTGGAGTAGTTTATTTAAGCTTGAAAATTATAAGACACTGTTTATTTTTGGGCAGCCAAATCGCGCGTTTGGGAGTTTTTTGCAATTAAAGCATAATACGGACTCTGATTAGTGCATGATTTTCCACTGTCCTAAATAAAATTACTTACCTATATCTCAATATAAACAAGTCGTTTCCCCCATAATTTGGATAACATTAAAATTGATGAAAAAATAGAAATTGCATGCATTGGTGGATGCATGTTGTTGATTGTGATCTGTGAGACGATAGCTCCATTTGGGATATTTTAATTTCCATACAACGTATTCGAATTTTATTATTTTGCGAAGAACTAAATCTTCTCTGTTTTGTTTCTCTTGATTCAGGTATAACTGTTCAATTTCATCGGTCTGCTCGTATTCAGAGGAAACAATTTTGGTTTATAGCTAACCATGCATTTATTTTTGCCATTCAAGGAACTAAACATTCGACATTATTTTTGGGAAGTTTCCACAACTCTAAAGATGATTGATTTCAGTTAAATTCTCTAATCAAACGTCGGTAGTTTATTTTTCTATATTACAAAGCGAATTTATCATATTAAATCATATTAAATTGTTGCCTAAATAAAACTTGTATCATTTAACAATAAAACTCTATTACATTGGTAGATTTTGATTAGAACTAATTTTCTTTTTTTTGTTTGTCTTTATTCAGGTGTAATTGAAGTTGAACGGTCTGCCCGAATTGAATGGGAAGAATTTCGGTTTATAGTTGATCATGCATTTATTTTTGCAATTCAAGGGCCAAAAGATTCGACGTTATTTTTGGGCAGTTGCCACAATCCTAAAAACTGAGTGTTCTAAATTAGATCCGTTTCTCTTCTACTCTATTTTACTAGCTGTAGTACAATTCCTTTAGAAGTATACATCCCGAGTCGAAATTTAGCGCATCAATAGGGTATCAAAGTTGTCATTTCTTTTGTTCGCTGTTGAATAAAGCATATTTATAAAGTGGTTATGTTAAAAGAGTTTCTTGCTAATTTTAGTAAAACTACCATAGATAGCGTCAACGTTTTAAGTCGTTGGCAGTTGTTGCAAGAAGTTGGTATTAATATACCTTGTTTCTGAGGGGGCAGGCTAAACTGTGGCACGGGGGATTATACTGAGATTGAAGTAATTCACTAATAATGTGCAATGAGGTGTGGAAAACACAGTGAGGTCAATTGTTAATGGTAGAAAAAATCTCATTTATCATCTCCTATACCACCTGGACAATTGTTTATTTATTTTGATTCGATAAAACTTGATTATTCCACAGTCTTATGGTAATCATTATAGTATTACACTTTACAACTGACACCCCCGGACACACCTCCCCTGTAGTAATTAGCAGAAACAAGCCATACAATTATCATGAAAATTGAATTGATAGAATTCATTGTAGTTTGTCTTGCAAAGCGGCTGTAAAAGTGGTAAAAGGTCGTCTGAAGTCGTCCCCCATATATTTGACATAAGTTACTTGTTTCATTTTGATAAATAAATGATAATAAGACAAAATCGATTATTATAGTCGAGAAATAATACCTTTGACACGCTATTGATATCCAATTTTTTTATAATAGATAGGGTATCAGTAGTATTTCAAAGTTGTCAAATTTTAGATATCAATAGCGCATCACAAGTTGTAAAATGGAAAAAACTAGATCTATTACATTTAGCGTGTCAACAGCGCATCACAATTTATCATTTTTGACGTGCTATGATACGTTGTTGACATGCTAAATTTCGACTCGGGATGTAACAGAATAATTCTTGCCTAACTCAGCAACTTGATTTTTTTTCTTTTTCTGTTGCTTGTTTTCTTCTAAAGGGATCGAATCATAATACAACACAAATTGCCTCGTCGAAACTTCTTCGCTTTACTTATAATATTATGCAACAGTTGCTTCAGTCGTTTCAAATATATTAAAATTGAATTAATTGAATTTTGATTTACTTTGATTGACAATTTTGTTTCATTTAGATCTAATAGAAACTGATCGTGAGGACTTTGAAGAAATTTGGGTTACATCGGATCATGCTTTTATTTTAGGAATTCAAGGACCTAAAGACTTAACATTATTTTTGGGCAGTTTTCACAGTCCCAAGTGATTGCTCTAAATTAAATCAGTTTCGTTTTTTCGGGGATTTTCTAACTTTGTCTTCATTTTTTACCGACTTTAAGCAATTCAATGGGACTACAGAAACTATATCGATGTAGATAGGTCGTTTATTTTTATAGTTTCATTATGTAATTTGGCTTATACAAAAATTGGCGAATAAATAAAGATTGTAATGAGCATGCATAATTTTGGTCTTAGATCATTTAATAACAAACCATTGCATTGGGTATTTGTTGGACCTAGACAACGATTTTGGCGACAGGTCTCTCTTCTTACCCACAACGTTATAGCAACGCACAACAAAGGCAGAATGTTGCTAAGGGGCAACCAGTAAAGTCCACAACACGAAAACACTAAATATCCCCGATACTAGAGCTAGGGCCGAGCCTTAAGCTTTCCTGCCGCTCCAAGTAAACGTATTTTTGGCACTCCTGTCCGAAAACAAAATAATAAAAGATCAAGAATTTACCACTAAAGTTACAATTATTTTACTGCTTTTCTTTTGGTTTTAAACTAAAAAAATCTCCAAAAATTATGCAGCTTGAGGCAGTTGCTTGACTTTTGCCTCGAGTTGGCTCTGAGTAGCGCAATAGTTCGATGGATTTATAGTAAATAATGTATCAAGGGCGTTATGAGATAAATAACGTCTAAGTGTTGACAATGTACGGCGTTATGTCATAACGCCCGTGGTGCATTCATAAATTTAAATAAAAGAAGCAATTTAGCTTTATTTTTGTTTTTTTTTAAAATTTTTTCTTTGACATGTGAAAAATTGAGGCAATTTTGTAGTGACTGAAAAAAAGATTCTTTATCATAGCAACGGGCCTTAACAGCGGGCTATTATTTTTCATAACGACATCGCAACGCTATAATGGCCCGTCGTCAAGTAAACAATTATTATTTGCTTATTAATGCAATCGTTTTGATATCTATTAATGGTCCAATAATATATACGTATGACATAAAAGTACATAAGTGATGTAATTAGAAATTGTAAACAATGCCAAATTGTTAAAATTTTTGTACAGTACACTCTACATTTTAGAGTTAACTTGCCCAGATTGCGTTGTGGGTTAGAATTGCGGCCCGTAGCCGAATTCATTCAACTGAGTTCAATCGCCAACTATACGAGAATAGAGCTATATATTTCCATCAAAATTAATCGGAGTTGATTTGATTATATCTAAATGTGTTCTATTGTTTTTTTTCTCTTATTTATTCAGGTGTAGTAATGAGCTTTTTCCAATCTGCGACCATTCAGTTGGAAGAAATTTGGTTTAAAGCAGATCATGCTTTTAGTTTTGGAATCAAAGGGCCTAAAGATTCGATATTGTTTGTGGGCAGCGTTCACAATCCTAAATAATGGCTGATTTCAATTGGATCGGTTTGACTTGTTTCTCAATTTATGAAGGTTTTTCTACAACAATTTCCTGATACATAATTTTATTTGATTATGTAGTTTCAATGATTTGATGCGTAAATAAAGGGTTTAATAAACATGCCAACAGAAGTATTATTTTTTATTTTTGAAGTGAAACTTCTTTAGGCGCGGTAGTGTAGTAAATTTGTTCGGAAGCGTAATCTAAACAGTGATTGATTTAAATCAAATTTATTTCCTTTTTTCGGGGATTTGTTGATTATACTTTCACTCATACGGATTTTAATAAATTATGAAGTAATGCAATAAAAATTATGAGAATGCAAATAAGTGTTTCATTGGAAAAAAAATGACTAAGTAAATTTGTTATGCAGTTTGGATTATAATAAAATCAGAGAATGAGCATGCAGTATTTTCGTTGTAGATCATTTAATAACAAACCATTGCATTGGTATATTTGTTGGATGAAGAAAGCTATTTTGGCCGCTGTTCGCAATTCTTACCGGCAACGCTTTGTGAAAACGATCGTTGTTGGGGAGTTGGCTAATACATCCAGAACGATGTTATGGGTCAATTAGTAAAGTCCAAAACACGAAAATGCTATAAAATGACTTTTGAGTCGCATTAGGGTAACGCTAGTCATCCCTAAGGCTCGATATCAATCAGTCAAACTCTGCCGATTTTCTGTGTATCTGCAGACTCAGTATCGATCATCGACATATATTCCAAATCGACCAACAATTTTCACCGATCCATCGTGCTTACTGGATCCAAATATACACATTCCTTTGCTAACTGTACGAGAACACTGCTGTATTTGGGGCCTTTCGATTTTCATAAAAACTAATCGATGTTGATTTAATTACAACTAAATGTGTTTTGTGTTTTTGATTTATTCAGGTGTAGTAATGACCGTTTACCACTCTGCTCGCATTCCATCGAAAAAACTTTGGTTTAAAGCAGATCATGCTTTTATTTTTGGAATTAAAGGATCCAAAGGCTCGATATTGTTTTTGGGCAGCGTTCGCAACTTTTAATAATGACTTGTTTCTCGATTTACTAAGTTTCCCTCAAAATTGCCTTTATTTTTGCTATTCAAGGACCCAAAGAATCAACATTATTTTTGGGCAGCTTACACAATTCTTTAAATTAGAAATCTTTTTTATCAATGTTTTGCTTGAATGTACCGCTCGATTTTTGCTTCTTTATTTTTAGCCAAATGTGTAATGTATCTCAAATTCTACCTCTTTTATCGCATTTTTGCTGTTGTATAGCTTATTGTTTTGTAGCAGTAGTTGATAAATGCATAAATAAAGAAATTTAGATTCTATTATTAATTATGTTTGATTTATTTAGTTATTTATTTAAAGATACAAGAATGCTATGATTTTGTGCTGAGTTACTAACATAAGTCGGATTTTACACAACATACCGATAGTTTTTTGTTTAATTTTCTTGCAGGTCTCGTAATACCGATGAAACTTTCTGCTGGTCATAAACAGAGAATCTTTTTCAGAGCTGATAGACCTTTTGTATTTGTGATTGCTGGACCAAATCGAAATCCACTTTTCTGTGGGCGTCTGTCGAAATTTTAGATCTTTAGTTTTTAAGAAAACTCTGTAATACATTCGAAAAATAAACAAATTGTCTAATTCAATACGCAATTTTCGATTGTTGCTTATTTTTTCTAACAATCTTGAGTTTCCCGAAATCTGACTCGCGGCAGATCCGATTATTTTTGGCATTTTAGATGCAAGCCGACTTGCAATGGTTTTGGGCAGGCATATGCTACCTTAAACAGGACTATTGAAGTGCGTAATGATTACAATTAGTGCGCTTTAGAGGTAGTTTTTATCAACACAGATTAAAGACATCATTTTTCGTTTGTTTAGCATTACAAGCTACAGGTGACAGTGGCGGTGGTCTTTATTTTCCAAATTTGGAAGAAATCTGGTTGGTAGCAGAGCATCCTTTCATCTGCAGAATTATCGAATCAAATAGTCTTCCGATATTTTCCGGGAAATACGTGGAACCTGTAAACTGATTATCTAAAAATGATAAATAAAGTACTTTTGTTCAATTAATTTGCAGCCTATATTATTTAAAATCGTTTTCTTTGACAAAAGAATTCCTTATTACAGGGGCTCTTAGCTGGTCGCTCACGAGGATTTGTTTGATTGGTTCTGAAATATTTCTGTATTCCTGGCACTACAGGAAAAGTTGAGCCTTCACTACTCGAAAATTGAAAAACTAAACATCTGATTGTTGTGGCTTTCTTTGTTGCGCACATTTTAACTAAATGTTCCACTGTTCAGAATAAGAACTCCTAGCTAATCAAGACAAAGACAATCTCTTTACACACCAGCACTCTTACTCTTGTGTCGTAAACGTTACAAATCTCTTGAGTTTTATAATCTATCTAGCGCTGCTCTAATGATTAAAGTGTCACAGCTTTTTGGTGCAGGTCTCTACAATTATCTGCATAATAATAATGCATTAATATTCTATCTATAGGAATAGTTTCTACTGTACGAGGCCCTCTTCGCAAGTTATCAATGAACCGTCGATTTATATTTTATATTAAACAAAAATCAAATATTTTATTTATTGGACGGCTTAATAATCCAACAACAAAGAATTAATTGTGTCTTTCTCATGATTGCATAGTATTCGACGTATTTTTATTGTTCTAGAGGAGTGCAAAGTGCATGCATGGAAATCAGCAATTTTGCTATTTTTGGAACAATTACCATTTAATACCGGAACTAATTGAACATTTAAATTAATGCTTATTTCATTACTAATTTTAATATTAAGTAATTTAATATGATAGATTGATTAATTACGTTGAATTATATTTATCTTAGGGCTAGGCTACAGTATTCGTTCGGGCCGTTTAACATTCACTATGATAATAAATCAACCATTTGTATTCCATATTATACAAAATTCTGGTGGATTAAAGAATAGTTTGTTTAGTGGACGTCTTAATAATCCAACAATGCACTAGTTTTGGGAATCGTTACAATCAAATAATAATTTTGGCAAATTATTAATATGTTTATTATAATTTAAAGGATCTGTTTTATTACTAATTACTAATTATTGGAATATAAATAGACTCAATAATAGTTGATTTTGTATCTATTATAGGAGTAGTGTACAGTGCCCGTTCGGCCCGTTTACGACCCATTTTTACCATGATAATAAACCATCCATTTGTACTTCATATTATACAGAAGTCAAATGGATTAAAGAATACTTTGTTTAGTGGACGAATTAGTAATCCAACATTGAATTAGTGGCTGTAATTGTTAAAAAAAAAATATTGTTGCTACGTTGATATAATCTCTTAAATAATGGTTAATGATTTATCTCAGGATCGATTAGTAGAGTCTTTTAACATTCCATAGAATTTATTTTTAATATTTTAACGTAGATTTTGTTTTATCACAGTTTTGTAAAAATAAACATCATTATATTCCTGATTATTCGTTGAAGTTGTTTTATTTTATTTTTTTAATTAATATTTCCTCAATAAATTCTAAGAAACCAAAGCTTGAAGGTAAAATTGGGATTTATCGGCTTGTAAAAAGCGTTTTTAGCATCAAAACGAGATCTGACGACTACTGTAAACACTTGAAGCGCACTTTAGAAGCGCATTTTATTCTGTATTTTTTTTGAATTATTTCTTCAACAAATATTGAAGATTTGGACTTAGGCTTCGGCCCACGAGGCCCGGGTCTAGGGCAACACAGTTTGGAGGGTGAAATTGATAATTAAATATTTTTTGCTTTGCACACAAGTTTTGTCCAAGTCAGAAATATCTGTTAATTTCGACTATTGAAGTATTTATGTTTGATAAGTCTCTAAGGCTGGCAAAAATTGGAGTGAATTCTTCAAATACTTGAAATATTATATTAAAAAACAAGTGTCAGAAGTCGACAATTATTTCACGAGTGCAAGTTTAGAAAACGAGCGGCGAAGCACAAGTTTTCTAAAGGACGAGTGCAATATACGACTTCTGACACGAGTTTTTTTATACTATTTTTTTCTATTTTGCCTATTTTGTGCCCTTTTTTTACAAAAAAAATTGCGTGTTTTGTAATTTAGGGAAATTGGTGAGAGTTGGTGTTACTGATATAGCAATTGAACATTGTTTGATTTTTTTGATTGATGTATTAGTGGCTGTATATATTACCAAAAATTACTATATATTTTGTTGATTTTGTTTACGATTTTTGACACTTGTCAAAATCAATACTAACATTAGGGAAAAAAAATTACTACATTTTCCATTTTTACACAAGTATGGAAATGAGCTCATTTCGAAAGAGTAGCAAGTTTAAAAATAGCGCTATTATTGACGCAAAATAGAAAAAAAAGACTTTCTTCTTTATGAGTAATATGGAAAAATACCCTGCAAATATAGTGGCGATCAAAAATTTTTGGACGTCAAGGACATCTAATTGTCAGATGGTGTAGGGCAGCCTTAAATATTTTATATTCAAAAAGTCATTAATTTTGACATTTAGAACGTCAATAATAACAGTAATGCTTGGCCCAGATTAAACATTTTTAAACGTCAAAAAAACGCCGTCCAAAATTTTTTGATCGCAACTGTATATGTTCCCTAATATTATGAAAACGGCGCCATCTCTCAACAAGCGTCATCGGAATTAAACCCGCCCCTGAGCAGCTGTTTATGTGTAAATCCAATAGTTTTCATTTTAGATCAACAGGACATTAAATTTACTTTAGAGGCGTATTTTTCCTAAAACCTAACTTCTTCTAAAAAAAATGAAAATCGCACATTTTGGAAGTGATCAAAGGCAAGGGCCTAATTTTTGCCGTTTTGTTTTCTTTTGCCATGAAATAATTCGTCAAATAATGATATGACTTCCAATTTAGGGCCGTATAGGCTATAAATATTTGAAGAATCTGCCTATTTCGGTTCAAGAAAAAGGCATAAACAATGACCGAAAGCAACTAATTCAATGCGGCGCTAAATTTATTGCAACCACTTATTTCTTCTTTTACGCTCTTCGACACTTAGCTGCTCCTAATATCAGAGCAAATTGAATATACTAACAATCTATAAAACCAATTTTGAATGTATACCATTGATTATGGAGAGTATTTTGCAACCCTGGGTGTTGATTAGGAATTACTGACTAAGGGAAAAATAAATCTTCCTAACATTACATATCTCTGCCTGTCATCACAGCTACTTTCCAGTGGATTTTGCCGCAATAATCTCCAAGTTCTTGTTTTTACAGATATCATAATTGCCGCACCTTCCGCACCACCACCACCTGTAACGTTCACAGCAAATCGTCCGTTTTTGTTCGCCATACAAATCGATTTACAAAAGACATCAATGACTATGTTTTTGGGAAAATATTTGCAGCCTTGAATCAATTTTGATAAATAAATGTTCGATATTAGAGAATAACTGGTAGTGCTTCATTTCAGGCTTGGATTCCTTGTTCCTGTCCTTTATCGCAAATCATTCAACGTCTGCAATTGTTTGTTGATTTAGCGTCAATTGAATGTTGCTTTAAGAAACAATTTTGGGTCGTTAATTTGTTGAAATTATTGCAGGTGTCGGTCTACCGCCGGAAAAGGGGCGACCTTTCAGACCTTCAATAGAACTTCGGATCGATCATCCATTCTATTTTGTTATAAAATATGAATCGTCACTTGTTCGAACGATTCAAATATTTAACGGTTGTGTCCGATTGTAAATAGCGTGCATTTCTGTTATTTGATTCGATGCAATCAAACATTGCAATAAATGATTAAAATTTTCTACTTTTGCAGTTCTCTTTCGACTTCCTGCTGTAACCATTCGAATAAATAACTGTTTCTTGTAACTCATTCTTCTAAATGCATTCATTAGTTTTTCGAAACAATGAGAGTCTATGAATGACGTGTTTTTATTTTCAGCACTTGAGGAAGATCGAATAATAGGTGGTAAACCACAAAACTTAACCGCCAATAGACCATTTATGTTTCTCATAATGGAATCCAATAGCAATCAGCTTTTCGTTGGAAAACTGTGCAAATTTTAACAATTTCCCTTGCTGTAAGAGAATTTGTTTTTAATATTGTAGGAAACGGTGGATGCGCTGGGATCTTCTTCGCTTCTAGTACTTGATTTTCTTTCTTCGAGCAAATTCTGTTAACCGATTGGGAAAATTGATTAATAACTGTGAGTATTTGTTTCAGGTGTTGTCCTTCAGCTAGAAAGCGCAGTGTGGCCACCTGAGACAACCCCATCATTTACTGCAGATCGTCCATTTTTCATTTCAATTCAAAGAATCTCAAATGACCGCTTTATACCACTATTCGTGGGCTCTATCAGAAAATTCGAATAATATCACTTTTATTGTTGATTTATCATTGAAAGTTTAGCCAATAAATTGCATATCTGAAATATTATTCGTTTTGTATCAAATCTCTGTAACAATTAGGGGTAGTATAAGGGTTGAAGGTTAATTGTTTCTTTCTTCACTTTCTTCTATCGCTTTTTCTTCTCTTGTGTATCTTGTGGCAACACCCTGTTTTACACTTCTTTTTTTTGTTTGTATTTGTTTCAGGAATGGTGGTAGCTCTGCTCAGTGCTTCCTGGTCTCCTGAACCGATTACATCCTTCATTGCCGATCGTCCATTCGTTTTCTTAATTCAAACAGACAACAATGAGCAACAGTTACTGTTATTTGTTGGTTCTGTGCGACAACTTTAATACTGAAATTCTAAATTATTTATTTTACACCATTTTGGGTAAATTGTAGCTAATTAACGTAAAATATACATACAAGATACTGTGCTAGAAAGCTAATAGTTTTGTTTTATTATTCTACCACTTTTGGCCATTTTACTGTTTCAATTTAGATACAAGAAGCTTTAAATAATTTGCAATTACCTCCTTAATTCTCCTGTACTATTAATTTAATTTGTTTCAGGTGTAATTTTTGCAAATTACAGTGCTCCCATTGAATCCCAACTTTCTGTAAATCATCCGTTTGTAATGTTTATCAAATGCGAACATAATGGAATTCTAATCTGCGGTCGCGTATGCCAATTTTAATTAACTCGCAATATTGCATTTTATGCGAATACTCAAATGATAATAAAGACTTTGTACAAGTAATCCTGCATCCTTATCCTCGACAATTTTGAGAGTTCTCTCGTGAAAATTCGAAAGTGTCAGTAAACTTTACAGAAATTACAAACAATAAACAGGAGACCCTGGCCAATATTAGACCACAAATAGTGTAGGATTTTATTCGATTCGACTGCCTAATATCGTATTACTAGCCGACAGTTGGCCTTCATTCATATTTACAGATTAACAAGTCACATAAACAAGTCAATTGACAGACTCCACTCATGCCCTTAAGGTATTGATCCTTATAGTTTTTGAACCACGTGTTTTTGGTCAATCCTAGAAATAACTAAAGGGCTGATCAAAGGGAGCAGCTCAAAAAACCACATCTGAGTTTGACTAGTCAATCCCTTTATTCGAGACGTGTATTCACATGTTTAGGGACTGGGAAGTAATCTTTTGCACTTTCTTCTACATAAACTTCTGGAAGTAAATTGAAACCGCTGTTGTTTCACAAATATTGAAGGTTTGGTCTTAATTCTGATATCTACCTATGCGACATAAGAAATAAGACTGAATTTTTGTTTTCGACTTTTGTCTTGGAATGAAATGTTTAACACAAATAATACATAAAGTTATTGTTTAATATTAACAAATAACTGCGTAAGTACTTATTTACTAACTGAATTAATGAAGTATGCGCGTAAAATAATGTTATTTATCTTCATGGCTCCGAATGTTCTCAAAAAATAATTTCTTTTTGAAAGAATCGGGAAAATTCCGTTACAGTGTTGTAAGACCTTGATTGTCATTCAATAGAATTGAATAAAATTTATACAAACAATAGAGGATACAATTCTTCACAACCGAATGAATTTATTTTAAATAACTGGCAGAAATACAAAAAGATCACCACTAAAGTAAACTTCTAGAAATCAGTGTTCCAGACAAAAAGATCGACAGCAGACATTTCATATTGTAATCGATTTACAAAGCACGTGTACAATTAACAGAATTGTAATCCTGACACTGAAACATTCGACAAACAACCCAAAACCGGATACATCCAGTTATTTAAAACATCGATCTCTATTGCTCTTATTTCATCCAATTCTATTCCATAGTACCAGAGATGTTCAAACTGCCTCGCAAAAACTTTTTCGCAATTTTTTCGAAAATTAATCACTTTTTTTAAATAATCCTATATCAGCTTTTTCTCGAATTATATTGCGATCGATTCCGGTATCAGTCGAAGCTACAACTTATATAACCATAAAGATATTCAACATTATTTTTACATGGATATTATATCTATAGATATAAGTTGGAGACGTCACCCTTAACTACAGTGATCGATAATAATTTAATCGTGTTTTAGGTATGGTGATAAGACGAAAATATGCGAAATGGCAGCAAGAAGAGATCGATTTCGTTGCTGATCATCCTTTTATTGTATTATTTGTGGTAAAAATCAATGAAAATCGCCATCACATCTTATATATTGGTAAAATCAACCAATTACAATAGAGCAATCATCATGGCAATATATAGTGTAGTGTAAATTGTAGATATTAAACTCAATAAACTTTATAATAATTAAAATTGAAGTAATTTCATGTATTTCAGGATTTTCAGGAATAGTATGCAATATAGATAACCAGTTATACACGCCGATATTCTAGGAATTTTTATTGGTTCTGTTGGTAGTTCCAGCTGTCATTTATTAAAATAACATAACCTTCAAATTATAAATCACAAATTGTTATTGTTTTTGTGTACAAATATTTAATGGAATCACGTATAGAAACGTCAGAATTACAACAGTTGGTCTCCAGTGATGTAGACGGTGAAAATGACGACAGTATAGCACAAGATGATCATTTTAATGACGTCAAAATCTTATCACCTGTGCGAAGTAATAAAGTATGCAAAGTCATGTGATAATTAAATTTGTTATTAACAACGAATTATTCTGTCTTTGTGTAGATGTCTTCATCGGGCAATACCAGTCACAGTTCGGTAACCAGATTCGGTCATAAACCAAAATCGAGTTCGATTGTTGGTAATTCACGGATTGCTTATGTAAATGAACGCAGACAGAATCGTGATGTTGCAAAGACGACAACAACAGCTCGGCCCAGAAACGTACATAAAGGTAATAAACATAAATCTATATAAAAATGATAGTTTTGCCACACTTCACCTGTTTATTTGATTAAAATCGCATATTGTTTGGATGATTCTCGGTAGTATATTTTTTTGTTTTTGTTTTGTTAATTTTTGATTTTTTCTTTCTTTCTTTTTGGTTGTTGTTTTGATACACACACATTAGATAACACGAGCAATATTAGGCATCATTGTTTTATATCTGAAGTGCCGGATGTCCGTCAAATGGAACGATCATTGTTGGGTTTATTGGCTGACTTCCATTCGGGCAAATTACGTGCCTTTGGTAGTGGTTGTTCAATGGAACAAATGACAAATATCCGTCAGCAACAGGAGATATTGGCCAAGTTACATTTCGATCTGGGTGCAGCCACGGTACCATCATTGAACGATGATAGTTTACGACGTTCACAGAATACCATGAGCCAATTAATACAACGTTTAGAACAGTTGAGTGTGTCAATTGAAGGTTTACATAATACGGATAAATAGTATCGAGAAGGCAAGTCCGTGATTGATGCAATGCAACGGGGACGAACTTTTAGCTCTCTTTTGTTTTCTATTTATTTGTTTTTTCATTTGAAGAATTGAATAATTCACAAGTGATAGTAAAATGAGAAAAGCGCTCTTGATTGGCGGTTTTTGTATTTAATGTTTAAGTTGAATCCTTTCTTGAGCATTCGAAAAATAAGTCATTTGTTTTGGGTTGGGGCGATAAAGATGTTGGTAGGGTTTATCTCCACTTCCTACGTCGACTGAAAATTTGCTTTGTATTAAAGGAGCCTTTTATTGCTTTTATTTGAGTCATTTTGCTTTGCCGCAGATTTAAGCCTTCCTTTTTGAAGTGAAACTTCTTTAGGCGCGCATGGATAGTAATGTGTGATGCCGTTGGTATCATTGATCGATGTACAGGGTGGACCATTTTCGATGGTTTTGCAGGGTATCTCCTATAAGGAGAGCTCGTACAGAATAATGGATAGTACATTCCTGTCCTACTTTTTCCTGACTAGTCAGATGGTGCAATTAGATTTTTGCTATGTTCTTTTGTTTTCGAGTTATGGCCGTTTTTTCACTTTTTTGCGATTTCTAAGATGCCTTATATCTCGTAGGCTTTCAAAAAAGTTGACGCTTTTTCCACAGTTTCTAGTGTAGTTTTTAAAGCTGATTCTATTTAGCTAATTATATTTTCTCTAGCTTTTACCGTTTTTGAAATATAACACAAACTTATGTTTTTTTAAATGGAACCTATATTTAATTTATTGCTCATTAAATTGCTTATTTTTTTCTGATTTCAAATATATGTGGTTTGCTATAGTTATTTTCAAAAATGTGAGAGTTATTTGAAAAATTTCGATTTCGAAGGGAAACATTCCTAAAATCATATTCGAAAAGACTTTAGAGTGCTATGAAACAATCGTTTTTTAGCTTGTCAACGAACTATTATTTTGGTTGCTATTTATTTATTCTTTTGTTTTCTTATTTTGCAACAGGTAAAATTTGTTTCATGGCACTCTAAAGTCCTTTCGAGTATAATTTTTGTAATCACTACTTGCGAAATCGAAATTTTCAAAATAACTCCCGCATTTTTGATAATAACTATATCAAAATATATATATATTTGAAATTAGAAAAAAATAAGCAATTTAATGAACGATAAATTAAATATAGGTTCCATTTAAAAAACATAAGTTTGTGTTATATTTCAAAAACGGTGAGAGCTAGAGACAATCTAATTACCTAAATAGAATCAGCTTTAAAAACTACACTAGAAACTGTGGAAAAAGCGTCAACTTTTTTGAAAGCCTACGAGATATAAGGCATTTTAGAAATCGCAAAAAAGTGAAAAAACGGCCATAACTCGAAAACTAAACAACATAGCAAAAATCTAATTGCACTATCGGACTAGCCAGGAAAAAGTAGGACAGGAATGCACTAACCATTATTCTGTACGAGCTCTCCTTATAGGAGATACCCTGCAAAACCATCGAAAATGGTCCACCCTGTACAACACCGTCTGGAACGAAACTAAAAAATAGAGCCTTCAGGCAACGACAGAAAGAAACCAATAAAAAAATGAACGTTATCTCTAACCTAAGTTTCACTTCTAACGCACCGCGTTCCACGTACTTTCAATTTTATGTAATATAAACTTCAAGTAAAGTGACAATAATGTTTTCAAAGCTTAAGACCAAGCTTAAGTTGGCATCAACAAATTTAAGGCGAATCGGGCCTAAGTGAGCCTTCTTCTTAAACGTTAAATTTGTTAATTGGTTTTTTCAAGAGATAAAAATGCAAAATAGCATTTTTTTTCTGTATAAAATATCAATTATCAATAGAACAAAATGTGTAAGTTCGGAGTATGTATTTTAAAAATGAGCTTCCATGTGAGCCTTTTATGTGAATAAATTATTTGGAGACTTTCCCGGAAAAGTCTCAATAGAAAGCATTTCTGAATTGTGTACTTTCACTTCGAGCTAAGTGAGTTTTGTTCAATTGCTTCTCTAATAAAAATCTTTTATACTCATCCAAATTTGTAATCTACAAAACTGTGCGTTCTGCCGAAAAGATATTCTTCACTTAGAATATTTCGAACTATCTCAACGGTCATTTCGTCGTCACCGTTTTAGTTTGAAAGCAACTGCAGTCGCTGCTACTACAACTTCTGATTTCTTCCTAAGAAAAAGATAAAAAAACGTACCTTTATACATACCACTGACGCTAAAAAAAACAGTCAAGTGCGTTGCTTCAGCTTTCAGCTCTTTCAGAAAAAAATAACACTCTCCCTTTTGCATGCAGTAATCACGGACTGAGCCCCCCCCAGGTGATGAATAATTAATATTAAATTATCATTGATGTTTATTTAAGGAATATATAACAATGTCCCTAAAGCAAAGCCCTTGTTTCTTGTTTTGTTTTTGTTTTTTTAAAAAGCATAACAATGTAACAATCCCAGAAAGTTACAGAAATATATTTATACAAACATATATATATATAGATATTGTTAAAGACTAAACAAATATAACATTAATAACAGGCTTTTTTTAATGTTGTTGTTGACCATTAATAGAAGCTTTCCATTGATAAAATATATATATAATTTCGAAACTATACTAATAATTAATTCAAAAAATATTTAATAATCATTATTATAATTAAAAAAAAAAATCAAATCTATCTACTCAAATAGCACCAAATTTGCTCTCATCATAAATGCTATGAAGCTGTTTTACATATCTACAATAATCGATAAAGATAAATATACAAAAAAAAATAATGACATCTATGACTACAAATAAGATAGAGAGAGAGAGAGAAGCATATAACAATCACTCGATAACAATATGTTGATGATATAGTCAGCGATTCGGTATGAAGATTATAAAATTTAAGGCAACTTGTTATTATCAAGATAGAGTTTTTCTGATAAAATTTAGAATCACGATATTGCTAATATAATGGATGAAGAAGCAATTCAGTTGTTTTCCTTTTTTTTTCTAAATTAATTAGAAATTGTGTTAAAACACTAATAGCTAAAGCAATAATTTGAATAAATATTCTTAAATCACGAAAAAAAAGTAACTAACATATTATTAATTAATATAAATTAATTAAATTTTGATTAATTAAAAAATAAAGTGTATGTGTGTTGATAATTTTCAATGTGTAAGTGTTGTATATGTGTATGTATATATCGTGAAAAAATCATGTGTGCGTGTCTGTTTAAACGTGTATGTGTGTGTGTGTATATGTTGTATTTCGATATCACTTTATTTGTTGTTGTTTTTGTTATTACATTAATTTTTGTTTGGCGCATTCAGGGCAAATGATATCATCTTGATCGGTAATAAAACCACGCCCTACCAAACTGGTACGACACGATGCACAAAAGAAACAATCATTATGCCAATGCCTATCTTCAAATGATATAAATTTCGTGCCACCAATACCAGTGATTGGTTTATTGCAGGCGAAACAACGTTTCGCAAACAATTCACCAAAACATTCAGCACAATACGGTTTCTCATCACGACTAGTAAAACGTTCACCAGCTAAACTCTTCGAACAATGTGTACATGTGAAGCATTCACGGTGCCATGGTTCGTTCTTGTAAGTAACACCGCCACTGGTGATTACCTTGATTGATAAAAATCAAATTTTAATACAACTGATACAAAATTATTAATCCAAGAAGAACGTTTACCTTATTGCACTTGATGCAACGAGTAGCGAATTTCTCTTCGTAACATTTAGCACAATAGATCTCTTGTTCGCGAGGAATAAAACTTTGCGTACCGATCGGCACTTTGCACACACAACAACAGAAGCATTTCTCATGCCATTGGCGAGTCTTGTATTCCATCTTCTTCGTACCTGTTCGCAAAAGAAAACATCAAATTGAATTGCAACGATTCGTGCAGGCCCTACACGAATCAAGTGTTTCCCCAAGTGGAGTACGCGAAGAGTTTGAAGGAGTACATGTGGCTCCGGGCTTTTGTTACGCCTGGTGCAACAAGCGACTTATTGTTATTATTATTAAACTATATGCATTTTTTTTTGACAGTGTTACGAAAATTATGGAAGGGGTACGCATATGTCGAAAGTTTGGGAAACACTGGTGTAGGGCATCAAGCGATAAATACATATTTATATATCAGCAACAATAAAAGTTACTCTATTTAAATGGGTCGAAATATAAGGCAATAATTGTTTAATTATTATGTAAAATATATTTTGTCTGGCAACATTGACCCCATTTACCCAATAATTATCCGGCAATGAGCAGGAGAGGAGAGAGATAAAACGAGAGTCCACGACCTACACATTTTTAATTTAGTCAAAAAATTAGTTATTTAACCTACACATATATTCCTTTAAAAGATAATAAACAGCTTAAATGAGATCATGACGTGGGATAAGTCGCATCATCACCAGAATTAATTTTATTGAAAATATATGTAATCAGTTGTTGATAAAATTCAGAAAAAAATAAATAAAATAAACGGTGGAATTATAAAATTTTATAGTCGAAATCGTAAAATATTTGTTAATATTTAGAAATCAATAATAATTCTATTTAAAACCAATTTTTTTTTTGTAGTCGTATCGTTATAGAAGACCAACCTAATGGCAGACTGGTGGGATCACCCATTCGACAATCCTTATCTAAACAGCATTTAAATTTCTTTTTTTCACCGGGCAATTCCATTGATAAAATAGCCACATCCTCATTACGTTCTTTGGCTCTTTTAATGCGATCCTCACCGACAATTTTCGTTTGTAAATTCAGTCTAGTTTTGAATTGATCACTTAATGTTCCAGCCATTTCGTAAATTAATTAATTAATAAAAAAAAATTGCCACTATTAATCACATTAATGTCAACACACTAGAAGCACTTTAACAACTGTATACGAATATTATTTTGAATGTTGATCTTTTCGTACCAGTCTCACGAAATATCCGTCAAACAACAATTTTATGTCTCGACAAGGTTAAAATACGAATCCTACCTCTACCTACAAACTCTCTCACACAATACACACCACCAACACGATATAGTAAAATATACAAGTTGAAACGAATGGTTTTTGCTTTTAATTAGGAAATTAATAGTGGAAAATCAACACAATTTCTCTATCTACAGGTGGATATTTATCGATTAAAAAACTGTTGATATTGGCCTCAATTCATACATGATTATAATTAGTGTTTGAATTATTAATGAAATTAATTTAAAAAATGACCGATTTATCCCACATATGCTGTTCGATTGTGTAATTATGACATTTTCTAAAACAATTCAATTGATTTGAAATCAAAGTGGAAAAAAAGAACGTGGAACGTAATTAGAATTGACTCGAAATGGTATAGATTCAAATAACAAGTTTATCCATTTTTAGTAAAACCAAGTCTTTCTCTCTTTCTTGAATCGTATTTTTTTTTGTGTTTATGAGATGACATAGATTTTTTGATTCATACACTCTTGTTCCGTTACGACAGAACGATGAAGAAGACTTTCAATTTTTATTCAAAGAAAAATCGATAAATCTACAACCGGTTCTTGTTAACGTGATTTGCTCAATTTGGACATTTGATAAATATGCAAAACAACATGATGTGTATTTAGTTTTAGTCATGATTATAAATAAAACAAACACCTTTTATGTATGTTTGATTATACGAGAGGAAAAACAGCAGGTATCTCTCAATATAAATTATCTACTTTGTGTTTGTTTGAATAAATTACAAAATATCCAACAATCAAGTAATTTATATATAAAATTGCATTGATGAATCATTGATGATTATATCATAGGTTGAGATTATGAAATGGGAGGTTAATTAATAACGACACGTGCAAAATAGTCAATTATTATAATTTAAAACCATATGTTAAATTAGCATATATTAGGAAATTAACACCATTTTTCTCACACATATTGTTTTTTAAAACACCTGTCCATTATGATTTGGCTAAAATCCAATTAAATAACAATAATAATCTACAGTGATGGCATTTTGCCTAAACTAATCTAGTGTAAAAAATACACTGTCAGCAGAGAGGAAAAGTGCAATTTGGGACATAGAACCGGTCTTGAATAGTGCCTAAAATTTCACTCCGAAAACTCAGAAACACTTAGTTTTTGTATATGCAAAGACATATGATATCCAATCAGCTTTTTATTACTTGTAGATAAACCTCATTGACTTTTATGACTCAATGACTTTTATGTAAAGAGACTTTAATGTTCTAAAAAGTTAAGTTGCCATTAAGAAATTCAAGGTGAACCGGGTTTTGAGCACTCTGATATGACTTATCCTGAGTCGGACTTCTCGACACTTTTGGAGAGAGCAACAGCAAAGACCTGTGGTAGTCAAACTTTATTTTTCAAGTAGATAAACGAATTTCTCAAAAGTGTGACAATTTTGGATGGACTACACGAAATTCGCCAAATAGAATTCAACTCGTCTGCAAGGATGAATAAATATGAAAATATTTATTTCAATTGTAAAAACAAGAAATAGAACCTCAAACAAGACAGATAAAAATAGAACAATATCCCATAAAGCTGAAACGTCTCATCATTTGGAACAAATGACATTGAAAAAACACTTTTTGTAGACTAGAAAACCACACGTAATTATAATGTCGTATAAATTATGCTTAGATCAGATGCCATGACCGTATATGACGACAAATATACCACACCGAGAACAATTCCGCCTTTGTCTGATGCATTAATTTAAGTTACAAAATTCGAGTGATCTATTGTGGACAATCCAATTTTCCTCTATCTCCTTTTACTGCCCTCAACACAACAGGATGGAATACTTAGATAAATTTCCAACACAGTATATGTCTGTTGTATGTGCCAGGAAAATTCAAGTGCCGCCAGATGATTATATTTTTAATATTTACAGTAAGTGCAAACAGATTTTGGCAAAGCTATCGACAATCTGTTTTAGAACATAATCCAAAATTAGCGATGATGTAATTACGTCCCGATCAATTTTTATTCCAATAATAATAACAACAAAAAAACACAAAAACAAACAGAATATTACCTGCCCGGAAGATTTCATGGCATCCATCGCAACGTGATGCGAATTGTTCATCATAACAACGTCCACAATAGATTCGGTCGCCCTTTGATCCAAATTGTTTGTCAACTAATGATTCACCACATGTTGTACATAAGAAACACGCCTCATGCCAATGCTTGTCTTTATAGGAAAGGTCCTGAAATATACTCAAATATGAGAAGAATTGTTGAATTTTGTGGAATTGTAGCGATGAGATACCTTGGAATCGATTCCAATAATTCGGCTACATTTCTCACAAGCATTAGCAAAGACGGATTCATAACAAGACACACAGTATGGATGATCGTCACGGAGGACATAACGTTGACCTGTTAAACTCTCATCGCATTGCCAACAGCAGAAATGTTGACCGTGCCAATCCTTGTTCATCGCTTTGGTGTATTCGCCGCTGAAAATAAGCTGGAATAAACAGATATTTCCAAAATTAATACAAATCCGTTGAAATCAACAAAATCTTGCTTTAATTTTGCAACATTTCGACTTATCAATTAGATAAAATTAATTAAAAAAAAAACACATCGCAGCAGGATGTACCTTTGTGATTATCAGGGTATGTGGCGGTGATTTTCGGGGAATCCATTAGAATTGTATCAAATAATCTGATAAAATTATTTGATATAATCCATCATCAACCCTTTATTGGATCATAAACTTGAATCCACCACCGCCACATACCCTTGTGTTCCATTGGTGCGTTCAATTTCCGTAATTGTAACTTCTCCATCGTTCTCTTCACGACGTTTCGTTGTCTTTTTAACTTTTTTCGTTTTCTTTTCGGTAATTGTGAAATTGGAATGGACCTCAACGTCTCCCATTTTCTCTTTTTTATTGTATATTCGAAATTTAACACTAAATTAATTTAATAATAAAAGGGAAAACAACAGAAAAAACAACACTTTCTGGTTCAAATTGTAGTCAGCGACTGAATTCTGCTAGATGGGTAAATCGGCTAAGCTTATTGCCTTTATATTTTTAGAAAATGATATGGGACGTGGTGCCGGGTGCAATTATTCTCACTAGGATACGTGCTGGTAGGTAGTGGTAGTGGTGGTGGTGGTGGTTGGTTTTCGTGTATCCATACGAAAATATATTTGAAAATTATAAAAGTAGACCATTGATGTCATATCTATGTGATGTGACAAAACGGCCAAATTTCATTTAGTAAAAACCCTGACCCAAAAACCTATCTAAATAGCGGAGGATTTTGTTAAAATTTGTACCTACATAGCACCTGTAATCGACTCAATTACAACAATCTTGGCAGTAAATGGCATATTTTTTTTAATGCATAAAATTTATTATTAAAAATAACTGAAACATGTGTCATGTACGAATCGCGATTCAATCGTAAATCTGCAATTTGGAAAACATGAAAATTGCCAATAATAATTGGATAAACATTGTGTAATAATAGGGTCACGGATTTATTATATTTTTACGCGTTTATTTTTAAAATTGAAAACAAATAAGATTTCAAATAGAAAAACACTTATGATTGATTTGCTAGGAAATCTAAAATTCTAGAAAGAATTCGAAACGAACATCTGTTGGAAAACCATCACACTACCCCCCAAAATTGACAGTTAACAACGCATTTTAGTTGTTCCTGTTTGTTGTGTAGGTGTTATTGTAACAAATCCAAAACAACACACACACACTAAAAAAAGCGCTAATTTCTCGATATCAGCTTTATTTGAAACTGTCTCCAAAAATTAGTAGTGTTCTAAGCATCTCTACACTTTTCTGTCTCTAATCGTAAGAATTTACCCAGAACGGTTCTGGTGTTGTGGGGTTTCGATCACGACTTGGACCAGCACCATCATCACCATCCATCTTATTGGTATTTTTTAGAAGATTAGCTGCTTCAGTTAGTGTTTTAGCTGTATCATTAGACGATGACAAGATGTCATCTAGAAAGCAATCAAGCTCTTTATTAATTTATATAAATAAATATAAATTAAACAACAATCTCTATGGTAAAACAAACCTCGATTTGATCGTTGTTGTCGTTTTTTCAATTTGCCACCTTTCGTTTTCTTCTTCTCAACACCGTCTAATGAATTTAAAAATTTTTGATTGTAAATCTGCGAGATTTCATTCGATAATTCCGATTCGGATTTAGATTTCCGACGTTGAATCTGTTGTTTTGATTTGATTGCATCCGGAGTACGTGAACGTACACGTTGTTCATAATAATCTTTCGGAAAGATTTGTATTTGATTATTCCAATAATCACAAGTGTTATGTTTTGATTGTAGAACGATTTCGGCACGTTCTTCAGGTGTTGGTGATTTCGAGTCTTCCTCATTGACCTCATGCAGTTCACTACAAATACTATTTCTTGGTACATTAATCAGCAATGATGGGTACGGTGATGGGGAACGTCGGAAATAATCGTTATCATCATGGAAACTCAATGGGATCGGTGATTGTGATCGTTCATTATTACGATCATTCTCAATCACATCGGGTGTCATTGATTCACTAACAAGAAATTGTTTTGGTAACGGTAGCGGTGGTAATTCACCCGATTTATTTTTGATGGAATATTCTTGTGTTGTACCAGTTTTGTTCTCTTTAATACGAAATTGTGGTAGATTTTCATCGTGATCATTTTCCAATTGTTTCACAAGGAATTTTCTTGGTAAATTCTCACTATCTTTCTCGGTTAGTAGAAATTTTCTTGGTGATGGTGTGCGTGATCTATTCGATTCTAATTGATGATGTTCGAATTGTAATTCAATCTCTTCATTCGGTGTAATACCGTTACATTTAATTTGTGGACGATTCGATTGTTGTTTCTCAAATTCATTACGATATCGCGTTTTAATATCAGTTAAACTATTATTTAATTGTGTTGTAATTACATTTCGTTTGATATTATAATAGAAATCTAAAAGTTCAACAACACCTACACAAGTTACTAGGATTGAAAGTAACAAACCCATCACATATACATATTTTTTTTTGTTTATTATTATATTATTTATATAATATTTAAATAAACACTCAAGACACACGTATATAGAGAGGAAAAACACGAAAACTAATTCGAATTTAACTAATAGACTACCACGTACAAATTCAACACGTTGCCAATGACAAAAATCTACTAGCCCTAAATTAAAACGATGTTGTTATTCAATCAACGAAATATACAGTTAAAACAATAAAGAAAACCTTATTATTTGTGTTAATTAATGTTAGATAGAGATACAATTAGATATTGACGTGGTGATCGAAACCTACAAAAAATATAAGATACGAAAAAAAAACGACAGGCCCTTGATTTATCGACAAGAGTCATGACAATAACAAGTCAATGACGACAGATCTTTTTATAAATAGAAATACAGAATTTTTATTCTTTGGAATCATAATCAATGCCACCGGTCTTTTTTTGCTGGCAAACAGCCGAAAGAGATTATAAAATAGAATATTGTTGGACTAAAATAGGCTACTTTCACGGTAAATAAGATCAAGGTATGTGCACGCTAAGCATACATCTATTGTTCGATTGTTGTACTTTCAGGTAGTTTTGCAATTACAGAAAAAATCGTGTTAAGTTCTGTGAAGTCAGTTTATTCAGGATTGGATTTAGCTGGGTCGCTGACAATTCTGTTTTGAACCTCGTAAACGCCTGCCTCATGTGCCACTTTACGAGATATTAAAGTAGATTTGTAACTGGTTTTTGGTCAGTTTTCAGGAAGTGACTAAAAATTTCGGAATAATACCACAAGTGCCTCATAACTGCCTCGTCCATTCTGGGTTGCTGAGAATTGTGCAACTTGGAAACGCAACATCAGGGTAACGATTATGCCTTCCTTTTTAAAAAAGTACAGTTCTACCACGCAAAATGGTGATAGATTAGAGCAGTGTTTCCCAAACTTTCGACATATGTGTACCCCTTCTATAATTTTCGTAACACTATGTACCCCTCGTCAAAAAAATGCATATAGTTTAATAATAATAATGATAATGATAATAATAAGTCGCTAGTTGCACCAGAAGCCCGGAGCCACAAGTACCCCTTCAAACTTTTCGCGTACCCCAGGGGGTAAGCGTACCACACTTTGGGAAACACTGGATTAGAGGATTGTGACGGTCTTTAGTGAATAATTCGGAGGTTATTTTTGGCCCAGTAGCGAAAGTGTTCATTCACGATCCAGTGACCATGACATGCCTATCTAAAAAAATTGGCTCCGGAGGTATATGTACAAGCATTTGCTTACATAATGATGTGGGCCATTGAAATGACCTACGGAGTAGAAGAAGATCACGTGCAACTTGCTCCCCCTACCACTTCGAGGGTAATTATCGCTTGAAACTGCTTAGTCGCTTCTACCGCACCCTGTATAAGTAACTGCCGATCAATTTTCAAAGTGATTGGTGAAGTGTTTTTGGGCCAAGTGAAAAATGTTTCAGAAAAAAGTGTTTAAAAAATGATTGACACAACTAATTCAAGACAATGGTACGTTTATTTGCCGATTATCAACCTCAACATTAGCAATCCTTCTTCTACTAATATCGTTCGATTTGACATTCTGACTCGTCTTTGAGAGTGCGCCTACCTGAGGGACAGCTTCGTCTTATGCACTCCCTTATTCAACCACCCATCTTCAGAAGAATTGAAATTTTTATATCAATCTTTGGAAATGTAGTTTTGAATAATTTTACTAAAAACAAACACAGTATTTTGCGTTGTCTAAACCTACTTCCGCGTCCTAAATACCGAGAAAAATGTGGCAAACATACAAAATTAAAACTTTAATGATCTGGAACAGACTCAACAATTGATTTCTCCCATTAAATCGTATATTCTGCGAAATCTACAGAAGTAATGTAATAAAAAACATTGCCAAATTACAAAGAAATATCCATTGTCTTCTTATTACGTCATGCGTAGATCTTATGCACTGACTCAACTCCAGAAATGACGGATTTTTTTAGTAATTTTGTTTCGAGCTTAGCCAAGTCTTGGATGTCTACGGTGGCTAAATTTTTCTTAAGCATTCATGCAACAGTATCTTATAGTTGCAAAATGTGACTCAAACGTGCAACGTGTTTGTTATACTTGCATTAAAACAATAAAGAAAAACCTAGTGGACGCTTCAAAAGCTGTAGTTATATATAAATGACTCGCTTTTGCCCCTAGAACCAAAGACCATAGATCTGCAAAAGTCTGTAAGGAAGAACTGGAGAAATGCTGCTCGCTATAAACTAAGAAAAATTATCGATCCACTTTAAAATTCCTTCACAAATCTGCTATTGGGTTCGAAAAACAGATTAATAATTTAGCGAACTCCTATAAAAATTCCTGTCTGAACCCGGATTAACATTCCGATAAAAATCGTAGGTAGATCTGTGTACAACATTTTACAAGATCAAAATCAGTTTAAAAATAGGTGGAGTTTTTATCGAAATTTCTATCTAAACAATTCACCAAAAAAAACAAAAACGTTGATGTTAACATTATAAGAATTGTTGATGAATCATAATTGCTTTTTGGACTCAAAACAATACCAGTTTTGGTCAGAAATTGGCTTAACTTGTTCGTAATCAACAAGACACAGGGTAGCAAAATTAACATAAACAACAAACAAGGTGAGTGACTGAAATGCGATTGTAGTTGATAACAACAATTCTTGAAGTTATTAAACAACTTCCAAATCGAATTAAATTAAAAACAAAAGTAGTTATCGTTTGATGGTGATGGGAAGGATGATTTAAATTTATAAAAACAAAGAATCCAACTTTTCTATCGGTTGCAATTCGAGCTCCGAGCCATGTTTGGCTTGACCAGATATAATGTTGAACATTTTAAATGAAACATTTGAAATAGCATTGATATTAAGAAATATACATTTGGACCAATATAGAATGAGTGTCGTGTGCAATTTTAGGCTAAATCGGTGGTGTGTGGAATCGTTGAGTTTTCAAATAAAATAGATAGAAGAATAGCTAGAGCGAGCGAGAAATCCATGAATGAGAAACTGGTACGAGACAAGATAAATCGACAGAATTAAATTCTTTAAAAACAATAGGGTCACTTAATTGGTATTTAGTAAAAAAAAATTGGAAAGTTTCGGCGAGTAACGAGGAAAATAAAACTATAAATAAATTCGTAAAACTAATTCCAAAATATAAATTAAATAATTAGGCGGTTTGTTTGCTATTTTTGTGCAATTTTTCTCTTCCAAAATTAAATTATGCAACTTTCAGAAATTGGATGCAAAACAAATAATCAACGATAAACAGGAAATTGTTAATTGTATAATTTCCACAATAATAAACTAGAGAAAATCGAAATTTTCCAAATAAACTCGTAAATTATCTTTTTAATCATGTATCGTTGTAGAAAAACCGTATGTAAAAGTTCTGAACCGAACAGTATGCATTTATAATTTTTTCACACGTCCCCAACAATTTCGTTTATAGATTATTTCGTGAAAAAATCTGGCAAATTACAAAACATTCAAACATTTGGCACAATCTTCTAATCGAATTTTTTTCACCACCACATTATCTAAACTATCACAGATCGTAACAATCTATTTTTATAATTTTCATTCAAGAAACCACTACAATATTTGATTGAAATCAATTATTTATAATTCTACAACAAATCAATACTCACTTAAAATTTCGAATCGATCGGTATTTACCAGAAGAAAAATTGTAGAAGGCTTAAACTAATTTAAATGAGAGGACAGCAACGCACTAGCACTAAAATCTTAAGCAGATACGATTGTTTACATTAAACAGATGCCTTTAAATTCATTTCTCTAATTATAGATTTTACGGGATAAATTAGCTTTATAATAAGCATCAAAAAAAGAGAAGACTTACCTCATCGCATCCTTCACATCTTGGCTTCAATTGTTCAGCATAATGTCGTTCACAATAAATCTTATCATCATGTACACAATATGCTAAATCAACCAATAAATCATTGCATTCTGTACATTTAAAACAACCCGGATGCCATATCAATTTACCCATACGTGGTGCTATCACACTGACTTGTTGATTTGGTATTGTTGAATTACAACCATCACATATACTATTTGGTGGTGCTGGTTTAGCTAAACCTATATCTAAGGCAATCTGATTACGTGCTTGTATAAAATCTTCATAACTACTCTTCGATTGGTCTTCAATGAATTTACATGCACTCAATGCTAGATCCTGTTTGGGTAATTGTCGTACTAAACGTTGTAAACGTGCCGTTTCACCTTTTGAACCCAATTTTGGTACATCATGTGATGGTATTGCTGAATAATATTGATCCACCTACATTTTACCAATAGAAAATTTGTTTAAACTCTTACGAAATACTGGGTGTAAAATATTAATCACCTGTCGGGCTGTTGTTAAACCTGGTGGCACAAATGTATACCCCAACGATCTGGCATCGATACCATCATGATTGATATGATTGAGACCTAAACGAGACCGAGCACCATGTTCGGCGACGATTTCATGGGAATCACGTAAACATCGGCAGTTTTTGCAGCTTTTTCTGTAAGATTTCAAGTTTGTTTCAATTAACTAAGCAATTGTTGCTATATTATAATAATAATCATCATCATCAAAGAAGGGAAAAAAGTTGTTATAAGCTTCATAAATCTGTCGCCCTTCGTCTAAACTACTAATAATAAAAATATAGACGGTACAATTTGAGATGTCTTATTAAATTTAATTGGATCAAATTTGACGCTTGTTTATTGTACATGAAAGTCAAGTGAGGAAATGAGAAATTGGCCAATATATCTCTTTTTATTATAGAAACGGATGAAATCTAAAAATTATCAAGAAAATTGGAAAAATTTTCAAATTTCTATGATGTACACGTGAAGGCAACACTTTTCATCGCGGTGTATTCTTGGTTGCATAACTAATTCTATTGCAATCCATTAGAACCATTCAATTGGAGGTCAAGGGATCAAATACGACTCAATACATGTTTGTTTTTTTAACGATGTTTGAATCAGGACAAAAGTAACAAAAAATACGAGCACCAGGGCCGGTTAAAGGCCTCAAAGGTGGCATAATTTTACATATAACATCTCTAAATGAGTTGATTAGTAAAAGCGTTTCTTATTTTTGTGAAATTAGAACATTTCTAATATCAAAGCAAATTAGTCTGGAATGGGACAACGGGGGAGTGACCACGGAGAAGTCGGCGATATCTACCTGCAAAATGCTCAAATGAATATCGTACCAATCAAACACGTGAATATTAAGGTAGTCGAGGATTTAAGCCAGATTCACCTTCAATTTTTTAGTAACAACTTAAGCTTGGCTTATGCTTTGAAGACCTTATTGTCACTTTACAGAAGATTCATTTTAAGCAAGAAAGACTTAAATCTGTAGCAAAACGAAAGGACCCTTAGATAGAAATAATAACAGGGTCATTTAATACAAAGTAAATGGGTGGAGATAAATTGGATCTTATTGTAATTTCCTTTTGGATTCTTAAGTCTCAATGATGACAAATACGGGTTATTTAGTTTCTCACGTCAAGAGAAACCAAGTATAGCCATGCTTTAGAGGTTGAGAACACTTGTCTGAACATTTTTCGGACTTAAAATTGTAGAAAGCATCACATGTTTGACTGATGCATAGAATTGCAGTCTAAAACTGTCGCTAGAGGCTAAAAGAGTGGACAGCTCTATATATCCTCTGAAATTATATTTTTTTTAAGTGAACACATTCAAATCAAAGTAATAAATGTTGAGAAATAGGTGGAAGAATAAAGGACACTAGGGTCTTTGTCATGAACTATACTGCAAGGGAAACGTGCTTTTTTCCCAAATTATACTAAGGACATATGATTATTTCAACTCAGCAAAGATACAGTTGGGTAATCAATCGCCATCTCCATTAAGTCTTTTACTAAATCTATTGTGGCTTGATTTTATTATTTTGAAGTTAATCACTTAAGCCACTTCGTCTAGTACAGTTATACACGCAGAGCTTCATGCCATGAGGTAGTAAATACCTTTGATCTTTTTTAGAAATATTACAGTTCTTCAATTTTCTTGGTGAATTGGATTTACTTCAAGTAAGGTTAGTCCGTGAATCTGACTTAACCCTTTCCGGCCCAAATTATGTTTTATAAATTGAAAAAAAAAGATGTTTAACATAAATAATTCAATAACAAAACCTTCTGGCTTCTGTCAATAATTGGGTAAACTACAGTGCAGAAATCCTCTTTAAAATCCGTGTCTAAGCCGTCTGCAAAGCATCACTGCTCCGGAAAGGGCTAAAAGCCTCAATTTTTTTGGACACCTGTGGAAATGTCAGATTTTTAAACTAAATCTTCAAAGGTTTAGCCAAGAGTTAGATTGTCGGAAAAGGAGCTATGCTTTCCACGAATGATCTCTTTATAAATTTAACCAACAGTGGATAAAAATGAAGAGCAATAAAATATTTCAGGCTGCGTATACTTTTTCAACTAAAAAGTAAGTCAGATTCTGTTAGGGTGCTACAGGACCAAGTGGCTGTGTTCTCATAAGTTACTGTAAGAGTATCTGAGATATAAGTTTTGCGAGTCTCAAACAGGTGTGACAAACAAGTCCAAAAACACTGGCCTAAATTTGTGGACTCCGTCAAAAAATTGAAAGAAAAGGGCACTTGTTCTAAGCCCATAAGATTTAAGTCTTTTCATCTATATTAAATTCAGAAGTGTTATAGTAGGACCACGATAAAGTGGTCCACCATAAAATAATAAAATTTAAAGCCAAATTATGACAATAGGGCTTGTGGGTCATGGTGTTGATATAGAGATTTACAACTTCTCTAGCCAGAAGATTTATAATAGCAGGTAAAGAGATTTTCAAAATACGTCGACAGGGGTTTTTTTTGCTTAAAATTGTTACAAGAAAATAAATGGAAATACCCAATATTTATTATAGATAATTGAAACTTATGTACAGAAATTAAATTACAACCCTCTACATACCTAGATAGAGAACTTTCTCTTAAAGTAATTTCAATAAGTTTGCCCCTTGTTCAACGGTTACTTATTTAGTAGTCTCTTTCCTATTATAAATCTTCTGGCTAAAGAAGTTGTAAATCTCTCTATCAAGCCCGTGACCCACAAGTCCTATTGTCATAATTAGGCGTTAAATTTTATTATTTTATGGTGGGCCACTTTATCGTGGTCCTAGTATACTAGATTTGACAAATGTCTAGTTAAAAAAAGCACATACTCCCAGGATTATAAGAGAAGATATGGACACAAACAAATAAATCCCTAGAAATATCACTATATTAATCTAGGAACCTTTTGGTTGATGAATTCAGTATACTTGATAACATTAAAAGCCCTCAAAATACCAAAAATGGTAATTTTCCTGGCGAATTTGTATTTATTTAAAATACGCATAAAACTTCCTCATTTCTACTATTTCACGTGCTTACGAAAAAAGCATATGTTTGTTCTCGAGTATTGATAGATTTCTGTTTATGTCTTCACGTGATTTTTTTTACTGAAACAGTCAAACAATAAATCTGCAAAATTCCCTACCGTTTATTTAGACAAACACTAACACGTTATATTTAAAAATTACATTTCGTGGAAATTGTGGAAATTACATAACTCTACCTTTAAAAGCTCATTTAAAATAAATTAATTAATCAATTAATTCCATTAGTCCTCATAAAATATTTTCTTAGTAATTTACGTCAATTTATCATAGAAATAGGCAAGAATATCATTACAGTCGGTTTAATTTTATTTTGTTAGTCCGAAAATAAACAGATAATTGTTGAAATTTTCAAAAAAACAATAAAAACAATTTTATGAATGTAATTCAAACGTTGTTGTCTTCGTTTTTTTTTCCGCGTTGGTTGCATATTTAATGAGACAGAAAATAGAAGAAAAACCACAGATATTCACACATTTACAAAAAAATATACAGTAAAACCTATATTTACGGACACTTATGCCAACATACTAAATCATATAAATGGCATTTTCAACCTCCCTAATACGGACGCCTTCTATTCCGGACATTTTTCGTGTTCGTATTAGAGATGTTGTACTTTAGTATATTTTAAAATTAGCAATCAATGTGTAAACACACTTCAATCAAAGTCAAAGAAATTATTAACTCAATTAAAAGAAGCAACACAAAAATACAATGCAATAAACATAAAACAAGCAAAAGAGCTAAAAACCATCTACCCACCACCTGTCCATCTGTTCACAAAAAGAAAATTGAAAAGCGAAACAGACAAAAAAAAACGGATGTTTTTATTTTGATGTTAAACAAAAATCGTAAAGATTGAATTTCTTTTGAAACACACGCTACTAATTGGCATTTAAATCAATCATATTTCCAGGACCGGTTCCAGAAATAATAGATCAATCTAAATGACTGTCAAGGAGGGTGTGCCAAGGTTTGATATGGAGCAAAAAAGATACAAATGATAATCAAAACACTTTTAATTAGAAGCTAAGGATGCATGCGTCCTAATAATATTTTGCCATAATTTGTTTGTCGATTTTTTTTTATCCTCGGCTATGTTAGTGATACTTTTCTAAAAATAAGTTTTACACTTGACTGGAATTACGCAAATCGTCTCTAATTAACGTTTCTCCATATAGAAATAAGTGAACCGATGAAGAATTTGGTTGGTAAGAGCTGTAAATTCGGAGATGACACAATTTTCAGCGACCTCTGTAATCAGACTAACATAGTAAATTACAGGGAAATATTTTTTTATATAATCTAGCATTTTAGCACTGTAAATGCAACCGCTTGCAGCTTAAATTTCTCTTTATAAAAGAAAAACTTTAACGAAAAATTGAAGAAATGAGGAATCGGCAAAAATTTGCCAGGTGATAAATCTGTGTTCACCAAATTGAGGTAATTTTCGCCCCTTTTTTGGCATGAATAATTGACCACCCCTGCTGGACTTTATCGTTTTCTTCGGTTTTCGATATCGGTGCCAAAAGTAGAAACATTTTTTTCGTGTAAGTTTAGCCGTCTAAAGGCGTGGTTTTTGACTGATGTGCTGTAAATGAGAAAGAGACAAAAAAGGAAATGCCTTGAAAAAACGGGAGACGTCTTTAGACTCAGAATACGGCCTTCTCCCGCGACTCCCGGAGATTTATCATGAAACGGCCTGTAGTTTATGCATTGCTTGAATTATTACAAACTTTAATAAGCGTACAAAATCTGTACTCAGTTGTGGAACGTGATTACAGGTGATTTATGTAATCCATAGAAAACATGATTGCAGAAGAAAAACAATAGAATCAGTGATAAACTGGCAAAACATTTAATATCAATAAAATGAATACGTGCATATCCTGTAAAACAGTATCAATAAACAAACCAACAAAATAACTAGTAGAAAAATCGGTGGAATTATTTAAAGGCGCTGGATTGTAGTTTGGCCAAAGACGCTAATTATTCTTAAGCCAATCCTGTGTTTATACTATGTTATTGCAGTTTATCATAGATAACATTACAATCAATCAAACATTAAAGAATGTTATCATCGACTTTCCACTTCAACTACTATTAATTCAGCAGTTCTTCGGAGCCTATATTGTTAACAATCTGGACTTTGTTGAATATTCTTTTATGACAAAAGATTAAGGGGAAAATTAGCTTGACGTCACTGGTTTATAGGTAGGATGATAATTCACTAAAAATAAACTATGAAACTAACTAATATTATATTAGATTTATATATAAATGTTGAAGCTTTCATAAACATAATGTTAATTATAAAAATTTCTATTATTTATTTTATTTTAAAGCAAACAAACAACGACATAACGACAAAGAAAAATCACCGGAATTTTGATACACTTTATCAACAGATTTTTAATTATAAATTAAACAAAAAAAATGCAGTAATATCCGGTCTTTCAATAAATTTTAAATAAAATGACAATTAACAAAAAAAAATCAATAATCACATCAACCACATCTATCAACAAATAACTACAAAAGATAAGCACTAATGACGATAGATATCAGTCAAGATTTTAATTACAAAATGTCGTAAAACAATTGAAATTTGTAACACGAAAACTTACACAATACGTTGAGATTTTGCCAAAATACTGCCACCAAAAAAAAAAAATTGTGTAAACATAATCAGGAGGATTTCCTGTAATTTTTGACATATTTCGCCGATAAAAAAACAATGATAAATCCATAACAAATTGTCCTTCAAGCTATATTAACATGATGATTCTAATATGATGAATGAAACGATAAATTTGGAAAGGTTGATAAAATAATAACGGAAAACAAAACTGATTACGTACATTAAGTACCTTGCAATTTGTTGTAAATCCTGTTCGAATACTTTTGCATATAATTGAAGAATCCTTACACAAGTCAGAGTAAGTCCTGGCCAAGGATGCACCTCTTTAGTTTCTTTTATTGTATTATTCAACATTTTTGCAATAATTATATAATTTTATTGGTTTTTTACATTATCTCACTACGAAACACTATCAACAATTGTGGAATTTATATCACAATTCTAAATTAAATAATATCACTGTTGGTTTTTGTTTTTTTAATAATGAATCGCGTTTGGTTCAAATTTCGCGCTGTTTATTGTGAAATTTCGACGGTCAAAAAAACACGATCCAAGCGAGACAGGAATTGGATGAAAAATGAAGGAAATAGTAGTTGTGCCGGTCCTGTATTCAGAAGTTTTAAAAAACGTTAAGTTAGACAGAGATAGCTTATTGTGTATATAGAGAGAGAGTGTGTGCGCGCATCCCGACTTTTCCCATATGTAAATTACAATTACAATAACCAAAAACAAAAACAAACAATGATAACGATTGTAAAAGAAAATTAACGATTAACATTTCCATCATCATCATTAATCGCAACACTAAAATAACAAAAATATTAACTTTGATCTTTAAACAATCGAATTTTCGGAAAACTTTATCTTCTAAATATAAAATTTTAAATAAATCGTTAATTGTACTATGATTGATTGTTTCAATAAAACTTTGACAATTTGTTTGAATCGCATAAAATCGAAGGCAAATCGAGAACAATCAATTGAGTGGACGGGGAGAAAAAATGAGCGACTTCACCAAAGAGATACGAAATCTTGCCGACACAACTGTGCCAAATTCCTGAAATTTGTATAATTAGCCGGCATCGTAAATCAACTTACATTAAATCTTGAAAAGATGGACTTTTTTATCAGAAGAAGCACACACAAACAAATTCCTTTAAAAATAGACCATATGCTGTTATTATGATCATTACTATGAGATTTGTCTAATTTCAAGATTGTATTAATTAAAAATATTGTGTTGTGATGAAAAATGGAAACCAATAAAAACTAATAATAGAATAATGAGTGTATTAACTTAATAAAATTTTATAATCATTGCATCAGTCAACAAAATCTACCGATTATTAGTAATTATTGGTAAATATTTACAATTTTCGTTTAAATAAAATTTATGTTAATCGAGAAAAAAAACAGAAATTATTATCTAACACTAGGTTTATCGGTGCACACAGATCGTAAATTCCAATAATGAAAATTTTCATTAGTATCCCCAACAGTATTGTAGCGTGTTAATGGAGGAAACCCAAATTTTAATTAATTCCTGTTTTTATTTAATAAATCGTTAATTGTAATTTCTACCATAAATAGTTCGATCTGTTTAAAGATTATTACAACCATATTTGTATAGAAAGTTTTCTAAACACAACCATCTGATTGAAACAACAACTCGATAATAAACCAAATAGGAAATAACAGAAAAAACATTCTAATAAAAATGAGGTGTAAAAATATTAAATTGAAAATAACCATTTTTAGTAAAGCTGAGATTTTTTGTACATACAAGAAAAAACAAGTTACTAAAATAGGGAGTCAACTCACACTGTTTCTATAATAATAAAAATAATAAGAATTTCGCAACTATTCTAACGAAAATCAAGAACATAATTTTCTAAATGGCTCCACCCTGAAATGTTCTTTTTACTCCTGTTTTTTTTTATATATCCTAATAGGTATTATCTGTTAGAATAGCGTGAATGCTCCCTCTAAATGAAATGGTTCGATAAATCGCCCATTATATAGGAAATAAATGTCACGGCTCAACCTTTACCTATTTCTAAGTAGACTGATCGAATGATGGATGAATGAACGAATAATTAGCAAAAGCTTTAAAAAAAATTGTACAATTCCATAAATCAAATTCGATTTGGTGTTGAGGTTGCAAATTGGTGGATGCGCCGGGTGGCTTTTCAAGATACTATTCATCAATTTGAAAGGGGTCGGTGGAAATCTGCCAGTCAAATGTCAAGAGCACATTTGTATGACCCTCGATTTGCACGGTAGATTGGTTCTGTAGAATTAGCCGTGCAAATCGAGACTAATGTAAACTTCCGTCGTTCCATCCGATCGAATCCCACAGCGAATTAATCATTATTTCACGATTTTTGAACACTCTCATAATCTAAGGCCAGAATTAGTCGTCTGATAAGAATAGACTTGAATTTTGGATTGGAACCGATTCACTCGGATTCGTTCCATTCCTTTGAACAAAATTATTCCTAGATGTTTGGAAGACAGAGAAATTTCTGATAATCCACAGAACAATAGCCAATTCGTAGAATAACAAAGCATACACAGTTTTGAGTCGCAAAGATAGATATTAAAAGGAAATCAGCGTTCATCAATTCATTGAATCCTCTACTTTCTTGGAATAAATTTGTATTTTTTCGTAAGTATTTTAGCACTAGCAGTAGCCTCTATTAGGCATTTACAATCGTAACTCTGTATTCTGGCACAATCTTCTCAATGAAGCCACATTTTCAGCAAGCAAGGCAAAATTGGGTCGCATGTGGGTGAGAATGAGTTACAGAATTAAAAAAAAAAATACAGGAAATATACAGAGAAACCGATAAAGGGAAAGGAAAAACGAATGAGTCTCGTAACGGTAAGTAGTTTGTTTTATGGATCGCAAAGAAAAGAAATTTAAGAAACACTGATACTGGCGGTGTTCTCACTGAATCTCAGGAATTTCCATCTCGTCAGTATTTTCAACACGTCTTGAGTAATTACACAACCCTCTACAGCTTTTCGTCATCAACTGCACATTCATGTAACTTTACTCGTTTGAAGGCGTGGCCTATGGATGGTAGCATTGGAGATTGAAGAGACAAATGAAGAGAAATTATTATGAAACTGAGAGAGACACATACAGTGCTCCGTCCTAAGCATCCCCTGTACAACTTTTCGTCATCAACTGCATATTATGAGTCGTTTCATGCAACTTTGTTCGCCTGAAGGCGTGGCTTGAGAAACGATTATAACGATGACAGAGACGCATATGGAGCTTCCTTCTCTCGCAACTGTATGAAACGGTGTTTATCTTCTCTTATAATAATAAAAAGTTTGACTGTGGAGTTGGAATAACGATGCTGTTCGGTTGGTCAAAAATCAATTAAAAAGTAATTGCAAAGGGTGCGCTAGTTTTCAGCCACACCTCGTACACGTGCGCTATTAGATTTACGCGTAGATTACGTTTTGTATTCGAATCGCGTAATTAAAATTTGGCAAAAATTTATATTGAAGTCATAATACCAATCAGCAATATTTTTAGATTTTACTCATCAAAGTAAAATAATTTGTAAATACAAAACTAAGTTTGTTTATAATGAATACAAAATAAACTGATCATGAGTAACTATTGATCGATTAAAGATGAATTTGTGTGTAAATCAAGAGACAGTTGTAGATTTAAAATAAACCAGAAAGAAAAATGGGTTTACATAATTATTTCTAAAATTCTACTATTAAACAAAAAAATAATCAAATTAATAATTTCATGTGAAACTAAAAAGCATCCGTTTATTAATGTAATCAAAGTGGATGTCTTTTATTCAATTTCCTTTATGTTTTAAATAGTTTAAAATAATAGAAGCACGCCTAAAAATCTATCAGGTCACACCCTCTTGTCATAACACACAATCAAATAAATCGTTTGAAATTATTCAAATATGATTCAATTGATAATATAAAATCAATCTAATTAGTTCATCAATTATAGAGAAATAATTTTAAATTAAGTTCAACTAGATTAGATCTTATTAATTTAAAATTAATTGAAAATTACAACAGAAGAAACATCGTAAATGACGATACGAGATTGGCAATTATTTCCAGTATAAATCAATCTATTTAAATTAAAACAGTTTTGTTGGAATATTGTTCATTCTAAATAGATTAATTGTTTATTGTTTGGGAAAACATTACAACATTTAATTAGGGGACTTTTAAGTATATTTTATAAATAAATCAAATGTTTCAATCAATTATAACAAACATACAAGCGTTTCTCTTTGTTTCTCCACTCTATATCTAGCTCACTCGTTTTCTCTGGCTACAAAACTTAAAATTAAACATCAAGAATTTGCATTTACATGTCAACCGTGTTTTATATATAAATAATACATGTATAAGTCTTGTTAATTGCTTCATGACATGTCCAAATGGACGGATTTGGGACAAAAATGATGATGCATTACTTGATGTCAACAAATTAATACTATCCAGTGGTGGATTTAAGTGCGATGTTGCCCTAGGCCTGATCTGAGATGCCGCCCTTTCGTATATTTTCTGGGTGTTCCCCCTAAACAAGATCGATCACACACTGAGAGCAGTACACGTTCTTAGGATTCTTCGAATATAAAAAGGATCCTGTACCCTACAGG
Source organism: Epicauta chinensis (assembly GCA_021725515.1). Classification (NCBI taxonomy): domain Eukaryota; kingdom Metazoa; phylum Arthropoda; class Insecta; order Coleoptera; family Meloidae; genus Epicauta; species Epicauta chinensis. The sequence goes on along the minus strand of JAEDXX010000074.1, from coordinate 400,418 downwards.
CTTGAAAGCTAATTAGAAAAAATTATATTCAATTGTTGCCTTCAATTGAATAGTGTATTAAAAAACAAGTGTCAGAAGTCGACAATTATTGCACGAGTGCAATATACGACTTCTGACACGAGTTTTTTATACTATTTCTTCTATTTGGCCTATTTTGTGACCGTTTTAACAAAAAAAAATTGGTGATAGTTGATATTACTGATATAACAATTGAACATTCAGCCGAGAAACGTTTCAATTGTTTTATTTTTCACTCTCAGTCAATTGTTTTTTCGCCATATTGCTTATTTAACAATGAGTTAAGAATTTTCATGTGCTCCACCTGAAATAAGGGAAATTGCTGAAAATGCAGGAAGCAATTTACTACCCGATAAATCCAAAGATCAGTACGAAAAATGATTTTTATTTTTATTTTGTTTTTATGACTTTTGACAGTTGTCAAAATCAATGAAAGCGTTACCAACATTAAGGGAAAAAAATTTACTACATTTTCCATTTTTATACAGTGTATCGAAATGAACTCATTTCGATACACTAGCAAGTTTAAAAATAGTGCTATTATTGACGCAAAACAGAAAAAAATATTTATGACCAAAACCATTGTGTAATGACTTAAATTGCACCTAAAATTTTGCTTACATTTCAAAAATTTGGCGCCCTCCAAATTGTGCCGCCCAGGTCCCCTGGACCTAAGCCTAAATCCACCACTGCTACATATTACCAGTTCCAAGATCTAATAAACACATGGATTAAATGAAGATAATGGAATCATAGGGAGACTTGAAAAATCCGTACAAAGGCACACTACGATTAAGATTCCAATAGCGTATGTTTGCGATATATGCGGGAAAGAGCTGCTATAAAAATGCGGTAATGGAATAATAGCATTTTTATAGAGACATTAATACATGGGATAAATTGATAAGTACAAAGAAAGAGCTAGAAAACTACTTAATGAATCCAAAATTACACCATTCATAAAGTATGAAATAGCTGAGGAACACTGTGAGAGAACGAAAAAGGGGGAAATATAGGTTGCGAATGATGTTTTAATTTAATATCTTTTCTAGTAATTTCTTCAATAAATACTAGTGAGGCAATATACAGGGTGATTCACGTATATTATCACGCTTGTTTGACAACGAATTTTAGACAAAAAAAATCAAGAATTTGAAGTGCAATTTTAGATTTTTCTTTGGTCATCACCCATTTATGGTATATTCATGGACCAAAGCATTCCTAAATTTTGGTTGGTACATTTGAATCTGGCCATATTTCCGGTGAATTCTTTGTTTCCTATTATACAGGGATTACGTACTTTGTTTAACGAGAAGCCTGTCAAATCTAGTAACCCTTTAGTCCCTGAATCCACTATAGCTAATTTGGCAAGATGAGAGAATCAATGATATTAAATCTACTTTTAACGGGCTTTCATTCCTTCAAAATATTCTTTACAATTTAAAAGTTTATAATAGATCGATTTGACTCCATTGTTAACGAACACATGGTACAGCCTGTATATGATTTATGGTAGAGAATTGTATATGTGTGTATAAATCATGTTAACCAGAATTTATTTTTACAAAATTAAAAGATGATTTAATGTCTATTTTTTTATCTCGTGTATTAAAATACCGTAACAGATAAAAATGTCTTTATTTATATAAATGATTCGTTGATTATTTTACAGAAAAGCCACTAAAAAGAGTTTTGAACAGGTAGACTTTGGAGATTTATTCGTAAACAGGAAACAACAATTTTATTACCTGATAAATGCGGATAAGCGGATAAAGTAACAAAAAAAAGCATATACCTACTTCTCAAATTAAATTCAGACAGAAATGTGATCTAGATGCTTAACAACAATTCCAAGCACAAATGACAATAAAAATGGGAGATAATAATTTGACATAAAATACCGATAAAAATTTGCCATTTACTGTTTTTAGTAATTCTAATTTCGATGAAGTAATTTTACTAAATTCCGACACGATTCATTGAAAATTAATCACAAAATCTCTGACTACTTCTGACTTGTTTATTTCGGCGACGAAATAGTTTACGACTGTTACTTTCATTCTTGATCTTTCCAAAAATTTTAGTGAAACATTCACTTCAGTCGTGCTAATGTAAAAGAATACAGTAAAAGACTCTGCCATTGCATTTTTTTCTATTTACACAAAAAATTGATCGCTAATACTCTAAAAACAGGTCCTTGGTAAAAATGCTATGTACGCAATATCGTTCAATTTCTTTTTTGCACTATCTCAGCAAAAATTATAAACATTTGAAGCTTTAAATCAGGGTCCGAACCGTTCTTTTTTCGTTTCCGTTTTCGGTTTCGGTTCGATTAATAAAACGTATATCGGTTCAGTTCCGATATTCGTTCCGAAAAAGACATCGTTTTTTTTCGGGTTTCGGTTCAGTTCCGGTTGGAAATCATGTCTAAAATCAAAAATTCCTAATTGTTAGGTACTACAATATTCATTTTCTTTGAAAATCGTTTTTTGCAGATTTATGTTTTGGTTGGGATATTGAGTGACGTCAGTAGGACTATCACTTCACGGTTGGGGTATGTTGGACAAAATTATCTGTCACTTCTAACTAGCAAACTAATTGAAAAGGGTGACAAAGTGAGACACTGTTCCTGTTGAATTAAATTGAAAATACGATGTAATTTCAAACAAAGTCAGACCGTTCTCAACAACACAAGAAACAAACAATAAATTCAAATTCACTCAGTAAACTTCAACAATATCTCCTCGTTTTCAACAAAATACATTTTATTAAGGACTTTCGGAAAAAATTATAAATAACACTTTAATGTAAAATTTCAACTAAAAGTTTCATTAATTATCATTCTCATGCATTAAACATAAAATTTTACCATAAAAGCTTAAAACATTCTTTATCTGTAACTTTCATCAACCATTTAGGATTGATAAAGTTAATTTTAAACAAGCCAACTGTATTTTATTCTAACGTTATCAAAAATTTAGTCTTATAACCCCTTTTATAACCAAACCAACGGAAATAGATATGAATCACAAGATAAGAAGGTGATAACGTTTTTTTTTTGTCAAAATTGCCACCTCTACACTAGTCACAGTTGTTGCTTACTAACAATAAATAAACCATTTATTAATTTTATGTCGTACGTATGATTGAACCATTAATAGATAAGTAAATAATAATTGTTTACTTGACGACGGGACATTATGGCGTTGCGATGGCGTCATGAAAAATAATAGCCCGCTGTTAAGACCCGTTAGTATGATAAGCAACCTTTTTTGAAGTCACTAAAAATTTTTCAGATATCAAAAAAAATTTTCGAAAAACCAAAAATAAAGTTAAATTGCTTCTTTTACTTATGGCATAAACTCATGAATAAACCACAGGCGTTATGGGCATAACATCCTTGATACATTAATTACTATAAAATATTACCAATTCCGTATATTGAGAGCGCAACATGTACTGATGTATGCAACCAAATATACACGCAACTGTGTAAAATTATTGCCAATTTTTAGAGAAATTACAGCCTTGAAATTCACAAAAATTACATCAATGGATATATTTCTTTCTTTAAAAAATATTAAACTATAAGTGGGCTGATCTCGATACGATTATATCATCCACTTGAAATAAACATATAATTTTTTCTTTCATATTGTTATCCAAAATGAAACACTTACCGCCATTTATGTGTTTCATATCCATCACATTTATCACATTCCGTACAAGGTTGGCCAATATCGGTTTCACGAATTTGTACACCCTACAACAATAAGAACGAATAAAATTACTTAGCATTTGTAAATGGAATTACAATAGAATTTCAATGAAAGGCATACGAAATACGTGTAATTCAACACGTAACAATTATAAAGGATTGTATGTCTGTAAAAAATGAAACATATTGGTTTCCGTTAATAATATGGGTTTTATTTTATTTTTATTTGTTTTTTTTTTAAATCAACAATTTCCTTTTGCATTAAAATCAAAACAAAATTACAGTCAAGACTTCCTAAAATGGTGTAAATAATCGAAAATTAACCATTCAGATGGTTTATTATAGTGCATGACATCATTTTACGTAGGTGCAAATGTAAAGAACGAAAAAAAAATTTGTGTGTCTCCTCATCCGGTCAAGATAAACTAACTGTAGAAAAATGTCTACATTTGCATATTTTACAATCTGCATATTTATAATGTTATATCATATGCAGTTTTGCTGAATTAAAAAACAAATAAATATAATATAATGAACAAACAGAAATTCTTTGAGAATTTCCTCAAGATTAATAAAACAGAAATGGCAATCGAAACATGCACAAAACATGCTACAAAAGACACAATCCACGGTTTAAAACTCAACAGAAATGAATGCATCTGATTCTTAATACCAAAACACAGTAATGGTTGTGTCACTATATTTCCTCTACACTTACACAAAATGCCTTCACTGTACATTTCATGTAGCTCTAAATGAGACTCAGATGTGTAAGATATTTTAGTATTAAGGGAAAGAATTTTTTCTATGGGTACAAAACTCGTCTCCTAAAGTCACCTTGCAAAGATGGCAAAATATTTGAAAGTTTTTAAAATTTTATTCTCAATTTTGCCATCTCATAAAATAAGCTATTTTCCCAATTTTAAGCCTAACTTGCGAGCGCCTGTCTTTAATACGCAACAAGTCTGTCAGAGAAAGGAAGTTTTTCTAACCTGTGTAGAAGAAAGGTTGATTCTCTCTATGAAATAAGCAATGCAAGACAAAATCAAATTTTAAAGCCTTTTCTACATATGCAAGAAGAATTTTCCAAGTCTTTTGAGAAGACTTTCTATTACGTAAATTCCAGTAAGCTTAATGGGAATAAATTTATACATCTCAGGGCTGCCAATATGCAGAATTTGTTTCAAGATTGCTAGCACCACAAATATCGAACTACTGCAAACATGAACTTCTCAGTTTTTGACTTTCAAAGTCTCACATAAGGTGAATTTACACGGGGACAGTAACTAAAGCAAGTAACTTAAGCAAGTCAGTAAATTTATCCACTTGCATTGTGTAAACGTTTGATTTAGTGCTAAAGACAGTAAAAACTTTAGTGCTTTAGTACTAAATCAAACGTTTACACAATGCAAGTGGCTATATTTAGTTACTTGCTTAAGTTACTGTCCCCGTGTAAACTGACCTTTAAAAATAGCAACTCTCTTTTTAATATGTCAAGTATGCAAAAAAACGTCTAAAATTTGCCTTGCATGTGTAGAACATGCTTAACGATTAAAATTGCAAGCAAGAAAGTAGAATTTTCAGTTGTGATGCCTGGATTGAGGCTTTTAAAACCTTTCTTCCCCATACCCCAACTCCATTCGAGTCTCAGATGGTTAAGGGTTAATTAACTTAATGAAAAAGGTTGAAAAACACTGGCAAATGGCAATTTTTCTTTATAAGAAAGTAGACTTTCCGTTTGTTCCTATTTCGGATGCCAAGCCTGTATATCAATCGAAGTCCGTTTAGTAATCGATTTGACATTTTATTGTGGTAGAGCCATCCTTTTTCGAATATAAAACGAGAATCATTTGTAAATTATCGAATGATTTAAAAGAGAAAAAAAAGAAACCGATGAAAGCGTATTTATTGAAGGACAAGGAGAATTCTTGCTAATTTCAAGTAAACTAGACAAAAAAAAAATGAACAATACACTCAACAACACTATGTAAATATTAATTAAATTACAAAACAAAAATAGAAAATTCCAATTAACACGAATTTAGTTAAAACTAGACAACATATAAAGAATTCTAATTGATTAATTTAAACAGAAAATAATCTCACCTCTTTCATATAACTCCACATGATTCGTTCATTTCTATTATTATTATCATAATTACGACCACCAAATCGATCGTTAAATTCATCTGCACCCACCGTACTACTATTTACGGTAATTTTAATAGTTTTCGGTTGATCATCGTATGTGAATTTCGAACGACTATACGTATAACCCGACATAATTTCACGTAAAATTTCGAGCAGAGAAATCACAAATTTTAATTTAATTTAATTAAAAACTGATGTATTCCACTATAAACTATCTCTAACTTTTACAGTTTCCAATGTGGTTCTAAAAGGACTTAAAAAAGATCCAACCAGGCCAACTCACCGACCAGTTCTAACACCTACAGAGAGTGGTAGTAGAAGAGAAATACGAGATTTGTCTGTTTTTTTTTTGTCATCTTCGTAGAAATTAAAGGGTATTGTGGTTTTTCAATCAAAACAAAATCATCTCAAATGGAACCTATTTTTTATGGCTATCTATATATTTTTTTGTTTATAATTAAAGAATCGCTAGACGAAATATAATGCCCTTGACTCGTTGCGAATTGCGGCAAAGTACGAAATTACCGATTACTACTTGTTGCTTGTTGAAATAAATAAATAACAAAATAATAATAATAATAGTCGATTCGGTTTTAAAATAATTATGACTCACAAGTTAACTAAACTCTTATCTTTTCGAGAGAAAAAAGCATACCAGGAAAGTAAGAGAGAGGGGAAAATTGGAAACAGTCTGTATTTATGCCGATTTATATTTTATTTAATAATTAGTTTGTGGCAAGGTTGTGTATAGAATTTGATGAAATGATGAAATAAAGGCAATCAAGGCGGCCCACTATCTTTATTATTATTATTATTATTACGATTATTATAACATTGCCTTGTCTATACCATGTATGGGAATACAATAAATATGACGTCAGTATGTTTAGATTACAATTTTGAATAATGCATCGATTGAGTAATTTTTATTTTAATATGGAGAGGGACTTTTTTTCGAATCTAATTCCTTATCATTATTGAAATATCACAAATTTATGGTGTGTCATTGTGAATCAGATGAGAGAAATTTCGATGTGAAGAAATATCAATTCACGACAATTCAATACAAGTCATCATCTTTAAATGTTATCAAATTAGACTAGTAATTCGGGTTTTTTTTTTGTTAATTTGTCAATAATTACCGTCATCATCAACATTTGCAAAACATGTTTGGTGACTATTTTATTGGTCAAGTCTGTAATATTCTTGGAATTTCTCAAATATATACAGAAGTGGCAAACGAAATAAGTGTATCTGATGGAATATCGAATTTTAAGCCGGGTATCCATTAGCTGTATGCGAGCGTATCGTATCCATTGGATATTGTCGCTGCGTTGTTTCAATCAAAACTAAGCATACTCGATGACAGGATAATAAAAATTAATTTGGGAGATAGATCGAGTTTTTTTTTAAATCTCAACAGTAATTCTTTTAAAATAGATATAGGATATATTTTTTTAAGGAACTGAAGATGTCATCAAAACTAAAGCAGATGTAGAAACTTTTTGCAACGTACGGATTTCGTGGAGCCGTCTAGACTTGTATCGTATCAAAAAAAACATAAGACGGTATGATTTCTTTGATGCTATGGCGAAAAACCGACAAATGAGCCACCGGTGCTGTATCCTAATTTGATGTGCACGGTGTTACGATGCGCTGATACGCAAAAAATGGATACTCAGCTTTAAAAAATTATTAATAAAATAGTACAAGTAGTACTGATTTGAAAGTAGTAATTGGTTATCATTGTAAGAACAAAAAAAAATCATATTTTGTTTAATAGTTTTTATAGTTTTTTTTTTAAGAATTCTTCGCCTAATCTTGCAGCAGAGAAACCCCAAATGTACTGTATTGATTTCAACGCAACTCGATGGGATTTAAGGTCAATTTACACGGGGACAGTAACTAAACTTGAACAAGTTACTAAATTTAGCCACTTGCATTGTGTAAACGTTTGATTTAGTACTAATGACAGTAAAAACTTTAGTGCTTTAGTATTAAATTACACAATGCAAGTGACTAAATTTAGTTACTGTCCCCGTGTAAATTCACCTTTAGGCCAAATGTTTGAAAAGCCCAAATCATAACTTTCAGTTTGTTTCACTGCTCAAGTTCCTCTGAGTGTTTCGGATCATGCCCATGTTCAAAAATCTTTCTATATTCTTCTTTTGTCAATATGCCTTCGATTCTAATGACATCATCAGTATGTTGGCCACCAAAACACCAAATCGTCACCGATCCTACTCCATGCTGCACACTAGGTACTATTACATTTTTTAGATATGCATTTGCCACAAAATTGTCGAAAAGAAGTCCTCCTTTTACACCGAAAACCTCAAATTTAGACTCGTTACTAACAAGTACTAGTTTCCGTTGATCCTTTGTCGGATTCTTGAAATAATTCGGACATTCTACAGTTTTCTTACTGTGAAAACGGTTAACGCTTTTTCGACATTTTGAAGCGAACAGTGATTTGAGGGGCATTGTGTGCGACTCTTGGCAGTCTTTGTAGCTTCTTGCTCTCTAAGCCCTCAGATCTAACATATTTATTAATAATGTAGGCGATTGTACTTAAAATTCTCACAATTTTTCATCTCATTGTAAGAATTTTTGGTACCTAAAGTGGAATTTTACAAAAACGGCAGAAATGCGTAAAGTCGGTTAAGGGAGTGGGGGTTCAATTTTTCCTGACATGGAGGGATGGAGAATAGATAAAAATCTTATGTACTGTAAAAACTAAAAAGAGCATATTACAAATTTGCGACAAGAATTTCTAGAAATCAAATATAGTACCAAATGACATCTGTGTTGCAATTTATTAAATAATTCTTTAAAATGTAAGAGGAAAAATGCAAACTTTCTATTAAGGAGTAATTCAAGGATTTGTCTCCCCAACTATCTCCACTACCGTTTTGGTAATATCTAGATTTTGACGACAATCATGTAGTCGTCAAGGTTATAAAAATGTTTCGTTATTTTCACTATTTGGATTCGATAGTAGTTCTTGAGTAGTCCTTGTTAGAAAGTGTTTTTTTGACAACATATCAAATCCCAAATTGGAATTAAGTTATGACGCACCCGATTCAAATTAACATCGACATACTCGAGTGTACGTAAGGTAAGGCTCAATTAAGGTCAAGAAGATTAAGGTTCAGAACCTTAGAAGGTCTCTAGACCTCCATTTTTCATATTAAAAACAAAAATTTAAACAATACTGAATTTCAACGTTTTGAAGGTGCAGAATGGGATTTTTTTTAATAATAAGAATGAATGGATAGATGAAAAAAAAGAAGCATCAAATTCGAGTAGGAGGGTAAGTTTTGAGTCGGCGTTTTGGTTTTATCCAAATGATTTTCAAATTAATGAATTTTCATGCCGGTCTACGTTTCGATACATCCGCCGATTAGTTATAACAACAGATACAATTATTTTCGAAATAATCACTACTACAGATTATAGTATAGATAGATGGGTAGATAAATTAGCTCTGATAAAATTGTTTGCATTTAGTGATGATGACAGATGCAGAATTGAATACACGACAAGAGAAATCTTTGAGTTTCTAAAAGCTTTAGCTTGTTGATGGTTAGTTAGATACAAATGTTCCATTATACTCGTTTTATACATTTTTTTTTTGTACATTCTCCTCAATAAGAGAATTATAAAAATACAAATAGTAGTACCTTTCGAAAGTCGATAAACAAAAATCTGATAAGGATGGATGTAATTGATTTTTATCAATAGATCCACCACAATGTTCTACTTTAATTAATTAATTAGTTAGGATCAATTATTTGAAGTTATTGTAAATCGAAAGAAAAAACGCATACAGCTCATTAATAAACAAATTACTTAATCATATGCATATGAAGTAATTTTCTAAAAATAAATATTAATGAATACACTGACGACAATCCTCATAATGTAGAATAATAATAATGGTGATAATTGGATTGGAATACGCTCTGTTAGTATCGCCGTCACTGTTTTTTTCTTTCCTCATCTACGTATATTATTACAGAAAAATATAATAAGCTAATGGTATATTCTGAATAAAAATTGATTATTCCATTCCAGAAAGGTGAATGCCTTTTACAATCTCTTTGAATAAATCAATACGAGAATATAAAAATTTCCTAAACGTGTCTCTTTCTGTTGCTGTTATATTTGTGTATCGCTCGACTGATTCTAAATCTAATTCTTTTTAAGAATTAATTAAAGACGACGATTTATACAATTTTTTCACGGCAATATAGTAAATATCTAACCAACCGTAACCAAATCAGGTTTTCGATTATTTAACCAGTGGAAAAAGGTCTTAAATGATTGGGTTGTGTTTTCGATGTAAACACCGGCAAAAGTGTGCGGCTACAAATCGCAGAGACCTACTGAATAAAACCCATATTAAAAATTGTTGAATTACCGATAAATCAACGAATCGTACAACATACGAATTAATAAAATCGAAAATTTCTTACTTACATTAGGAGAGAACGATTCTTTTGGTGTCTTGATTGTTGTTGTGCATATCATTGTGGTTCGATTTCAAATAACCATAACCCATAACAATTAACGGTTTCTTTGTTTCTTTACAAATATTTAATGTGGTTATTGGAAATTAATTAAAGGGAATGAGGGGAAAAACGAAAATAAAACAAAATTTAGGTTAGGGCTAACTAAAAACCAACAAACAACCTACCCACACAACATTCATCCAACCAACTGAAATTGTAATCAATATTATTTTCCCCATATCTGGTATGAATTTTTCTCGGCAGACCGCCAACAAAACAGTAAAAAAATCCCTGTGAATAACCGCTAACTTCAAACTATTTTTAGATTTTTCATACATTTTGATTTATAAATAGGACACGGATGCGTACAGTCGACCCATAAAACATTCACCCACAATTACACAAAGGTAGGTTTTGTTTCGAAAAAAAATGATAGATTTAGGGCTGTAGGCTAATTATTCTAAAACCCTATTTTTAAGGAGGAAAAATTGCAATTACAAATATTATTGGTAAAATTGTCTATAGGGCCCTATTTGCGTAAATCCGCCCCTGGTTTTGGAGAAAAACAGTACCACTCAAATATTGCCAAAACTGGTGTTCCTAAACTTTTTTGTTCCACAGACCCCTTTGAAAATGGTGGAAATTTTGAGAGCTTTATGGAAACTCCAATTGTGCCGTTTTAAGGTATTCAAATCCGCTCCCCAATTATAACAAAACAATTCATCCACATATATATCAACTTTATTAAGACAGCAACATACGGAATGAATGACAAAAAAATATGGTTTAGAACGAAAAAAATTAACTGAATTACAGGTCACTCATAATCTAAATAGTTTACCTAATTATTAGAAAAAAAAACCTAAATTGAAATAGTTTTTGTTTTCAATTTTCGTTTCTTTTTTTTAGGTATTTATTAATTTACACACGTTTTCTTCACTCCGACTTGTCGCTAGAATTTTGCCGTTTCATTGATTTCAATGCCTTCTCCCTCAACTTCTTCTCATCATCATTAATAACTTCCACATCACTATTATCAGTATCATCACTTTCCACCTTTTTCTTTTTATGTTTCTTATGTTTCTTTGAATGTTTCTTTTTCTTTTTATGTTTCTTATCACGTTTACGTTTCTTCGTTTCAATTAATTCCTCATCAGAATCGGTTGGTGTTTTTGTTGCTTTCTTCTTACGTTTCTTCTTTTTGATTGTCTCATCATCACTACTCGATGATGTATTATTATTGTTATCTTTTCGATGTTTCTTATTATTTTTATCAATCTTCTCAATTTCTGATTCATCTGAACTATCGTTGCGTTTCTTATTTTTACCTTTTGGAACATCACTATCGCTTGTATCATCCTTTCTAGATTTACGTACCTTTTCTGAACTTTCCGAACGCGTACGTTGCTGTTGTTGTTGTTTCTTTTTATTAATCTTCTTACTACTACCACCAATATCATCATCATCATCTGAATCGCTACTATGATGGCGTTTCTTAACAATTTTCTCCTCACTACTATCGCGTCGTGATTTCCTCGATGATGATTCTTTAATTTTCTTTGTTTTCGTCTCAATTTCAACACTACTTTCTTTATCTTTCTTAGTCTTACTTGTATTGTATTCAATTTCACTATCACTAGAACTAGATTCACGTTTTTTCGAACGTTTTTTATTTTTAATACGTTTACGTTCCCTTTCTCGTTCTTTCTGCACAATAACATCGCTATCTGAATCACTAGAATTCGATTCAGTATCGCTACGCGACGATTTCTTAACAATTTTCTTTGATTTCACATCAATTTTCTCTTTCATTCTCTTTTTATCATCTTTATTAATACTAATTGTATTAGTATTGGTTGTTTTAATTGTTTTTGGTGGGAATTCATTAGCTTTAATAAATGGTGATGGTGTTCGTGATAAACTACGCGAATACCGTGGTGGTCCTAATGGTGGTATTAAATGACGATTATCCTCAACACTTACACTTCTTGATTTCGATTTTTTACGTTCTTTACTCTTTACCACCACATCATTATCACTACGATCACCACCACTAGAGCTTCCTACCTTACGTTTATCATCAAGTTTCTTTTCAATTTTATGCGAATCATCAACACGTTTATTACTACTATTGTCCTCAATACGTCTAGATGAAGATGATGCCAATACTGGTTCTTCTTTCTTCTCATCAGGCCGTCGTGGTGTTGGTCGTGATCCACGTAATTCATCCCGTTGATCGCGACGATCATTCCTTGTTGTAGATGTTGTAGTAGTAGTGGTGGTGTTTGCTGTTGCTGATGCTGCTACGGCTGCCGCTACTGCAGGACTAGGACTAGGCTTACGGATTCTCTCCCGTGACTTGGCTCGTATTGGTGATTTCCGTCTCAAGCTGCCACGGTCTCTAGAACGACGACGAGGCGACCGCGAACGTCTATCTCTCGACCTCGATCGGCGACGGTCGCGGGACAGTCTTCGATGGTTACGGTCACGGCTACGACTTCGTCTATTCACTCTCCTATAATTATAATAAATTTCGATTAATATAAAAACTTTTCAACAACATCAACAACAACAAAAATATTAATATTAAATACACAAATATTGTTACTAACCGATCTCGGCTACTGTTACGTCTTCGGCTAGGACTACGTCTTCGACGGCTTGGACTACGTCGACTTCTGCTGCGACGATTACGACGACTTCTACTGGGGCTGCGACGACGACTGTAGCTGCGTCTTCTACGTGGACTTTGACGACGCGGTGTACTTCGACGTGACCGTGAAATGCTACGACGTCGACGACTGATACTCCTCTTGCTTCTTGATGGACTACGTCTGGAAGCAAAAATCTATCTGTAATTTGAAGTAAAAATTAATAACATACAAAACAAACAGACGAAAAAAAATAGATTATAATTTAATAGTTGTTACCGTTATTACAAGTCTATAAACATTTCATAATGTTTACGGAATTGTTCAAATAAACAAAGAATCAATTTCTTAATACCTTTGTTTATAAAAATCGTAAAAAAAAAACAATATAATCAACTATTACTGTTGATTATCAGATAATTGTTTGAAAGAATTTTGATTTAATTACGTACCCAATATTTTTATTAAAACAAATAAATTTACTTTGTTTTGCATTTTTTTTGTGTGTTTTGTTTCAACTTATTGATTGATATTAACCTAACAAAAGGACAATAAAAATCCCACCTTCTCGATACACTCCTTCTACGACTAGTCGATCTTCTCCTCGATAAACTCCTTCGACTTCTACTCGTACTCCGCCGACGTCTTGGACTTTTTTCTCTGTCCCGATCACGGCTACTCCTTCGATTCCTCCTCGGTGATTTCGATAACGATTTCTTCCGTTTATTCTTCTCATCGGCTTCACTATCAGAACTATCCTTATTTGTTCGATAATGTCGTTTCTTCTGGACGCTGTTTTCTTTCTTCCTGATTTCAAAATTATCCTTTGAACCATCCGAACTGGAACGGGACCGTCGCTTCTCTTTGTTGCTACCATTACCACCGCCGCCACCATCACCATCTCTGGATGTAGAACGTGACTTGCGATCCTTGCCTGTTGAACGACGTCCATCAGCTATACTAGATGATCGCGATCTGGATTTCGAACGAGACTTGGAACGGGATGCAGATTTTGACCGGGACCTGGATGCTGACTTCGAATGTGACCTTGACGATTGCTTCACATTACTGCCGGACATTGACATTAATTTCGCTTGGAGTTTGGAGACTGCCTGGGAACCTTCCCTGTTTAATAATAAAACACAGTATAAGAATAAATTCAATTTCAAGATGCACGATTAAACAAATCGTAAAACTTACAAATTATGTTTGGAATTGGCAGTTGTATTTGTTTCAGATTTAACGGAATCTTCACGTCCATTATGTTCATTCTGCTCGGGACTAACATTACCATTGTTTTTCGTATCATCCAATTTGGTTCTTGATCTAGACCGGCTCGATGATTTCCTATCTTTATCGTCATTTTTAGTTGAACGTTCACTGGAGCGTCGCCTTGAACGTGACCTACGTCGAGATCTGGATCGATCGCGATCACGATACTTCTTCTCTTTATCTGATTTTTCTCGTTCACGTTCCTTCTCGCGATCTTTTTCACGAATTTCACGATCCTTCTCCTCCTTCTCCTTTAACACAAACAAATCCAATTAGATTAATCGAATTTTTGTAATAATTTGTAAAAGTCACTTTTTTCTTGAGAATCTCTTCACGTTTGAGATCGATAAGCGAGTCAGGTATTCCCGATGGATTCTCTTGAGCGGAAATCAGTAGTGCCCATAATTCAGCCATAAATTCCCGAGCGTTCTTACCATGTAAGAATCCAGTTAGATTGATTTGGATCTTTTTTGGGTCAGGATACTATAATAACAGAACAATTATAGCCGATCAATAATAAAACACATCGAATCGATTGTAACAGTAAATAATTAAAAAATACCTTTTCGTCTAATTGATTATAGACAAAATCAACGACAACATCATCGTCAATCTTCAAAATTTCGGTCAATTTATCCTGTATCCATGGTTTGATCACGTCCAATTTGATTTTGGACATATCAACCTGTAACCATGCAACAGGATTCGATAATAATCACAAACCAACATTACAAACAAATGTATATACAAACCCTTTGGCTGAGACAATCGCTGAACTTCATTTGTTTCAATAATTTCTTCTCTTTATCGCTGAAACGATTATCTTGTTCGGTAGTAGTGCCCTGAAATAATCAAATTATCAATTCTACTCTGTTTTTATAAGGAAAATGCTATAAAAGCTCGAATTTTGACAGTCTAAAAATAGCGGAAATTCTCCAAATACTTACGGTATACATCATCATAGAGCCTTTATGTAAACCTTCTATAAAGTATTTCTCTATTTAAATATAATAAAACACTTGGAATTAGAATTATTTAAATTGAGTACAATTGAATTATAAAAAAAATGGGTAGCAAGATGCCGGGTTTGCACTTGTACAATAGTGCGCACTTATATAAACATTATAAAATATTCACATCATATTTACGTTAAACTCACACCGCACAATTGAATTGGTGGTAAATTAATCGGATTATTTGTAGAAAAACCATTATTTTTTTAATAATTTAAAAGAAAAACGATTTTCCACTTTCAGGAATCCATGACATAGAACTACAAAATGGCGTGGCGTCAAAGCGGGTCGATAATAAACAATTCCTGCATTATCTACACCATCGTTGCCACATTGAACGACACACACGTAAACAGCAAGCAAGTTGGTCTTTTGCTCAGGATTCAAAAAAACTGCAAGCTTATTGCTCGTTATTTTTTCAAAAACTCGTGCAAGCGTGAGCGCAAACAGAATTAAAATTTGATACAATTGTGAATATCGAAACAAAATCTTAGTTTCAATGATGAGTCACTAAATCTGGCATCAGCGCCTAGTGTTTGTTAAACTAGATACAAACCACCAGTGGCGTAACATACGCAAGTAATTTTCTAAAACTTTATTATTTTTATTACAAATAGACAATGGAATATTATATTATCGAAGTCCATGCATCAACATTCATTCGAAATTAATACAAGAAATACTTTTAGGTTATTGTTTTTGTAAGGTTTTTATTATAAAAATCTCCTAATCACTCAACAAATCATCATCAATGTTAATATCCTGAAACAAACGATTTTCGATTATTTTTATCAATAATGTGTCGTTTGTAAACTTACAGTTGTATCAATGTTGTCGTCAATATTGACACCTTCTAAATCTAAATCAAGTTCGTCTTCATCCACTTGTTGTGACTGTAGTGGCACCTCTTGCGATTGCCTTCAAAATCAAGCACAGTAATCACCAGATTATCATCTATTCTATACTTACATCGTGTGCGATGTTGACGTGGATGGTACTACATCAATTTGATTCCCTTTAATTTCCGCAATTAGATTCCGTTCATGATTCGGTGTGATATTTTTATAATCTTTAGCCAACGGTAATCCTTTCCATTGTTTAGCATAGTAATGTTGAGCAGTGATTGCATCATTTAAGCCGGGAAATAAATTTTCGTAATCTTTAGGATCAGCTAGACTTTGGCCGGCTTTCTCATTGGTTTGTGACAATTTCGCTTTCCATAACGGTACGATTTCTGATATTCGATCTGGTAGGTATGAGCGTGCGAAAAATGCAGCTTCCGGCAAACGGCCGGTATTTACTAGAATTTCTAAACATTTATTTAAATCGCCCAACATGAAATACGATAGAAATGCTAAATTATGTTTGCCTTCATTCAATGTTGATTCACCAAGATTCTTTACTAGATTCTCATCACCAGCACTAGTGCCTAATAATAATAAACCACCATAATCTTGGGCACGTTGCATACATTCTTTCGCTAATTGTAGATTATTTGTAGACGCTGCTAATTCACCTAATTGACTCCATTTTTGTGGATTATTAGCTTCTTGTGCTAAAGCTTTTGCTACATTTAAATCTTCTAAAGCTAATGCTAATTCAAAACGATGTTCTGGATCAGTACTAACAGCTAAGGCTTGCTTTTTAAAGCCTTGTTTCTCTAGAAAATGTGCCACTCTAGTACGATGCTCTTTGGGTATTGACGGTAATACACGATCGGCAGTTGTGAAATCACGACGCATCACAGCCGTCTGATATTCAAGTACTGATAACAACAATTGATAACTAACAACACCTAATTCTTTATCGGCTAAATACAATCGATCGTCACGTGGCACATAACCCAATACATATAATGGACGATCGAGATGGGCAATTGTTACCAATTCACCACCAACGAAATAATTGATACGATTTACCGCATTCGTATAAATAAAACAATCACCCACCCATAAGCCTGTACGTACAGATTCATTAATTTCACCTAATACATCAAAAGCCGCTTCAACACCATCTTCAGCAACACTATTCGCATCTTTCGCCTTTTGTACTTGTTCAGCATCATACGATAAAATAAAATAACTCTCCTCAGTTGCTAAACATACCAATTTCCCATTATCCGACCAATAAACCGCTCTCGGTTGTATTTCAATACGTCGTATCAAATCTAATGTGTCCCAATCGTAGAATGTTAATCCAGCAACAGATCTAACACCCAACAACCATCCACCAAAGATACCTTCAGCACCGAAATCCGGTTTAAAATTCTTCTTCTCTTTGAAATTCTTAAAAATTCGTACCGTTGAACTGGCCTCACGGATTGCATATTCACTCGAATCTTGTGCCCATACGAATTCTTGGGCACTACCAAATGCCTTATTCCTCAATGCCATTGCTGTATAAATAATATATTCACCATCACCACAAACAACAACAAACCGTCCATTTGGATTGTGTTGGATTGTTTGTGGATAAATCTCACAGGCTCCCATATCTTTAATGGCAACAGGTAAACGTTCACCATCACGAATTTCAGCACCATCTGGTAGTGCCTTCAAATTGGCCTGTTGTAGTTCTGAATGTTTGGCCCATATGATTTTACCACCACTAGCATCCATACTAACGGCTGGTTCTTCACGACCAATCTTCACCAAGATACTACCTTCATCATAACCTAATGCAACATTATTTGAACCTTTTAGACAACAAATCGTCCATACACGTTCGAAACCGTAATTCAAACTGCTCTCAAGTCGATGGGTGTTTGCATGCCATACACGTACCGTACCATCTTCACTACCAGTCAATACGATTGGTAGTTCCGGATGGAAACATACAGAACTGATATTTTGCGTGTGACCTTCCAATGTTTGAACGCATGTTTTATTCTGATAATCCCAAATTTTTACTAAACGATCATCAGCACCGGATATAATGTACGGCTTATCACCACCATGATAATAATCAACGCAATTCACACCTTTCTCATGGCCTTCCAGTGTGAAATTCGCTGTGGATGCCCCCAACTGCCAGACTTTCAATGTACGATCCAATGATGCACTGACAAATGTGTTATTATCTTTGGGATTTATAGCAATTTGCATCACATAATGGGAGTGTCCTTCGAAGACTTGCTGACACGTCCAAGCCTTCTCCCAGTTCCACAATTTTATCAGCATATCATCTAAAAATCGTCACAATAAAATTGTGATTTTTTTTGGAAATTGTTGATAGAATTACCGCTTCCTGTTAGAATATACGGTTGTGTGGGATGTACAACAATACAACGTACATAATCCGAATGGGCCTCAAAGGCATGTACACGATCCAATGTGTTGTAATTGAAAACACGTATTTGCATATCATCAGAACCGGCAATTACCCAATTTTTACGCGGTACAAATTTGGCTGCTCGCACCGGTAAATCGCACACTTCAAACGTCTTAACCAATTGTTGATTCTCATGGTTCCAGACATTTATATTACCATTGTATAAGGAACATAACATCCATGGTTCAGTTGGATGTAAATCAACACATTTTACACGATCCGAACGGGCTGTAAGTTTACGTTTTATATCTAAACGCAAAGGCTGTAATTTATATAAATTTCAATTAAAAATTAACGACAACTTTTAAGTTATCTTTACCATTTTTATAAATGATTTCTCTGTTTATTTCTGCAGATTTTTTGAAAATCTAAACAGATCGAAGGAGTTACATGTAAAAACAAAGTACGTGGCTGACAACACGATTGACAGTATTTTTTGACAGATGACCACCCAAATTCCCTAGATTCATGGCGTTGGCCATACTGTATAATTAGGCTACTCGCACAAGGCGTCGCATACTCTTCATACTAAAGCCACACGTGCACGGTTTTAGCAGGAAACGGTCAATAGAGAATTACTTCATGTAATTTCCATTGTTTCTATAAAATGTACGAGGGCATTTTTTAAACGATATCACGGGTTAGCAAGCACTCAAAGACCGGCCAATTAATTATTTTATAGATCGATAGAAACTATTCGCACTGTGGACAGAGCCAATAGACCATTTTAGTGCCACAATTTATGAGTTATTTTCGAAGTTTTTATGAAAAAGGGAGATTTTGTATTTTGTCGAAGGCCCGATGAAGCTTTAGTCCGGGTCTGACTTTGAGTCGCACAGACACGGATAAAAAATTGCTAATCTCGAGGATCAACTGTTGGCAGCTTTTCTGGCGCTTTAGGAAAAATTATTTTAGGTATCTCCAGGTACCTCCTTCTATATAAAGGGCTAAAGGGTTTCTAGATTTAACAAATGTCTCGCTAAGCAAAGTACGTACTCCCAGAATTGTAAGCGGAGATGTAGACGCAAAGAAATAAATCCCTAGAAATACGACCAGGGTACCAACTCAAATCTAGGAACCCTTGAATCGATGAAATTAGTATATCAAGGTTTAAACTGTTCTATTGTTTTTTATTCAATTAATAATAGTAAAGAACTCTTAAATCAAGTAAAAGACGCCTTAAAACGTAACCCATAAAATTACGTTGGTCTAGGAAACTATTTTTTTTTTGTTGCGGCCTCGAACTGGCAATAAGCGGGGCTCTAGATATGTATATGGGACCTTTTAAACACAGATCTATTAGGATTTTTGAAGTTGTGAGGACTTCCGCCGCCTAAGAAATCGATTGAAACTTTAAGTGCAACTCAAATAGAGCGATATTTTCTTCCAATCTACCAAACGATTAATCGGCCGATAGATCGCAGTAAGTTCGGGACTTTTTAAAACACCCCGTATAATACAGTTGCGATCAAAAAATTTTGGACGTCAAGGACATCTAATTGTCAGTTGGTGTAGGACAACCTTTAATATTTTATATTCAAAAAATCATTAATTTAGACATTTAAAACGTCAATAATCACAGTAATGCTTGGCCCAGATTAAATGCCGTCCAAAATTTTTTGATCGCAACTGTAGGTTCCTTTTTGCTTAAATATGGAGACCCAGGGGTGCCAACATATGTTTTGCTATGTAAGAAAAAAATAGGGACTTTTGAAATCTTTAGTTGCACAAAATTCTAACTGAAATTATGAAATCATGGATAACTGCGTCCTTTATAATTTGAAGTGATTCTTAAATTTAGAATATTAATGTACAGTTGGTATATATTTGAACTCAATAGATTTTTTTTTTTAATTTTCTTATCGAAAATAAATTTAACAATTTTTTGTGTATTTCACAGGACACTTTCGCGCCATTTATAGTTCAGATTAAAATCGCGCGAGCGCTCGAATCAATTATTTAGGAACTTTTTCAGCAGCAGGTTGGTAGAAATTTTGAATTTAAAAAAATAATCAAATTTTCGATTAAGATTATTTTAATTATTTTGATAATAAATAAATAAATTATTCAATTTTACATGGCACGTGTTTATTGATAAGACGTGTTTATTTTAATTATAGAGGTCATTTCCGGTTTAACCTACTAATAAACGTTATACGTGTTGTTAAACATAATGCTCTAATTTTAAAATTACTCTCTCGTGGATTTTCCAGTGATTTTCAAATTTTCCCCTTTATACGATTCGTAAATATATCTTATCCTGTAACAATTTATTTTGGTACAAATCAGCAGTCGTCCAATCTAATTATAAAATAGTCGAATCTATTTTAGATACATTTTGGGAACTAAAGAAAATCCACTCTACGCCACACACTAATTATTATTATTATTATTATTATTGTGTCTTTTCTATAATTATTGGACGGATTAAAATAGCTACACATGTGCCGTGATTGATCCTCTCCAAACACCTTTCGAGTAACACACGATACAAAAAAAAATAACACCGAAACTTTTCTATTTCGATAACTCATGTATGAGAACAAATAGAAAAAAATAGATTTATTTATAATAAAGATTTTCTATTTTTATCACAACCTTGGCGTTTTACATTCTCTACAATGTTGCCACGTGCTGTTTGATTTCATAGCATTTTTTTTAACTGTAATCTCTCAAAAATGATTATTTTAATTATGGATTTCCAATACGGTTTTCCTTATTTCATTCAAATTGTCTTGGAGAATTTGAAAGTTTAAAATTAGTAAAATCAATCTGCGATTGCGTGGATCGCGGCTCTAATTTTGTACACTGCCACCCCAAAAAAATTTCATCAAAATATACATTAACTACTATTATTATAATAATTTTTTGTTATCATTGTTATTGTAATTATAATTAGGCCAAAACAGGTGGTTAAGCCCAGGGCCGGCCTCTCTACAAAGAGGAGCAAGTGCATTATATTGTGGGAGCCCCAAAACTGTGTCGTAGTTAAGATCATGAGTGCCCAGGGTAAGATTTACAATTTTCGGCCCCCAAAATTTATTTAGTAGGAAGAGAAACGAAAAATTTCTTTTAGGCCCTACCGTAATCGAGTTTTGAGGTTTGGCCCCCGTGGTCAGTCCCTAGCTACGACGCTGCCTAGCAAGCATGGAGTCCTGGTGCATTGCATCCTCCTGTGGCCGGCCCTGGTTATGCCCAATCGACCGATTGTCATGGCTTACATTCCAAAATAATCACCAACCACTATTATTAAATATTCCACTAATAACCCATTGTTACTATATTACTTTTTGATCTTTGTCCAGTCTATTTTTGTTTGAATTTATAAATAAAAATAAAGAATTTAACATAGAAAAAAAGATTGATTGTTTAATTAAATTGTATACATTACAGAATTATTTATTTGTTTTGCTAGTTCCGCTAGATATAAACAACAATTAAAATTTATAATCTCGGTAATTTTTACTTTTTTGTTTGCTCATTTCTAATGATAGGAGAGTGGAAATCATCGGTTATTTTCAAACATAAATTTTTCAACACTCAATAAAAATCTAACAGGTTTTTTACGTTTTACATAACGTTTTTTTTTTGTGGATTTCTTCATAAAAATAGAATGTTGAAAAATTGACGCACAAGTACTGTAATCCTGCCTATCCGTTCGAATCCAGCACTACTCCCAGGGCCGGCTACAAAGCCCCACGCTTTATAGAAAGTTTTTCGAGTGTCTTACCGTAAAGGACCTCAAAATATCACTTGCACTGGAGCCCTTTTGTAGAGAAGGCCGGTCCTGAATAATCTAAAGATATTTTACAGGAAGAAGAATTGGAAAGTTACAGTTAAAAATAGCCCAGACCACAATTTCTAGTTTAACCGCAATTATTATCATCGAAACAAGCGATCTTGAAGAATTTGGTAAGTTTAAGTCAAGTCGATTACGACCGACTATATGCTCGATTACTAAAGGTGCCTTCACTCAGGTCAAGCGAGTCGAGTCGATTTGGCTCGACTCTATGTTAGTGACAGCTTTTCGTAAGGGTTGACGCGATTTTGCAGGAAAGCCTAATACTTGTTTTTTTTTAAATTTTGATAAATTTACTTTTGGATAGATTGTAGCGGAGCACTAAAGATAATGATGATTGTAGGACTTTAATCAACTACTCTAGAATTTGCCGCGATTCCAGGAAATTTCTACAAGCTATTTTGCGTCAATCACATCCAAAATCGTATGCCAATTCCTGCAATTCTACAAAATCAATTTTGTTTTCCTTGTAAAACGCTAATTGTCGATTGTTTCAGACAATAAATTACCGTATGACTAATCGTCGATATCTATGCGAGAATTCTTGGAATTTCATTGCAGGATTTTCTAACAACGAGCCGCCCCTGCTACATTGGCACAGTCGTCCAGTCGCAACAAAGATAGCCAAATACAATACAATCCGCATTGGATAAAGATAACGACTGTGTGTGTGTGTGTTAGTTGTAGTAAACAACGAACGGTGGCGCTACTGTTTGTATTCGAATAGCAGGCGAGTGTATTGCCATTGCCACCGCCACCGCCGCCACAAATACTATTATTTTTACTTACTGTATATATTACTACTACCACTGACTTGTCGTCTTATCAACAAAATTTGACAACATTGCTTTTCGTCAGTGCTGCTGCGGTCCGTTCCTATATTCAGCTTTTGTAAGTGCGACCGAAATGACCTCACATCCAATTACCACCATCGTCGTCGTTGTCGTATCATTTCTGACAGTTGTTGTTTTGTTGTTTTCCTGCAACACCATCAGGAACATTCAAGTGTAGTGCCCCAGGTCGTATCAATTATTTGTCGTTAACGTTCAGCAGCATCACAAAAATTGTGTATGTGTTTGTGTGTATATGTTATATGTGAAATATCTCAATAATTGGAATATTTAAAACAAAAAAAAAACAAGTTAATTATTGTTTTATATACATACATATATAGATACATATATAACATACGTATCTGTGTGTTTGTGTGAGTGTGATGGTGTTGTTTTATATTCTATATAGTGCGTATGTGCGCGTGTGTATCTTGTGATGGACCGCTAAATCTACAACAACTAATAATAAAAAAAAAACGTGAAGAGCAGGCTATGGCCGAACAACAACAACAACAACGCGAAGCGCCCGAGCGCGAACTCGAACAACAAATTTTACAAATCAAAAAACAACATCAACTACAACATCAAATCTTATTACAACATTTCCAACAACAACAACAACATTTAGCTGAACAACACGAACAACAACTACGGCAACATTTAAAAGAATTCTGGGATAGACAGAAACAATTGCAGGAGATACGGCAACGTGAACAATTGGAGGCTTTACGTAAAAAAGAGAAACATCAGGAGAGTGCAATTGCGTCCAGTGAAGTTAAACACAAATTACAGGCGTTTTTAAGGCAACGGGCGTCGGGATGTTCGAAACAAGCAAGAACCGAAAATTCCTGCTGGTAAGTTGGTGGTGTTTTTTTCGCCTTTATAATCCTGCTATTATTTTCAAACAATATCCATCAAGCAACAGCTGATGATGCTGTTACCATGCCTACCAACCTTTACAATCAAATTTATTTATAGAATTCACTCACACAGGTAAATTGATTTTAATGTTTTTCTTATATTGTCATCTTCGTTCAATCACTATCACCGCCATCGAACACTGTCTCTTTCTTGCAAAAAAACAAAACAAAAAAGACAAAAAACAAAAGAAAAAAAAAGTAATTATTGATCATGGTGGTAGTAGATTCAAATGGTTGGCGCGTCTTCTCTCTTTCTTTCTCTCATGACATTATTTTATTTTTAAGAATTTTTTTCTTTACAAAATTAAATATTATGACGGATGTTTATTAATATTAATAGAGACAGTGATGTTATATTTTGAGTTGGCGGTTTAAAAATAAATCCACAGCATGTGGTATAATTACAGTGTTTTGTGCAGGTATTATTGGTTTCATAACCTATATATATTTAGTACAGTGGCCTTAGATCGTAGCTTATTTCAGACGAAACAATTATTTTTATTTTTACAATTCGATTTAATTAACACGAAAGAAAGAAAAGGTTCACGTTTTTTTTGTTTGTTCGTATTCTTCGTCTCATTCTTCATTCTTTATCTACTGCGTAACGATAACAACACATGATTTTATATTATTAATAATTTTTTTTTGATGATTTTATTGTTATTTGTTGTAAATATTATTTATTATAATTTTCAAGGCTATTATTCAAGTGTAACTAGCAATAATTTAAAATTTCGTATCGATTTTCTAGCGTGTAATCAAGAGAATAATAAGACTCACAGTTGGCTGTGGTTTGAAAATAAAAAAAAAATTGATCGACGAATCAAGCTGCGACGTACGGATAATTTCCAAAAAAATTTCGATCAACAATTACATGTATAATTAGCAATTCCAGTTTATTAATAAGTAATGATTGGTTATTTTGAATAATTTATAATATCGTTTCGTATGATACCTCAACCATTGATTTATTAACGAATCATTAAAATTCATGATTTATCTCAATATTATCGTTTGCCGGTGATAATTATAGAGCGGACTTAATAATAATAGTTTCAACAATTTGGAAATGCGTAGGTGCCGCTCTATGACAGCATTGTTTCCACTTAAATCTGTCCGATCCTTGATTATCTTTCAAATGAGCGCTCCCTCAATTTACACGAACGCGTAGATCAAGATCGTATACCAAATGATAGTTATTATTAGAGTGCGGAATTGAATCATCAGAATTTCCACTGAAAAATCAAATAGTTTTTCGAATTTGAGAAATATTTGAAATGGGTTGATCTATCAACATCGATCTTTGAAAGCGCTTCTTGATGATTTCTATAATTTCGTTATTACAAAATCATACTGAAAACTATACGTTTTGAAGGATTACAAAAATCTGTTGAGATCATAAATAAACCGTGCTAGTTGACAGTTATTATTAGAGTGCGGACGTGCAGTTGAATCATAAAATTTCCACTGATCAATCGAAACTACTTCTTTACTAATAGATTTACAGCAGTCATGAAACAATAGAACTCTGAGAGGCAACAGTACACAAACGGAGTTTGAGCTCTATTCTGTTAGTTGATTGACTCCACAAGTAAGTCCTTTACAACTGACTCGGAGAACACGATGTTCTGGGATATCCTGTATTAGATCACAGGTGGCGTAACTTTCTTATGTCTGCGTGCTGATTTTTCACATTTTTCAGGATGGCGTGCCACGTAGTTTTTGCAATTAATACAAGTAAAATACTTCTGATTTGAAGAGATGTGGAATATACAGGATTGGCATTTTATTCTAGTAAATGTGGTACTTCTATTGATTTTTCAATATAAATACCATAATAATCTTTATCTGAAGTTTTGCAGTTTAATAAGAAAGATCCTTGCACTCTTTGCTTTGCTCTTGGGCAGTGCTGATCGAAACCTGGACACTAGAAATTTGACTTCTACAGAATATAGAAACGAGCAAAAAATTTAGCAGCTTACAGAGATAAAAAAATATTTCCTTTTCTTGTAATTTTCAATATAGAGAAAATTGGATAGATGGCAACACGGTACCTAAATGAAGTGCCATTACTGTAGATTCGTAAATATACTTATAATTTTTGTGCTGAAATTGTTACAAAATTGAGTGTTGGCAAACGAAATAGACATACTGAAAGAGGAATAAAGAACTAATGATAATTATTTAAATCTTAAAGTACAGTGTCCTGGCCTTCTTTGATTACAACCCCTGTGCCCATGTAGTTAACTTACAATTATGAAGAAATGATAAGACTTTTTGCAATGCTTGCAGTAGTCAAAGAAAGAGATTTTTCGGTCTTAATACCTCATCATTCAGTTTCAAGCGATTCAAAAATACACATAATAGTTTTAGTCCGCTCGAAATTCCGACAGAAATGCTCTTATTCTATGCTTTCGGTATAGTCCAGTAAATTTTGGCTAGGCTAAAATTTTGTTACTTTCAAAACACTAACACTCATCGACAAATAAACTAAAAGGTATCAAATTATTCGTTGGGAAAAGCTTTTCAAAAAACCTCTACTTATTTTTTTCAATAAAAGTAATAGAAAATAAATATAGCGCTGCAAAGGCGCTCTTCACTTAAAGCTTTAGTTATAACTTGTTCATTATAAGAACCATAAAAAATGTTATAATTAAAAATTACGGTTAATATAATTGTCTAGAGAAAAACTCCCTGCAAATTGTGATACTTTTTACGACAGAGGACGGCCAGAAGATAACGCCTCCAGCCTCGAAAACTCCAACCTAAGTTTGGATTTAGCCCTTTTACACAGTATCACTAAAAAATAATGCCTGCCCAAAGTGTCGGATTAACTGGGCTAGTTTACCGAAAAATTAAAGTCGGATTATTGGGCGGAATAAAACGATTGTGGAATTCAGCAAAATTGCTTCATCAAAAACTTTTAAATTGTAAACAAATATTGCGTGACAATCGAATCGATTCATTTTTCAATGAATTGACCTTGTTACAAATACTTTTATTATGAAAATTTTTGAGATTGTAATATCAGATTTCAAAGTATAGAAAAAAAATTGAAAGTCCGTGGAACGCCGGTTTATTTTCTTTCTGTCGTTGCCTGAAGGCTCGATTTTTTCTGCATTTCATATATCTCCAAACAACATTCATATTTATACAAAAATCATAAATCGCGGTAGGTCCGGAAATTATAGTTTCGTTCCAGAGGGCGCTGTACGTCGATCAATGATACCAACTTTAGACCCTAGTGTTTATTTTACACAGTTGGCAGAACTGACAGAGATAGTAGAAGCGGTAGAAGCGACGCTATGGCAGCGTTCCCATTCTTCCCTCTCAGCTGTCTGTTAGCAGGGAAGGGTTTCCTCTCACGGGGTCCCGTATTTTCGTCACTCTCTGAACAAATTTACTACCCTATCGCGCCTAAAGAAGTTTCACTTCAAAAACGCTTTAGTATCAAAAATAGTCTGGAGATTCAATATCAATAACTCCTCTGTCATGCAATTCAAAAGTTACTGCCATTTGCTTCAGTTCTTCAAATTAGTTCCGAAACATCCCATCTAATAATAACGCAAGACTACTTTTGAAATGTAGTTATTAGACGGAAAACAATTAGGTCTTTGTCTTATTCATTTATTTACCCATACGTTGCATATTTTTAATTTATCTTCGTTTTTCTTTCTAATCTTCAACACAATCCTCTTATTATAACTAGTTTATATGCCACCCCTGTATAATGGACTAATAATTATTGTCTGAAATGTTAATTCATCAAAATCAAGGGAGCAAGTTGCACGTGGTATTCCTTTGATCGACAGGTGACCGCATTTCAGTAGGCAACTTTGTTATGTGAGCAAATGGTTGCACAGATCCCTAGGGAGGCGGAGTACGAACGTAGGCACATTTTCATCCCATTATTACTGGATTATCAATAGACAAGAATTTCGCTACTGATTGTGAGCTAAAAATAACCCTCGAATTATTCACACAAAAAAAAAATTGCTATTTACTGTACAAGGTGGTAAAGTCATACTTTATCCAAGAGCGGAAGATTGGCTCACGAGGCCGGAGACCGAGTGAGACAAATCCGCGAGTGGATAAAGAGACTTTACCACCGTGTGCAGTACAAGATTTTGTTTAATACTTGCCCTTCAAACCCTTCTTTATTTAATTTTTCTAATTTTCTAATAAGTTTTGACATTAACTATTCATACAGTTGTCAATCGTTGTTGGTTGCTATTGGATTTCTCTAAACAACAAGCAATTGTTTTTGTTTATTTGCTGTTGGTTTCTATGAAATTTACCCACCTCAACGGTAAAGTGTTTACTTTACCGTTGAGGTGGGTAAAATGCTACTTTACGATCGAGTTTTTAGTCGATAAAGTAGGACTTTAACAGCAAGTATTGAACAAAACATCATATTATACTAAACTGACTGTGCGGAGTGCCCTATCACAATTTTGCATGATAGACCTGTACTTATTTGAGGAGGAAGACGTGATCGCAAATTGCATTCTACAGCCCAGAATCAAAAAGAGGGATTGAGGAGCTTTTAATTCTAACAGTTCACACTGCCCGAAATTCACTTAATATTTTGGGATAAATCTTTTGGAAACGTTTAGTCTCGTCCAGGAGTTGGGTGGTTTGCGCTGTCACCAGATTTGTGTTTTTATGATTTCTTTCTCTGGAGAGATCTGAAGGAGAAGGTGTTTAAACGTCGCACCCTACCAGAGCTTCGGATTACTGAAAAAAGGGAATACCGTAGCCCACGATATGAACGAGATTTTCAGAATTTCAGCGATTGTCTCCAAAAGTGTACTGCTACTAAACGGTTGCCATCTTAAAAACGAAATTTATTGATTGGTTCTGTCGGATAAATTATGTGGGTGAAAAATTTTGGTATTTTGTCTCTTTTCAATAATTATCGTACAATCTCGAATTCCAACAGAATTTTTCGTTTTTTTGTGCGTGCGTGCGTGCGTGTGTGTGTGTGTGTGGTTATATTAATAACATCAACATAAAAATAGATCTCCCAAATTCTAAAAACAGCAAGAATTCTTCACGTACAAAAACAAAGAACTCAATAAACACTTTGTTCGTATTATAAAACGGAACGTTTTCTAAATTTAATAAAGCCTCCCCAATACACACCGCTATTGATTTACATTCGCTTATAATAGAATTTCAAATGAATTATACTGTACGTGTTGGATTAATGTTAAAAATATCTTGATTTATCAGACTATCAGTAGGTGGATGTAATTTTGTTGTTGTTGTTGTCGTCCAATATCTGTGTGTGTGTGTGTTTGTAGCAGTTATACCACCCCCAATATTGTCGAGATCCCAATATTTAGACAACCGGTATGATGAGGCTTCTAAAAATAATAAAACGTTGAAGGTGAATTATAACAGGTATCTAAAAATAGATACAGCGAAATTGACATTCAATGATTAGATATGAAAATTATATTGTGACTAAAAAACAACAGCAATATTTATATGATGTATGTTGTTTTTTTTACGAAATTCCAAAATTATATAAATCATATACATAGATTAACAACACTAGTAATTCATTTTATGTTAGTTTTTTTTTTGTATAAAATAAAAATATTGTACTATTGATAGCGATGCAATTATTTTTAATTTCTTCGACATATGTTTTTTTTTTCGTTTTATAAAAAGAAAAATCAATTCAACTTTTTAACAGAAATTGAATTGAGTTTGCCAAAAACAACACTCAAATACTGAATGGAATTCTTCATTGCCAAAAATCAGTTTTTTTCAATTATGTAAGAAAATATGTATGAACTGTTCCAAAAACCCAATTTTCCCCTCTACAGAAAAACTGAAACAGATAAAAATCAATATTAAATACAGGACAGAAATAGAGACATAATATCTGGGGTGTTAGTATGTTGATCGGGAAATCTGTTTTCATTCAATATGCAACGTAAATCTCTGA
The DNA here is from genome assembly GCA_021725515.1 of Epicauta chinensis. NCBI lineage: Eukaryota > Metazoa > Arthropoda > Insecta > Coleoptera > Meloidae > Epicauta > Epicauta chinensis. Next base: position 370,240 of record JAEDXX010000074.1, on the reverse strand, counting down.
TTAATGCGTTTGTATTAATATAAAATTTATATGGGAAAAATCTATAGTAATAGCGCCATCTATTGGGGTTTTTGTTTTTTAATTGACAAAAATTGTATGAATGAAGTTACGGCTTAAATTTTTAAATTTGTCGTTTTATAATAAATCCTACAGGTGACATGTTGAATTATTAATCACGGACTTGATCGACATGTCACAATGTGATAAGGGACGATTGGATTTTTAATACAAATTCTGACCTTATCATTTATTCAATTCGTTTTTTTCCAATTTAAATATAAGAAGCAATTATTGATTGATTTTTTTAATGTTATTTTTACAGGTCGGAGGGAATGGAGACAGGGTCAGACTCGGCAACAAACAACGATTTTCCGCTACGTAAAACAGGTATTAATTCTATTGTAATTAGTTTTTTTCTTCTCTATATTAATTGTTTTGATTGTTTGCTTAGCATCCGAGCCGAATTTGCTCAAAGTCCGTTTGAAACAGCGCGTAATGGAACGTCGCAACAGTCCGATGAGTAAGCGCCATTTGCCATCGTTCAAAAAGAAATTGTTGAGTTCGTGTTTACCGCCGAGCGAATCACCACCACAAGAACCACCAAAAGAACTGAGTCCACCGTGTGAAACGGAAGAATATCAACGCCATCCATTATTTAGTAGTCCATCAATGCCGAATATATCACTGGCAGCGCATCATGTATTACAACAACAGCAACAGCAACAACAACAGCAACAGCAGCAGCAACGACAGCAATCGCCTGATTTAAGTGAGGCAGCAATGCGTGCCGCTTGTACAGCTCGATTAGGCATGCCATTGACTGGGCAAATGTTGCCGGGCACATTACCATTCTATCCATCATTGCCGGCAATTGAGAGTGAACATGAGGAACAACCGCCATTGGATACGATAAGTGAATTACAAGAGCCACAACAACAACAGAGTAGAGGTGTTATACGGCCATTGGGTAGAACGCAATCGTCACCATTACCATTAGGACATCCGTTATTGGATGGAGGACCACCGTTGGTTGTACCACAACCACCACAACCGCCACCTGAGGAACAAGAACAAAGAGATCTAGAATTGAGAGCTAATGAATCACGAAGGTAAATCAACAGTATTTCGAGATGGTTAATTGTTTGAAGAAATCGAATAATTATCTAATAACGTCTAATTATGATTAGAAGAATCATATTACATTTGATGTAATTGTTCGTTGTTTTTTTCGTGCAATCCAATGGTTTCCTCATTACAAGAGTTAATTTTAGATACGATGCGTGCGACGTTTCAAACCACAGAACTACCCACTAGCTTTGGTAGATTTCTAATATTGATGAACACGACTATAATTAGACTTTATTTAATTATACTTCCATATTGGTTTCTATTTTGTTTTTGTGTGTATTTTTATTATTTTATTAATAGATTGTTTTGTTTTCCAGTATACGGCCACTTTCGCGTGCTCTAAGCAGTCCAGTGGTGCATTTGGGTGCGCCCGATGGTGGTCCAACATTGTCACGACGTCGTGCCTCTTCAACTCCAACAACTGGTCTAGCCTATGATAATCAAATGTTGAAACATACCTGTATATGCGGCAATAATGCCATACATCCAGAACATGCGGGCCGTTTACAAAGTATATGGTCGCGTTTATTAGAGACCGGCTTAGTATCGCGTTGTGATCGATTACGGCCAAGAAAAGCATCATCACAAGAATTACAAACGTGCCATTCAGAGGCGCATGCCCTATTATATGGTACCAGTTCAATTAGTAGACATAAAGTTGATGTTAGTAAATTGCATACATTACCATTAACTGCATTTGTACGTTTACCGTGTGGTGGTATTGGTGTTGATACAGATACAACATGGAATGAAGTGTATACAGCACCAGCAGCACGTATGGCTGTTGGTTGTACAATTGATTTAGCTGTACGTACATGGACAGGTGATATACGGAATGGTTTCGCTGTTGTCCGACCACCTGGCCATCATGCTGAGCCACAACAGGCGATGGGGTTTTGTTTTTTTAATTCAGTAGCAATAGCGGCACGTGTCTTACAAAGGGAGCATCGTGTCCATAAGATACTCATCTTTGATTGGGGCGTACATCATGGTAATGGTACACAAGATATATTCTATGATGATCCCAGAGTTTTAGTGATATCGATGCATCGGCACGATGATGGGAATTTCTTTCCAGGCACAGGGAGTCCAAGTGAATGTGGCGCCGGCGCCGGTCTCGGATTCAACATCAATATAGCCTGGTCGGGTGGTTTAGAGCCACCATTAGGTGATGCTGAATATTTGGCCGCTTTTCGTAGTGTTGTTATGCCAATCATACGTGAATTCAATCCTGATATTATATTAGTATCGGCCGGATTTGATGCTACTGATGGCCATCAACCACCATTGGGTGGTTATAAGGTATCACCAGCCTGTTTCGGTTATATGACACGACAATTGATGACATTAGCTAGGGGACGTGTTGTATTAGCCTTAGAAGGTGGTTATGATCTACCATCAATTTGTGATTCAGCTGAAGAATGTGTTCGTGTACTATTAGGCGATACACCATCACCAATATCACCAATCGAATTGGCACGTACACCATGTTCGAATGCCATTATTGCTTTACAGAAAATCATTGCAATTCAAACTGTACATTGGCCGTGTTTACAAGAAGCCGCCAAATCGGCCACTTGTTCACACAATGATGCAATGCGTACAGAGAAAGATGATAAAGATACTGTATCGGCTATGGCCAGCTTATCAATGCAACATCAACAACCAACCAATATGATTACGTCGCCTGTGTATCATGCAAGTTGTTCACCGGACGCCGGTCGTCCGTCTGCATAAACAAAACAAAAAAAAAACGTTTATTAGGAAAATTTTAATTGAATGAATGAATATAGTAAACAAAACAAAAAGAAAAACAAAAAAAGGAGGATTGTTTGTTGTTTATTGGAAACAACCTCATTATAAAACGGTACATTCCCGCTGTCGCTCAGAGTGACCGCCTCTTATTCAAATAAAATCAAATTATCGTGTGTTTTATTTTTGTTAATATATTTAATGTTTTTAATAAAGACCTTTATTTACTTTAACCATTTCGTAGAGAATCGAAAATTCTAGATTTATCCATCCTTACACAGTGACGGCATTCGATCTAAGCAACACATACAAATGGAAACTAGCTCTAATGGGACAGGTTTTAACACTCTAACTCGTGGATTTTCGCCTTAAGACGTATTTTTGAATAAAAAATAACATTATTTGGTTTACAACCATGGAACCATCAAAACAACAGCCTAGCCAGGGTTGCAGCATTGTATAATTGAATGAGAGACGGGAGCGGGGTTGAGGGGTAGGAAATCTTATTCAATATAGACGCCTTCTTTTTACAATAGTTGATGCATATCTTACATAAACATAATTTGCAATGACTGCAAATTTTTTGTGTTGAACAGCTTTGAATCTTAGATGTTTACATTTTAATTTATTTTTTAAATTGAAGATGAAATTCATTCTTATTCAACTTTTGTAGAAGTTTCGAGAAACTAAAAAAAATAAAACGGAAGGGTATTTTTTGAAATTGTAGAGTGAATAATAGAATCTTAGGCGAATAATATAAAACATGGCCAAAAATATGCAATGCAATATTAAAAGAGAGTAAAGAATTGTTTATTTATTTTGATTCGTTAGAGCGTGACTATTACACAGTCTTATCGTAAACATCATTGTATAAACACTTTACCCATGTACTAAAAATACTATACTTTGTTTCGGAGGTATTAGGCCAAATGGGGCGTGCCAGCAGGAAAATGTAATATTATGATGTTTACTGTGTGATAGTCACTTTCAGTGAGGTCAATTCTCAATGGTAGAAAAAATCTCCAAAATTTGGGACAATTTGTAACCCGTACAATAAAAATGGTATTGCATTTTCTCGAATACGGATAAAGATTTTCAAAAACGGATACATCCAGATTCTCAAAATATTGGCCTGTATGTTTCACAGTAATTTCATCTAATTCCATTGAATAACACCAAAGATTTCAAACACCCCAGGAAACGCAATTTTCTCGAAAACTACAACTCGACGAAGCTAGCTTGGCCCCTTGCGCAGTGGACAATTCTCATTTCTAGAGTGGGGGTTCATTTCTGTATTGTTCTTCACGTTGTACAGATCGGTACACTCTGGGTCAAATTTGATAGCGCTAATTCGCCAGTATTCACCTGTTATTCCGAGGCTTATCGTAAAAGAATTTCTCAATATGACATCTTTTATTTTATTTTTATTTATATGCACATTTTCAATTTTTTGTCAATTTTTATTAATTTTATAGTATCATCAGTTGCGGCGGTTAACTAAACTTCTTGCTCCGATTGTACTTTCCAAGTAATGTTGGTTTGATCTCTTTGTCACACAGAGGTGTTCTCTATCTATCATCTGCGCATTTCACGGGCCAAGCTAGGATCGCCGAGTTGTATTCATTTTTTCCGGATAATCACATCAGAATTGTTATTATGAATCATATCATCAAATGATCGTATCTTCAACTTTTGTAACCACAAAGATATTCAAAATCATTTTTTACATTGCTTATACCCCTCGTACAGACGCCTCTTAATTCCTGCTGACGGCTAATGAGCTTAGCCGAAATGCCTACAGTGTATATAAATGTTCATGCCTAATTAATCGTCGAGGTATTCGTATCGTTATCTGGAAGGAAATGCATTTTTGTTGGGCCTTATCGGCGAACTGCAGGAATAATGTAAATTTCGTCGAAATTACCACAATTCAAGCCACCAACTTCCTGTACGTTCACAAAACTATACGGCCACGATCAGTAGCGCTTGCGTTTCGTATCAAATCGCCGCCTGTATGGTGCGCTTGCGTTCCATTTTGAAAATTATAGATTTTCCAATCGAAAATCTATGCCTCTTTCTCCAGCATGTGGGGATGCTGCTATCAGTGCGGTGTAGCATGGAGTGAATACACGCTCCCCCACAACAACAAAACCACCCCCGTTGTTTTCGTGACTCATTATTGGCATTTCATTCAACAAACTTACAGTAACTGACTGGAATTGGACGAAAAATGACGAGGAAATTGTAGAGAAATTCAACATTAACTGCTTGTTTATCATTCGGCTTATTGTACAGGTAATTTATACTGGTGTGTTGATAAGTTTTATCAATAATTCGTCGCAGTTTGTTATGTGTGTGTGCTACAACTGTTCATGGATTCTCTAATTGTCTATTGTAGGTTGATTTAGAGTTGTTTTGATAGTTTTATTAGAGATTAACTTCGCACACTTAGCTGATTGTTTTACAATTCGGTTAATTGCACCGAAATGGAGCACTTTATTGTTGATTCACAATCTATAATAAATCATTGCAAATTTCACAAACGATTCGTATCTCATCATGATCTATTGACGGTATTTTATCTTATCAACAACGGGTATAGATAAATTGTAGTTTCCATTGATTTGTCTCTCTCTCTGCTACGTGGAATTTTTGCTACAGTATGTTTAGGAAGGTAAGGCGTAAGTAATAACCAACGCCAACCCTTAAAATAATTTTCGTTTTAATCAAACAAACCATTACCATCAATTTATTGTGTGTTTGTTGTTCATTATTCCATGCAAAATTTATTGAAATGTGATATTCGATAAATCACTCGCCTGTTTGGCACGGTGTTAATCTCCAATTTTAATTGCTTTTTTATAGATAATGGGTTAGTTTTTACGATGCCACCGCGACTATCAGCGCGACGTTTTTGTATTGTTACTCTATTTTTAATTGTTATCACAATATTAATAACACAACACCATCGATTATCGTGGCCGATACTAACGAATAAAAAACAAGACCAACAACTTGTTGATGACGTTATTAAAGAGATATCCGTACAGCCATCCAAATCGCAACAATTTAATCAAATCGTCGTTGATGATGATGATGAAACGAAGCACCATGAAGAGGATCGAGAGAAATTATGGTTTTTCCGAGGTGGCAGCGAATGGCCTACAAATTCCAGAGGTCTTCCCCGACTGTTCCCCGATCAGATGGATGGGGACCGTGTTGTAGAACAATTGATGTATATACCAGAAGATTATCAAGGTAAATTCAAATTAGACGAAATCACGCCAATCATCCACCATTCCAAATTGCTCCAGGTGATGATACACAGGAGAAGATCATTCTTGCTTATAATGGCTTAGGCAATTGGGGCCAGAAGCCAGGTCCGGGCAGTTTCCACGGTTGTCCGGTGAATCGGTGTAGTTTAACTGATGATAAGAGTCGTGCCACCGATGCTGATGCTATTTTATACAAAGATCATTTCATTAATCCCGGTGTGCCCAGACCTAGTAAACAGGTCTGGATCATGTATTTCCTTGAGTGTCCCTATCATACGCAAAGCATTAAATTCCCTGATGTTATCAATTGGACGGCGACTTATCGACAAGACAGCGATTTAGTAGCACCGTACGAACGATGGACTTATTATGATCCTGAAGTAGGTGCTTTATGACACAATTGTAACGAATTAATGGCGAGTGTTTTGTAGGTGCGTCAGAAGCCGCAAATGCGCGACTACGCCGCCAACAAGACCAAACAAGTCGCATGGTTCGTATCGAATTGTGGTGCTCGCAATGGCCGTTTAGCCTATGCCCGTGAACTGGGCAAATACATCTCTGTGGACATCTATGGCACTTGTGGTCCGTTGAAATGTCCACGTTCCGATAAGAAATGCTTCGAGTACTTGGATCGCGACTACAAATTCTATTTAGCATTCGAGAATTCAAATTGTCGTGATTACATCACAGAGAAATTCTATGTGAATGGTTTATCACAAAATGTGCTACCGATTGTGATGGGCGGTCGGCCGGAGGATTACCAACGGAGCGCCCCTGAAGGTTCCTATATACATGTGGATGAGTTCGCTGGGCCAGCTGAATTGGCCGCCTATCTACACCGTTTAGATAAAGATAATGCTTTGTATAATTCGTATTTTAAATGGAAAGGCACCGGGGAGTTTATCAATACGTACTTTTGGTGCCGGTTGTGTGCTATGCTGCATGCACCGCTCGTACATAGACATTATGATGATGTGAACGAATGGTGGCGGGGACCGGGCGTGTGCACGTCGAAATCGTGGCGTAATGCTGAATTTGTGTAAAACGCACATTACAACAATCAAAATCAATAGGAAACCTATTAAACGGAAACAGCAATGTTTCTATTGCGCTACAAATAGAACAGCACAAAAGAGCAATTCAGTTACAGACAGTTTTTGTTTGGTTGTTTGTAGCCATTCGTTAACAGTATTTATTAAAAGTTTTTGTTAAAAAAAAAACACCTACTTATTCCTATTTAATACGAATTACCTCTTTATTAGTTCAGTTAATTGGTAGATAACAAAACGAAACCAACTTTAATAAAAAATACAAATCTACTTGATTGGTTAACAAACACAATAATGATCATTGGGCATACTTGATATGATTAGTATACTGATGATCATTGTCTTTTAACAATAGCCAAAGCGATTATACTATTCTGATATGATTATTGATATGGTTTGTTTGATTAGCGATGATCGGCAGGCGGCGGCGGTTGGCTCATCCTACCACTCGGATTATCCTGATTCAATTGTGATGCGGTCACGCTGCGTGTCTGTAACGTTGCCGTTGGCGGTTCATCTAATAATTGTCGTAAACGTTGCAATTGCGCCTCCAACTGTCGATTGTGATCCTCCAATATCTGCATTCTAGCCTCCAAACGTCCCTTGTGTTGTCGCAACAATCGCGCCTCAGCTAACACATCATGTTGGGGCTGTTGTGGTGGATGTGGTGTTGCACCACGTTGCAACTGTTCGTATTCTTGACGTAATGCAGCATTCTCATCCTCCAATTCACGTATCATCTCTTGCAATTCAGCACGTTGTTCCTCATCGATGACCAACATTAATTGGCCCGGACTGGCGGGCGCACCTTCTAAACTCTGACAATAATCGGCAATCAGACGGTGTTCATCTTCTGGTGAAGCGGCACGTAATTCCACTTCAGCTAAACGATTCGCATATATCTCTAATCGTGAATGCATATCGTTATGTTGGGGTGATGCTATTGGACTTTCTAATTCATCACCTTCAAGTACCGACCGAACGGGTAGATAACCCATACGTGGATGTTTCGTAAAGTAACGTTTACTTTTGAATTTATTCTTTAAGGCTTTTGTAAAATCACGCATATCTTCTATTGATGTTGTGGCAGCACAATATTCGTGCATCGGATGCGATAGTTTATGGCCTTTGGTCAATCGACCGGCAAAGAAACACGATTGACACATATCGAAATTGAAACATTTCAAACAACGGTAACGTAATCCAACAATCGGATATTGTTTACATGAATTACATTTGGCTTGGTGTTTGGCAGTTTCAGCAGCGGCTAATCGATGCAAAACCGGTAACCATACTAGAGATTGTGGTTCTTGTTTCAACCAAGCCAAAAAATGGGCCGCCTCCAAATCGTCACGATCACCCAAACAACTACGTACACTCGGCTCGATATTCGAACCACCAAATGCAGCAACTTCGCCCAATTGTCGGGGTATTTGTAAAACATCGTGTAATAAAAGACCTAACCGCCGTTGATCAGTTTTCTGTTGTGGATCAGCAATTAAACGAAACAAATAACGATACTTATCTTCCAAATGACCTTTAGCTAGTATTGTTAAGCCAACTTTAAAACTTAATACGCGAATTTGACCGGTACGTTGACTATCGTAGACATTCAACAACCAATTCAATGCTAAATCAACACAAAGTGGTACATCAACGAGATTCGGTTGTTGGGCAGCTGCAGCATTATAAATAGCACGCAACACTAGCACCATATCGGCGACATCTAATAATTTATCGTTCTGGCCACGCAAACCATGTAAATCGAACGCTTCCGAAGCGCCATTAATACCCACCAAATCCAAACACAATTTCTTCTGTATAGCACGTAATTTCAATGCCGTTCTATATGCAGAGAAACGCACCTCATTCAATTGTAATAAACACGCGGCCAATTCCAACATTTGCGGATGATCCCAATGTGTTGTTTCAGTATTGTGATTAATATAATATGGCACTTTGTTTTGTGTTGTTGCACGTTCCCAAGGCGGTTGAACACTTGATGGACCCGGTGAGATTTCGCCTTGTGTTGTACTGGTCAATTGATCACGCCGTTCACGGATGGCCGCCTGTAAAGCTCTACATCGAGCCGTACAATCTTCTAATTGCGTCGCCAAATTATTCGGTAACGAACTACCTAAACCGCCAGCTTGACAACGCGCCTCATCCAATGTACGCTGTAACGGTGGCAATTGTGTTTCTAAATTACGTAAACTCGACAATAATTCACGTGCTTCGGCAGCACTACGTGGCCCACTCCAGGATAATGTTGCACGTTCTAAACGTGAAACTGCCGCCGATGCTTCTTCCAAATTTAACGTCAACTGTTTCAATTTCTACAACAATTTCAATTCAAATTTAACACGATTTTGTGATTATTATTAACTTACTGCAGAGTTTTCTTCGAGTCGTGCCGCTAATTTATCCGATTTATCAATCAGAGCATTCCATTTATCGGACAATTTCACCAATTCTCGTCGTAGATTTCTAGCGAGTTCACCCGATGGATCGCCGGCGACAAATTGTCGTGCACTCCTCAAACTCGCTTCAACTAGTGGCCGTTTGTCTTCCAATTGTTGTCGGAATGCACGGTGGTCGTCTTGACGTGCCGCCAAACCCAATTCGGTATCCTTGCGGATAACCCATTCGGTTAATTCGCGCAACGATAACAACAAAGCATTCCAATAATCGGTGTTGTGTTCTAAACGATTTCGTAAATCTGATGTACGTGTCCGTAACGCTTGCCATCGACGTTCCATTTCATCACCGCGTAATTGTAGCATTAATGCATCTTCCGGTGCCAGCGAGCCAAGTAGGGCTAAACTGGACGATCGTAGAGCCGCATGTGTGGGTGCTTGTCGCTCAATGTCCAATTGTAGTTCTTTTAATTGATGTGTGGCACGACGCGATTCCACATCACCCTCTAAAGTCTCCACAACGGATTCAGCTTCACTCAACCATGCTAGGAATTTATCTAAGGAACGATCGAGATTCTGCAACGAACTTAATGCGGAATGTAGCATTTTGCCACGATTTATAACACACGCATCTAATCGCATATAGTGTTGATTAATATATTCGGCAACCTAAAATCAATCGATTATCATCGAATATTATTTATGACAATAGTCGATTACCTTTTTATAACAACTCGTATCCTCATGTTGATGGGCGATAATTAAACGTTGTAGTAACTGTTGGAAGTTCTCAATTTGTGCTTTGAATTGATGCAATTCAGCATGTAATTGTTTCTGTTCACGCAATTGCACTTCCAAAACATCAGCTGTATGACCCACTGGGGCCATCGTCGCCAATCTGGCTTCCATTTTCTGCAGCCATGCCTCCAATTCGAGACGTTTCTGTTCGAAATGCTCTTCCTTCTTTTGCATTGTTTCAAATTTCACACAATTGATACTGGAAAATTCGCAATTTCATTGAAGAGTTTCTTTCGTAACGAGAAGGAAATCGGGAGAGATACCTCTCCCTACTGACAGAGACAAGATCAATGTTTACGACAAATATATAGGGTTGATGACCGCGCACACATACACACATATATACATCTATACACACCTGCTGGCCTCTCCCGATCCAGACGCAACGACAGGAACACTCTTGTAGACATCAGGAGAACATCTGAGGATTAATCAATAAGTAACGGATTATTTGTGTTACTAAACAAGAACGAGTCAAATCAATTAACCTACCTAATTGGAATAAATGAAATTATATTAAATATAAATGTTGACCAATTTATCAAATTGAGTCGAAGTTAACGATTACAACTTACAAACAATAACATCATTGTTATAGTTATTTATTTGTTTATTCATTTATTTATTAAAACAAATAAACAAAACTATCAACAAAGAGTTTAGTGATATTTCTTGTTCTAAGGTTGGCATCAGTTGGCATATTATAAACGGCTAATTGTAGCTCTTCACAAAAATCAAACTATCGAATTAAACTATATAAAATTAAATTAAACATTTAAACTACGTATTATAGATTTATTTACAAATATTTTGTTGAATAATTAGTGATTGCGTGAAATTCAAAACTATAAAATTGATTTGATTTAGTGATTTTGGTAGGTTTAAGTTGCCAGGCTGGCATTCGAAATACCGTTTTGGAGGTTAGCTGTCAGCGTAATTGTTGTGAGAAGTGAAAGTTGATTGAAATCGACCGAAAAAAACGTGTAAATTACGAATTTTCAACGTTATTGTTTTTGTCGATTAAAATTCAATGATTTTTCTTGAAATCTATGCAATGATTACAAGGTGATTACGTTTGATTTCCAAATTAGAATCGATTCAACACTGTAGTGTTGTATGGAAACGTGTTCAATTATGGATAAAACACAAATAAATCTATTAAATGATAATAATATCAATCAGAAATTAGTTGAACAACCGATAACATTAATAAAAACAACTAAATTAGATAATGACAATCATAGAGGTGGTTTATTGAGTATACGAGCATTGATATTTTTGCTGTTATGGTATATTTTCAGTGGTTGTACATTGTTTTTAAATAAATATATTTTAATGTATTTGAATGGGAATCCTGCAGTACTAGGTAAATTCTCATTTTATTCCCACAAATTGAACGAGTGTCAATCGAATTTGTTTTGTAGGAGCATGCCAAATGCTGATGACTGCAACTTGTGGCTTTATTCAGTTGTATTTCCCTTGTGGTATGTACAAGCCTTCCCAACGTCTCAACAAACCACCCGGTTTCTATAAACATATGGTATTAGTCGGTTGTACACGGTACAAAAATCGAAAATCTTATAAAAATCTCAATTATTAATTCGATTATTTGTAGATTTCTTACGGTCGTTTTAGGTTTGATAGCATTAAATTATGTGGCTGTAAGTTTTACCGAAACAATTAAAAGTTCAGCACCGATGTTTACAGTGTTGATATCACGTTGTTTATTGGGCGAACAGACTGGTCTCTATGTTAATTTAAGTTTGTTGCCGGTAATGTCCGGTTTGGCGTTATGTTCAATCAATGAAATCAGTTTCGAGATACGTGGCTTTATGGCTGCCATGGCCACAAATCTAACTGAATGTATACAAAATGTGTATTCGAAAATGTTAATATCTGGTGATAAATTTAAGTATACGTAAGTGAATTATTCGAAAATCAAGGGCGGATTTATTGATAAAATGGGGTGGCGAGTCTCCGTTTAAAGCGTTATTTTTGTTTCATACAATGAAGCGCCCACTCAAAATTTGGTCCCATAATTGAGTAATCTTCAATTATACCATTAGCGTGTGTTTTTTTTTGCAATTTTTCCTGTCAAAAGAGAGAATGATGAAATCATTGTAGATGCTCGGTTATAACGACGCGATGACATAGCAATCAAAGTTGCCACGTGCTTGATAATTATCAGATTATGTAATAATTAGTTATCTGTTAATTACCGATAGTTTTCTGATAATAGTAAAAGTCTACACTAACTCAGATCGATTTGTAGCTTTGGAGGCAGTGTTTACACCGAATCTGTGTTGCGCTTGATTAATTTTTCAGTTTCAGCTGTTAAGCTTTCAAACCACCACGCATCATCTGTCCTTTATGAATTATTTGTTTATAAACAAATTTCATAATAAAAACGAGGGGTTCCGAACCTCAGATCAATAGGATGATTTTATGGAAATGTTAAGCCATATTTAAGGAGTAAACGCAGAATTTTAAACTGGCGTTTATTTATTTTATTTTTTTGGGCTATAACTATAACTTTAAGGGCGTTCATAACAGAAAAAATGTTGAGAACTGATGATTGCTTAATTTTTCGTTTGGCTCGTGGAAAAAGTTTCTTTTTCCATGTAACTCGGTAACAAAAACACTGCCTACGCAATTATTTTGTTTATAAACAAATTTCACAATAAAAACCAGGAGTTCCTAACCTGGGATCCATGGAATGATTTTATGGGAACGTTAAGCCATATGTTTTAAAAAAAGCAGAGTTTTAGTCTGGCGTTTATTTATTTTTTGGGCTATAACTATAACCTGCGACTGAAATTTTTCTAGGGATTTATTTATTGCTACTTTTAAGGGCGTTCGAGACAGAAAAAATGTTGAGAACTCCTGATTTAATAGTAATTTAATAAAAATGATTGCTTAATTTTTCGTTCGGCCCACAGAAAAAGATTCTTTTTCCATGCAACTCGGTAACAAAAGCACTGCCTACGCAATTATTTTGTTTATAAACAAATTTCACAATAAAAACCAGAAGTTCCTAACCTTTATAGGAATGTTAAGCCATATTTAAAGAAAAAGCAGAATTTTAGTCTGGCGTTTATTTATTTTTTTGGGCTGTAACTATAACGTGCGACTGAAATTTTTCTAGGGATTTATTGCTACTTTTAAGGGAGTTCGTGTGAGAAAAAATGTTGAGAACTCCTGATTTTACAGTAATTTAATAATAATGATTACTTAATTTTTTGTTCGGCCCGTGGAAAAAATTTCCTTTTTCAATGCAACCCGGGAATAAAAACATTGCCTACACTCGTTCTAACCTTCTTTAAGCCTCTTTAGTTAATCAAATTTTCTCAAAAATGGTTGAAAATATGGAGTATGTAATACCCTCAGGCACAATGTGCTCTAAAATTGGTATAAATTCTACCCAACGCGTTCATAAAAAGGAAAAAAGAAACGCAAAATTAGATTTAAACAAAATCTAATAGTGTTGACTTGTTGTGTAATTCAGATATACATAGTTTTTATTTTTGAAGTGAAACTTCTTTAGGCGCGGTAGGCTAGTAAATTTGTTCGGAAGCATAACGAAAATGCGCGACCCCGTTTGGAAAACCCTTCCCTTTAACAGATAGCTAAGTGGGGGCGTTGCCATGGCGCCCCTTCTACTCTGTCTGTCAGTTCTGCCAACTGTGTCAACACTAGGGTCTAAAGTTGGTATCATTGATCGATGTATGTACAGCGCCTGCTGGAACAGAACTGAAATTTCTTGCCGTACCGCGATTTATAATTTTTGTATTCATAATATTAATTAAAGGCGTTAAATTATATATGAATATTGTTTGAGATAAGTTAAATGTAGAAAAAAATCGAGCTTTCAGGCAACGACAGAATGAAAATAAATCAATAAAAAAATGCACTTCATCTCTGACCTAAAAAGTTTCACTTCTAACGCGCGGCGTTCCACGCACTTTCATTTTTTTATACGCAGACAATAGCCTGCAATTTTTCAATGGTAAACGTTTATGTATACTGTGGCTTTTTAAAATAATAGTTTTTGATGATGTGATGGACTATTTTCGTGAACCTTTCTAAAAACGGTGTTTTACGGTGAATGCAATGCCTCGGGACTGAATCATCCGCAATGGAAAAACCGTAGTAATTGGCCTTCAATCGACCAATTTCTAGAAAATGTAGCTATTAAGTTTTTGTCCAAAGTGGTTCGGCTCACAGTTTTGAGAAACAAGTTTTAAAACGCGTTGCACATAGTTCGAAGAATCTTTGCTAATGTATAATACTTGTAACTTCGAGAATGTTGGTCTGATTTTCGATGGCTCGTGCAAAATAACAGGTTGCACATTTCTGTTCTACTTTTTCGAGGCTAATCAGATGACTAATTAGACTTTGCTATGTTATTTGTTTTCGAGTTATTTACAATTTTTCATTTTTTTCTCTCGATTTCAAAGATGCTTTATTTTTCGTAGGCCGTCAAAAAAGTTGATGTTATTGCCACTGTTTCTAGTACAGTGTTTAAAGCTTATTTTGCACGAGCTTTCCTTTTGCAGGCGATACCCTGCAAAACGATCGAAAATGGGCCACACTGTATATTACGGAAATGAAATAACCAAGTCGATTTTTTAAAAATTCTGATCGCGTATGGCCCTTTATGCTAACCCTATCTTTTATTATTTTCCTCACGGATTCCACCTCAAATATCTCGTTTGTTTGTGAATTGAAATGGAAAAGTATCTAAAGAAATTAGACTACAATGTCTATACTTCAATTGACCGATACGATTTTCGTTTTAGCTGTTTTGGAAATGCTAAAACGTTTTATAAGGTCTCGAAAATTACTCAATATTAGGAAACCGATTACCTACAATGAATACTGCTAATGAATTTGATATGAACATAATATTTTTCGTTTAAAAACTTCTCATTTGCTGCTCAAAAAGAAGTTAGAACTTCTCTGGGATCAATAACCTATTCATTAATGAAAAAAGCCTACGTCAAAATTAAATATTGAAAAACCAATCACCTGCAATGAATATGGTGAATGGACAACATTTCGAGACTGTATTTCAGATCAAAGATGAAACAATTCATCGTGTAGAATGGTGGAGGCGCCGGGTGAATCCCATATTTATAGAAGAAAAAACAATGTAGTATGCAATGTGAATGTCAATATTACAACTATTTACAAAATTTTATTTAAAAACAATTGCAAGGTCAATAGTATTTATAAAACGTACATTCAAGTAAACACCTTTATAAATTTGATTTCTTGTAAGAGTAATGATTTTTATGTTATTAACAACAAAAGTTGTTTACTCGATTGTACTGTTTTTAAATACTTGGCCTTGCAATTGTTTTTAAATAAAATTTTGTAAATAGTTGTGATAATGATATTTACATTGCAAACAACGTAAACAATTCTGACGTAGGCTTTTTTCACCAATGAATAGGTTATTGATTCCAGATAAGCTCTAATTTATTTTTGAGTAGCAAATGAGAAGTTTTTAAATTCATTCGCAATATTCATAGTAGGTAATTGGTTTCCTAATATTGGGTAATTTTCGAGACCGTACAGGACTTTTTGGTATTTTCAAAATAGCTAGAAAGAAAATCGTGTCGGCTGATTGAAGTATAGACATTGTAATCTAATTTCTTTAGATACTTTTCCATTTCAGTTCACAGACGAACGAGATATTTGAGGTGAAACATTTAGCTGGGACACGCTGTATAACATCTATAACTATATCGGAATTTGTAATTAGCTTGAAGCCCCCCATAAAAACAAATCCGCTCCTGCATCTAGAATTTTTACTAAAAACCCTAACATTTTACAGACCAGCTGAATTACAATTCTACACGAGTATAGCAAGTATTTTAATACAAATACCAACAACACTACTATTGGTCGATATAAATCATCGAACAAATATCGATTTAAACACGATATTTTATTTTATATTAAACGGTATTTTTTTCCATTTCCAAAGTATTACAGCTTACGTTCTAATGGATTATATCAGTCCCGTTACGCATAGGTAATAAAAATTTCCTATCAAATATATTCCACATAATAATGGTTTTGTTTTTAGTGTTGCTAATACAGCAAAACGTGCATTTTTAATATGGTTATCAATAATACTATTTGGTAATGAAGTAACAGTATTGAGTGCCCTTGGTACAATTGTTGTGATAGCTGGTGTTTTCATGTATATAAAAGCTCAAGAGTACGATGATCGTATGTCATCGGTTAGTTTTCTACCAAGAAAAGTTCGAGCTATTTAATAGTAAATTAAGTGACTTTGTAAAAATCAAACTGCCCCTCCACACACACACATACACATACACAGATCAAAATGACTTAAAGTCAGTATTTTTCGATTACAAACAAACATTCCGTCTGTGATTTATTTGCGTTCATTGATTTTTTTAAGACACGAAAAAAGCAAAACACTTTAAATTTGTTGATTTTGTTGGACACAGTTGTGATAGGTTTCTCGTCAATTATTTCTAGTTTATGTAGGTGCAGACTTGGCCCAAAAGTGTTCAGCACTCGAAAGACAACCATTATCCCCCGATAATAGCTCTCTTTCTGTTAACATAAAGACATCATTTGGTTCCGGAAGCATACGAAGTGGTGGCCGATTTTTGTGCCGACAACTTCGACGTTTTGCATTATACACTAAAAAAAAATTAGGCGTTTTTTTCTGACCACAGTTAATGACCCGTGGTTGTGCAACACGTGCCGCAATTTCGCCACTTCGTTTTCAATTTATTTGGACTGTCAAATTCCTTGCGGTTTTGCCGCAATTTCAAGCACTTCATCCACTTTGTTCTGTCCACTTTTTGGCCAAGGCTGTATTGATAACATTTCATGGAAACAAATAAACAGTAACTAACAGAAAATGTAGATTTATTTATTTATTTTTTATGTCTGATAATTTTATGATTATTTATTGTTATTAACATTTGAAAACATGGTAATGTTGTATGATAATGATAATAATAATAATAAAGGAGCATTCCATCTTTGTTGTTGGAACATATCAGGAATACAACGGTACTTAAATTAGCACCATAGAATTTTTTTAGTACCACAAAAAAATTCTATGATTGCATTTTTATACAACAAATTATAAAGATTCGTAGAACGTTAAATATATTGTTGTTTTATTAAAGTATTCTTATTTAATGATTTAAAAAGATTCAAAATAAGAACAAATTTAACTACCTATTTATTACTTATTTACAATAGGTGTGTGAGTATTATTTCTCTCTTTCGTTTCCTTTATTAATAATAAATTACAAAAAATTGATCAAATTGTAAACTTCTGGCTGTTAACTTAATTTCTATTAATTTTTTTCTCAAATTAAAAAAAAAATTGCGTCTATATACAAAATTTTTATTCAAATTTAGGAGGTATTTCTAATAACGATCTAGGAATGGATTGGCGGCCGTGTAGCTAATCTCCTCCGACCTGCCAACAATTTATTCAATCCTCTCGGCTCTTCAGTGGTTGTTGTAGTCGTTGTCGTAGTGGAGCTCGTTAATTCTTCATCGCTCTCTTCATCTTCATCATCTGCCGTTGATTCCGATACAGTACTCGATGCTGGTGTTTCACTTGAAGTTTCCGCCGCTTGACCCGGCCGACGTCTTAATAACGGATTAATTCGGCGCACTTGTACCGACGTACTGGCCGCCGCTTTCGGTTTGATTTGGATTTTCTGTTTGTTGCGCAATTTCGCTAATGGACTATTATCGACGGGTGCTGCAGAACTTTCCTCTACCTACAAATTAAAAAACGATAACAAAAACCGACAATTAATACTGCAAAATTATACTTTTTCCTCTTGTTCCGGTTGTGTTTCGCTAGTCTGATCGTCATCACCGGTTACATGGTCCTCAACCGGTGCTTCTGTGGTGGTGGTTGCACCTGGTCGGTTGCGGCTCAAATTGATTCTTGGACCTGGTCGTAGCGGACGTACACCGGCACTCGGTTGAATTCGTCGATTTCGCACTGTTGTACTGGCCGGTTCTTGTGACGACACATCGTCGCTGGTTTCACCTGCTGCAACAGCAGGAGCAGCGGTCGTATGGCCTCTGTTTCGCAAATTCAACGATGCTCGTGGCCGTGAAAATGACGGCCGAGATACCGGCGCTGAAGTCGATGCCGAAGCGGTATTATCTTTGTCTTCAGGAGCTGCAGTTGTTCTTGTACGAGTTCGGCTGCTGCCGAAGCGGCCGCGACTTAAACTTGGCTAAAATTTGAATTCTTTGTATAATTCGTTGTGTGGAAATTGTCAGAAATTACCCGTGAATTTGTTTGTGTTTTACTCTCTTCTTTTGCTTCTTTCTCCACTGAGGCTTCGGTTGTGGCACGGTTTCTTGGTCGATTACCGAAACTTGGTCGATTGAATTTGCTCTTCGGTTTCGTTTCCGTGTGTGTGGCTTCTGTTGTAGGAGCTGCTGTTGTTTTCCTACCACGGCCCTTGAATCGTCCTCGACCAACTGGAGCCACTGTTGTTGTTGTTGTGGTCGTGGTCGTGGTAGGTGCTGGTGTTGTTGTCGTTGTTGTTGTTGTAGTGGTTGTTGGTGTGGTAGTTTCAATTATAGCCTCTGTTGTTATTTCTGTTGTGGCTTCGATTTCATCCGTGGTAGCAGTCAGATCTTCATCACTTGTTGAACTCGATTCTTCGCCGGAAAGTTTCTGCGTGCCTTGCAGAATTGCGTACAGATCTAAAGCGACTTTATCCATTGGCGACATAGTCGTTGTTGTTTCTGCATCAATAATCTCGCTACTTTTGCTTGTATCTTCCGCTACCGGTTCGTCGTCAGATTTAACTGATTCTTCCTGAAATTCTCAATTTATTTATCAAATTTTATACAAGATTTGGCGATATTACAGGAAGATCCACTTGTTCATTGGGTGTTGCACCCAAGAACCGTACAGGTCCTGCTGGTAGATCTGCTGGAAATGATGGACTAGAAGCAGACGGTTCAGCACCGGCTGTATTGAACGATGCATTATCAACCAAGTCCAAAGAAGGTCGTCTAACGTTAGCGCGAGTCCGTCCTCTAGAACCCTGAAATAATCGACAATTAAAAACCTTTCCAATTCGATTAAATCAAACAACCTTGACTTTTTCAATTAAATCCAGTAACAGCAATAATTATAATCTAGATTTTCCGTCAAGGCAGAACAAAACAAAAAACTAACCTGCGTTTCATCAGACACATTATCGGCTTCAGTCGGTGCAGCTTCAGTGGTTGGCCTTCCTCGGCTGCGACTCTTTGTCGTCTTGGCTTCCTCTTCCGGTAGTGGTGTTGTGTTTAAATTACGACTCCTTGGCGGAAATCGCGTATTGGCCGGTAAACGCTCCTCATTCACAGTTTCGTCGTCGCTCAATTGACGGCCACGTGTTCTACTTCGCGACGGCACAATCTCGTTCGTTTCAGCTTTATGCTCCTTCTTCGTTTCAACTAATTCCTCCTGACTGGGACCATCATGTGAATTACTAACATTACCATTATCATCATCATCATAATAATAATAAACGTACTCGTATTCGTATTCTTGACCGTTTGGACCCTTTTTGATTTGGATGCGTGAACGTTGTTTCTCGCTGCCGCTAGCCAATAAAGAGCCATCATCGACCCGTTTGGGTGCTGAAGCATCGGTTGTTAGCGTAGGCTTCGGACTAGTCACGGCCGGCTCTGGACGTGCCTCTTTTTTCGTCCGCCGATTAGCAGTTTTGCGGCTGGTTGTTGTTTTGGGTGCTTCTGTGGTGCTTGTCTTCAAATCGGTTTTGTATTTTTCCAACAATTTCTGGACGTCTAGTTTGATCGCTCCAGCCGGTGCCGGTGCTGGTGCCTCCCGTTTCGTTACTTTCTTCGTTTTCTTTTTATCGCCACCATCATCGTCATCTTCATCGTGTAGAATATATTTTAATGATTCTGGAAATTTATGGGATGTTTCGAAACGATGCTTATCATTATCAACGGCAAATTTATCTTTTCTAGCTATTGGACGTGCTCCAGTTCCTGATGACTGAACAAACACGTACTCTTGTCCAGGTTTGGGTTGCGTAATCGGATCGGTTTCTAATGCTGGATATGCATTAATATAAACCACAAAAGTGGCACATACACTAGAAATAAAAACACAACAACAACAACAAGATTAGAAAAATTTCTCTTTCAATAATTAGTTTTAATTAGCAAATAGATTGACACAGAATCGATCGAGAATGGGTTGGGTAGATTTAAGTAGAATTCAATTAAAAAAATCATCGCATAAAGAAACGTAAAGGAAGAGGGGGCGCCGTGTTGGAGATGTTTTGGGTGAAATTCAAGTTCATAGAGCGACCTTTCGCTTTGGAAACGAAACTGAGACTTTTTCTTTGTACGTTTCGTTCCAATCATGTCCTCTTTAGTGTTTGCTGTTTTCTTTCAATTAAACAATAGAAAATCTATGATGCTAGGCCTCAGTTTCACTCTGATTGTTTAATTTATCGATTTAATTATACGAATGCATAAGAATCCTGTTGAGATTTTCTATTATTAGTACGCAAAATGTCACTGTGTCACTCTTATATAATGTTAAAGTTTACGTTATTGTTCATTTATTAATAATGAGGAAATTACGTTGGTGCGGCACAGTTTATTTCGACCTTAGATTTGGCCGGTTTTCCCTCTTATTTTCGGTAAATTGCCATTTGAGAATCCGTCACTTTCCAATCATGGAATTTCAAATTTTATTATTGTTACCGTTAATTTATTGAATATTTGTAATGTAAAAGTAAAAACCTTGACGACTCTAATGTCGTTAACAAAGAGGCGAGGTATTTACTGGCACCAAACAGGACAAATTCGAAAATATGGAACAAATCGAAATTTAGCACATTTCGAAAAATTATATAGATTTTTATCGTATTTTAACAAGTTGTAATGAGAACTCAACATCTGGAATCAAAAGATGCGAACAACTGAAAGTTTTCGTTGCATTAAGCAACATCCGACGAATACAAATTACTTTCTAATTAACATATCTTTTATTTTTTTTACGATTATTGTTTTTCTCCCTGTTAAAATTGTTTGTTTTACCTTTCAAAATAATATAAAGAATTTCTAAATTCGTTTACGAAATCGAATTTTGTTTGAAAAATTGATAATTTCCATAGTTCATTGACCAATCGTTGTCTAATCTAGCGTTGAAATCTCTAAAAAATTCGTAATTTTCACCACAATTACAACATTAGAGTTACCATATTGTTGGGTGACAACTTTCGCCAACGCCCTTTTCTCGATCGATTTCCCTTTATTTTCCCTCCCGAAATTTCGTTTAAGAACAAATTCAGACTTACATAAATCCAAAAATTTTCATCTTTTGGCTCGTCGTGTTTTTTATTTTAGAAGAATTTCGGCGACTTTTTGATTATCAGCCGACACTAATCACACTACAATTTATTGTTATTATTCGACGAATTAATCACAAAAAGACACACAATTTGCTTCTGTTCAAACATCCACCACATACCAGTTGGAGTACTCAACTTATAAACATTTAGAATCTGTCTCGCTGCAGAACTAACAGTTGCTGGTTGTTGTCAGGGCAACTTTCGCTGTTGAGGCCCCGAGTAACCTGCAATATAACGTTAAGCTAGCTTTTATATCCACGATACGTCCCTGGGCATCTTCGAGGACATATTCATATTAAATACAAATAAATCTCGTACATGTGTATCTCAAGAATCGTTTATAAAGGAGGGATTTTTTTCCGATATTAGTTGGAGATGTTCGGTTGGTGCAAATGCAGATATTTCCTTTTGGTTTATGTAATTTTATTAGAGGAAAAAATCTGTTAAAATCGATGACCTTTCGAACGCATCATCGATTTATTGTAATTAATTTTCTTGCGAAATCGAATAGGTGATTTGGAAAAAAAAAATACGAAAAACTGTTCGCTATTAGTAAGACAAGCAACGGTTCAATTGCCTGCAAAAGGATGTTCAACTGTTACACACACCTTTTGTGGATTATTTCCAAATGTATGCAGGAATTTTGGGCAGTTCAGATCTAGCGATAAATTTGTTTATTTGGGTCGTAGTTTTTATAAATTTACAATTTTTATCCTTACATATTTTTGCATTGATACAATAAATTTATTTTGTTAAAAGTGCAGCAATTCCAGAACATTTGGTTGGGTCTTGTTGACTGCGAAAAGGTCAGTCAACAAGCCAAGTCGGCCGAGTCGCAATTGTTTGACTATACATTTTGCAGTTATAGTCCTTCTCAAGGTAAGTCTTGGGAGAAGTGGTGGAACGGATCAGTTCTCTTCTTTTCTCTCTTTTTTCGTAGACTGCAGTTACATGAGACGATCTCTAGATATCATTAAAAGACTATAAAGTAAAACTTTATAGTTTAAATCCATTAATTCGTCAGTTAATTTAAAGTTTAAACCAGTCAATAAATTAGCAAATCTGTAAAAAAGACATAATCTGCATATTTATCAACAAAAAAGAGAGAAATGCTTTCTAAAGTGATTGGCAGGAAAATAAGCAATTGTTTAACATTCTGAAAAAGTATCTGGCAATTGTAGAGTAGTCCGAACTTTGGACAACGGCAATCGCTCTATTTTAAAAAAAAGACTTCTTAGAAACAAAATTTACACCAGGACTTCGAACCGTTACTTTTTTGGTTCCGGTTTTTGTTCCGGTGTTTTCGGTTCAGTTCTAGTTTGAATCCCTGGTGAATGCAGCTTCAAATCTTTATTTTTCTGTTCCGATTTAGAAAGAAATGTATCGGTTCGGTTCCGATTTTCGTTCCGAAAGCGATATCGTTTTTTGTTCGGTTTTCGGTTCAGTTCCGGTTCGAATCCCTGACCTATACAAAAGGCTCGATTATCCTTATAGCGAGTCCGTTTCTGGAAAGTTTATTCAATTGTCGGACTTCTCCACAATTCTTACCCTAATATTTCAAGCTCATTTTGCTAAGCA
This sequence comes from Epicauta chinensis, assembly GCA_021725515.1. Lineage (NCBI taxonomy): Eukaryota > Metazoa > Arthropoda > Insecta > Coleoptera > Meloidae > Epicauta > Epicauta chinensis. Next base: position 346,823 of record JAEDXX010000074.1, on the reverse strand, counting down.
TTAGTACTTTGAGTGAGCTGAAAAGGCAGAAAAAATGTTCGACAAAAGCTACATTAGACACTTGAAACCCGACTAATTCCAGCTTTTGGATAATTTTGCGAAAAGTGCGGAGTACTGGCACCCAAAGGGATGAGAGCGAAAAAACGCGTTCTGGGACTAAACGCAATTCACTCTGAAAGCAAAATAACTAAACCTGGCTGAAATGAAGGTGTTGAAAACGAGCCACAAGGTGCTTGCCCTTATCTTATGACTCAATAGCCGCCTTTGATATCAGTTAACATGGACATCGACTACTGGAGAACATTAGCGTCCCTCAAAAGAATGATCTGGTGATGCTGGATTAGCTCGATAAGGAGACGCGTTATCAAAATTTGTGAAACTAAAGTGGTGCTCCGCATGGACTGTGTACATTCATCGAAGACAGCTTTGGGAGTAGGTCTGGAGCTGTACGATTTTACTTCTAGAATCACGAGGGAACAACGCATTTTGTATTTGCAAAATTACAAAATTGTCAAAAAACGAGCTGGCGCCGCACACTTTCAGCGCGCTACCGTTTGGAAAGTTTTTTGTTTTTTTTTTCTGGTATGATACATTTGGCCTACTTGACTTTGCAAACTAGATAACTCCCGAGTTAGGTATGTCTCAAACAACTCGTTTACTTTCTCTTTCTCTTTTTCACATAAATTCCAAATTTCACTATCAATAAATCAATTCATTTATCATATCAGCGTGTGCCAGCCCAGTTCACTAAGTCGCATTGGCTCGACTATAAACGTTTTTGTTACGATATCGCTCATCAATCAATTTCCAAACAATTTTATTGGAAGAACCCGTTAATTACCCGCCTAATATACAAATTAAACGCGGAAAAAAAACCGATAATTTACATATTTATCGCCGATTATTTTGATTGAAACATTAGAAACAAACATGTTTTAATTGGGTGAAAAACGCAATACTTCCTGGTCGTAGTGAGTGAACGATTGAACTTGACTTGAATAATTTCCAACTACTAAACCCCCAAATTCTACTACAAATAGGAAACTGTTGTTTATAAATCTATTTATAAGCGCTGTTTTAATATCAAAGTTCAATTTTATATAAATTTATCTTTCAGAAAAACTGCATTTTAAATAACAAACAACAAGCAAGGAAAAAAAATAAATCTGAAGAAGCCCGACATTGTGACTCCAATACAAAAATTGTAAATGTAAAACGTGTATGGAATTTCATCGAGTTGGGAATGTGAAAATAGAGATACCAGTTTTTTTGTTATTTTAAACGTTGTTCTTCCTTACAGGTAATTAATAGAGGAACGGCAAAAAAGATGGATTTACATACGGGTATAAACCGCATTTTTTTCTACGTCTTAAAACAGATAAATAAAACAATTCTTTGGTAGGATTTTTCAGTTGTTGTGCCACATTTGGAAACCTTCTTGTCTGATCGTCAAGGTCGGCATGTTCACTTTCTTTTGTGTTATTTTAATAAATAACCATTTAATCATGCCGCTGATGATGCTGCGGTGATGTGGAAAAGTTGGGGATATTTTTGGGGAGCCACTCGGAAACCTTGCAATTTCTATTTGTTTGAAATGCTAAAGGTTTCGTTGAGTCTTACTGTGGATTTCGATGTAATTTTTGAATTACCTACCGTACTTGAGAAAAGAGTTACAATTAAAAAAAAGAAATAGAAGGAGAATTGAATGGAATATTAACAGAATGGGTTGGTAGGAATCAAATCTATGGGTGTGACGACGCCATTGCATTCTCTCCAACACACAAATATTTTCTAATTAACACTATTTACAAATTATTTAATGTTAACATAATTACGTACAAGTAATTACAGTTAATTAATTGTGTAATTGATTACTTCTCATCGGGAATAATTGGGACAACTCAACGTATTTATGTCAGAAAAACTTTCTATTTTCCCCCAATTTTTTGTGAAATAATAAAACTGCTCGACGCCCCTCTGTTGTTGTAGAAACCACAACATAAAACCCAAAAAAATCGTACAAAAAAAAACACTTGTTAATCAAGTAGATTTGTACAAAAATTTCAAACGAATGGCATTAAACTTTTCAAGGCATTCCTGCTAGATTCCAATGGAATTCGTTGCATGACAAAAAAAAAACCAAAAAGTTTCTACGAAGACACAAATATTTCGGCCTGCTGCTGATGATGAAGTTTTCAATCTTTACTTTCTATCATTTGCATATAGGAGCCCCTTCACTTTCGATATAGTGTTCCAATCATCCAATACGAATCGATAAGCGAATTCGATCAGATAATTTGTTGCAGGAATTTCATTGTCCGGCTATTTTGTGGGTGTGGAACGGCGACTTTGTCATCATCCAAACAATAACAACTGGAATTGAACGATAGAGATAGACGATGATGACGACAAAAATCTGGTGATAATTAACGTTGAAAATTACAAAATGAAGATGAGCAATCTGACATTTTGCCGTTAACATTTAGAAGGAAATTTTGCCATTTAATCCGTAAAATGAGGAGAAATATCCATGAAATAGAATTCTAAACAAAAAAAAAAACGTAGCAGTTCCAACAAGGCCATCAACATTTTCACAAAATTCACGATAAATATCTACACGTCGTCGATTAGGGGGAGGATTGTGAAATTGGCTCTCCTCTCTATTTGGCGATGACGAATTGTTATTGGAAGAATTGGAAATTGATAACAATAACACGTTATTATTGACAATACTTCTCAAGGCGCCCGGGATCTAAAACTGGCAAAATCCGGTTTATTCAATCATTATTATAGATTCATAACTAAAGCGTGGATATTTTCAAATTTGGCGCCTCAAATTTGAGCTTGGATGCAACCCGTCGAGCGCTACGTACGAATATCTGGTTGCCTAATTATGCAATTAATATTATGTAATTAGGAAGTTTATTTATTATTATTTACATTGCTACAGGATATTTGAAACAAAACTATCGAAAACACCTAAATTTCTCGTTTATTAAATATTTGCAAATTTTTGAAAATAGCTATTTGTTCTGCCCCCTCAACTTCTGGCACTGAATCTTCGGCCTGTCCTCGCCGGTGCCGCTGTGGCTGGTTGTTCTTCAGTTGCGGCAGCCTCGTTATTTTTCCCATTGAATCGTCGCCGGCCACTATTCGAATTGTTGTTACGTTTTGGTTCGTTTTGTACAGGAGCTGGTGCCGATTCTTCCGCCTCACTTGCATGTCCTACTTTATGTTTATCTATAAATAAACAATTATCAACAAATTGTTAATTACTTCAAAAGTGTTAATTAACTATTAACAGCTTGTTCGCGGCGTCTCTTCAAAATGGCCAACAGGTCATCATTGCTGCGGAACGGGCGCACAACGCCGGCTTTCAAGAACTTCTTAGGGGCTTCAGTGGATGTGACAACGGGTTCGATGGGTTCTTCATCTTCGATCTCTTCGACAACTTCATCGGCTGCCTCCTCCTAAAAGTTTGTACTCTTTAATCAGTTTTGTAATGCCTTCAAGTGTACGCTACTTTAGCTGGTTTTGGTGGTGGTGCAGCTGTTGTTGAAGCTGGCTTACTGTTGCGGCCGGCTAAAGGATTGCGTCGTGCCGTTAACGGGTTCCGTACGGGTGATTTCTTTGTTGGCGGTGGTGGTGCTGGTTCATCTTCATATTCAGCGTATTCGTCATCGTTAGCCGGTCGGGCTAAGGACACTGTTGCTAGATAGACTAGAGCAAAGATCACACTGGAATCAATAAAGAGAGGGAAAAATAACGTAAAATTAATTAGTGAAAGTGCGGATGTTATAGGTCACAAGTTGTTTAGATTTATTTGTGGTTATTTATAAAAGTTAACGACCGCATATGGTCGCATCATTTATTCATTATGCAGTCAAATTTTCCGTCGAGCCTTGCTTAAGATTCGCGTTGCAACATCGATAGAAATTCCATTAACGTATATCTACGATGAAAAGAAATCTTCTACGAATTTTTTTTTTTGCAAACAACAAAACGCCATAATAATAAAAATTGTTAACAATACGAGAATTTCACTTCAACTGTTTAATGTCAAACGGTAGTATTATGAAATCGTACAACACAACTGTATGCCATTCTTTTTTGCCTTCTTCTTCTCCTTGATTACGCGGAATAGTGCGGAAAGTTCAAGGTTTGCAACACTTGTGACCGGGAATACCCGTACAATTTCTATGCCAAAAAAAAAGCCACAGCAACATCTTGGCCAAACATTCCAATAACTCTTCACATTAATATACAATAACGGTGGAATAGGTTGGATTTTTTTCAACGTCAAGGTTGCGAAAGACATTTTCTTTTACCTATATAATAACAAACAACGAATAGACATTTACTGCGGCGATTGGTCAACCTTTGGAGTTTATACAAAACAAGTCGCGGCAGCCTGAAGGTAAACCTAAGAAATTCCTACAACTCGAGCCGCCCAAAAACAATTACAAACTCTAATTAATCAGGTTATTGAGGAAGTGATTTGAGGTGAAACAGAAACATTTCGAATCGACCAATGTCAGGTGTTTTTTAAATTCCAAGAACCTTGCCACAACCACCACGACATCAATTTAGGTCAGATCTAATCAACGTGAAAATTTCACAGATTTCATGCCGATTATGTAATCCGCAGATGAAATTTGCAAAATTTAGGTTTATTATTCATCTCTGTGGGTAAAATATTGCAATTTCAAATGACAGAATAAAATAAAACCAAAACGATTGGTTTATTATAATATTGATGCCAAGACTAATAAAAGAAAGTGAAATCTGGTACCGGATTCTTCAATCCCATACAAATTCTAATCGTACAAATTAATCGAATAAAAAAACAGAACTGTAGAAAATTCAAAAATTTACACTTACACTAATTGAAATTTCATTTTTTTCTCTCTCCACGATTTTGTTTGTTTTGTTGTGTTGTTGTGTCCGAGGACCGTGCGAAAATACAAAATTTTCGAAGGTGTTTATGCACTGAAGAATTTCGATTTACTAGAATCAACAATCCAGTCAAACCCATATTTATAAATTCTGCCTTGATTTTCCCTTCACTTCACCTACAATCGTCCATAGAAGTAGAAAGTCTTTTATGTTATGAGAAAATTTCGATTTTCTTTCGATTACGGAGATGAACGTTTGGATGTTTTAGGATGGTTTCAATATTAGATAAATTACAAGATTTTTGCATTTTTATCCACAAACGAAAAAATCACATACAAGAAAAAAGCCGTTTTAACGCAAAACCGACAGCATAGAAAATCAACTAATTTCGTTTATTCGTTGATAAATTACGACTTGAAAGTTAATAATGAAGAATTTTCTATTTTCCCATCAAAAAAATAGGGTGATTCCCCTTTGATTTGCACAAAAAAAGAAGCTATAATTTCTATAGAAATATAAGAAATAATGTATTTTAATGACACGATTCCAAGAAATTGTAGTTTTTTTATTCGGTGTCTTCGTGACAAAACTTAAATCGTTTGATGAAAAGCAAACAGGGTCGTGACTGGTTGCACAGTAATTCTTTAGATAAATAACTAAATAAGATGTAAAATTACATTGAAATGGCCATGATTTTAGAATTTATTACAATTTATATTCATACGGAAAACGGAGGTATTAAGGCCAATCTTTCGGTATAGGCTGGCCCCGAATTAATTTAAGTTCCTTGTAAATTTACAAGGTACAATTTTGAAGATATTCAATTCTACATATTTCAATGAAAATTCAAAGATTGCGCCAAAAATTGAGCCGCCATTAAAAATGGTTTTCACCAATCACACGCCGAGTATTCGTCGGCCATCTGTTGGGGAGAAGCTTAATTATACACCGGACAACTGACTTCAAATCTATCCATATATATATCAGCAAAATCTGTTTCTTTGAGGCTCCATTACGTAAAAATTGCTGATCGTACCGACATGGGACCTTAACCATTCGATGCAGAATTTTTCGTTGATGGTTATAGGCTATTTAGTTTTTTGATTCCATTTTCCTTTTATCATTTTTTTTCGATTTAGTTTTGTGTATATTTTGTACCGCCAATAAAAACAAAAGACGCTCGTTTTGTTGGTTTTAATCGATTGTCTTTTGTTTTAAAACAAAAACGAAGTATAATGAAATGTGATAAGTATAATGAAGTGTGATAAACCACCATAAAATAAAACACATAGAATTATTATTATTATACAGTGTGTCCCAGGATGGAGTTGACAAGAGGGAAAGAATCTTTATTTTCAATTGTACAAGAAAAAGTCATTCTTTATAAAAAGTTCTGCTTGCTGAGAAAATAAAATTACCATAAAAAAATTTCAGATCAGATTACATATCTTTATTAAATTTAGAAAAAACAAGAACTTTTCTATCTAAAATAGGTATTTTATGCAACTATGCAGTATTTAACAAAAAAATTAAGACGGCTGATTTATTAGTTGTCATCATATTTCACGTAAAGTTCTAACCTGAAATATGGGCGGTTTGCGAAGGGGTGTTTGCAGAAATTGAAGAGCCTGATGTAGAGTGCCTATGGCTTATTAGACGGCTCCAAGTCCCTATGTAGCTAATTTGAAAAAATTACAAGACGAAGAATAATTTCTCAAGCGTTTGAAGCGGCCACAGCAAAACTATGGTTTTGAATCTTTAGACTATAATAAAAACATTTATAATAAGGTTAAGTATTAAAAATGACAGTTTCTATGAATTTTTATTTTCAGTGGAATTTTCAATGATTTTCAATGGATCGTTCCAATAACCAGCCGATCTAGCATACATATATGGGGCTTTATAAGGTACTTTTGAGGGATTTCTAGACACATCTCTCATCTTTAAGATCGTTATAAACACAAATTCACATAACACATCTTCAGGATAAATTGCGTGAAACGCACTATAGCTATAAATCTCTTAAGCTACTCTATGGTCAAAATGAGCTACAAATAGTATACATTTGTTTAACAGTTGGCAGTACTGGAACGAAAAAACCCACAGCTGTCATTTGTTTCAAAAACGTCAAATCTTGTCAGAATCGTGTTAATTTTCGATAATTATTGATATTTTTTTTATCAGAAAAAATAATAAAAATGCCCGATTTAGATATAAAAAATACAGAAGCTGATAAGAAGAATTTATGGTAAATTCCATTAATTTTTCGAAAATTAATCACATACTAATGCAAATTTTCTCGACAACACTAGGTCGCAGATTTTGAGTGACGTCCAGAATCATGGTAATCCGAAATTACCATCGTGTAAACAAGTGTTAGTATTGGGCGATAATGAATCCGGTAAAACGACAATTGTGGCCAAATTACAGGGTGTGGAGGATCCAAAGAAGGGGTCCGGTTTGGAGTATGCTTATATTGATGTTCGTGACGATTATCGAGACGGTTTGTATTTATATAATCAATTTTATTATCTATTATCACACAATTAACAATTAAGAATTATGTAACAAAATTGAATTTCCATGTGAATTGATTGTATGTATCGATGCAATCCGTTAGAATATTGAACGGTACCGTAATTGTTTTGGTACGTTGTTGAATAGGTAACAATATTTGTTCCAGATCACTTTCGGTATTCAGTGGCAATAGATAGTTGTTATTTGTTTTACTCAATAATGTAAATATGATTCTTCTAGAAATTCGGTACGGATTTGCAATGAACACATATAAATTTTGTTGAAAATATGCAATTTCATAGAAGTAACAATCATTGTACGAATATTTAAAAATGCCTTTATCATTTATCATCTGATTATCGTTTGGTATCCTCCATTTAAACGTTTGTCTGAAATTGTTAATACTTTCTGGATGATAATGCTTTAAATGTCCAATATAATCGTTAATTGAACCTTCCCAACAACAGATTTTGTACATTAATTTCGGTTTTGGTGATTTTTTTGAACATTTATATCTAATCAAAAAATACGAAATTGAAAATAGAAACAATTGTCTTAAATTGTCAATGATAAAGAAATAATTATGGAAAGACAACTTACAATGACATTATTGATGGTTTTTCAATGATTATTGATGAAAACTGATTTTACACGTCAAAATGTCATTTGTATCGATTTACAATCGGAAATGAGTACTAAATTTTAATTCAAATCTTTTTACATCCAATTGCTTTATTATTTATAATAATAATAATACTAATTGTAACAATAATAATGATAATGATCCAAATGTTATGATATTATTCATAGAAAAGATAAAGTTTATCTATGGAAATTAAAGAAACTAACAACTGAACGGAATTAAAACGAGATAATAACTTAAAACTACATGTACAGAGATTGGACAGGCAAAATTTTGCATTGTCCTTCATCCATTCAGTCCTAATATACCATTACCACTAATATTGGGATGCCGTTTGGTTTAAAAAATTTCAAAAAATACCACTCAAAATACGCTTGCACTCTGATTCGATAACTGAAAAGATAACAGGTGATAGTGCTGAATCATGAGTTACTTCTATATATAGAGCTTTATCTGGCTGCAAAAAATTGCTTCTTCTAAAACTCGAAAAATATGTATACATTTTGTAAACTACAATGCATTAGAGTACAGACTAGTTGAATATTAAAAAGACCAATTTGTGGCTTTTTGAGTACGCCACAATATGTTAACATCGTTTTTTGGTAGTGGTATGTACAATGAGAATTTTGCGTTGTAGGTTCTCTTTGAGTTTCCTTTTCCTCTCAATTGTTTTAAATTAAAAAATACTGTAGCCCTTATCTTGAATGCTTTTTGAGTAATTCAAAAAAAAAGTTTTATTATTTTGACGTCCTCTTCCACTATGTTCTTGTTTATGTTTAAATATTTATGTCCATTGTCCAATGTTTGTATCATCCAGTGTCATGAGAGACGCAATTTTATTACAATGAAAACAAAAACAATGATTCAATATTGTATAGTAAATACACAATCTATTTGGTAAATTCTAAATATCAAGTATGCAATTGAATACTTTGAAATCTACACTTTTTGGCATTCCATAAGCTAATATAGTTCTTATATCACATAGTTAGAGGCTTTTGGCGTATTCAGTTGCATTCTTGACGTTTGGAATTGATCAAATAAATAGTCGATTTACTATATTATTATCGCATGTTTTCCGCATAAATTTTCAACCTGTAAGAGGTGTTATTTTTATATCAACGGTGTCTATTCCACGCGACACATACATCCCAGTTGGTGTTCTTTCTGGCCCTTTTTATTTACTTTGTTTCACGTAATTCTTTACGCCTCAATTTTTTACTTGCATATGAACGGATCTTTAAAAAAGTTAGTAGTGGAACTTCATAGGTTAGAGATGAAGTTTTTTTTATTGGTTTATTTACTTTCTGTCGTTGCCTGAAGGCTCGATTTTTTCTGCAGTTGTCTTTTAAATTTATAGACAGGATAAAATACACTGGTCCACTCGATTACCTAAGACGAATTTTTATTTTTTTACATCATGTTCCACCAATTCAACTCTTCTGAAATTTCGACGTGTGATAGCTAACTAATTAACAAATAAGTTATATTTTTTTTGTGGGTGTCACTCTGAGGGTTATTATAAAAATCCACCTTCAAAAAATATACTTCTCGTTTTTTACTGTTTAGAATTCCTCCAAAAATCTGAAAAAAAAATAATATGTAGTTCCTAGTCGTGTATATGTTACTGTGAATGTCCGAAATTTGGTGAATGTCGACATTCACATAGGCGCTTGGAGTATGTCCGAAATATTTGCTAAATACCCTTATTTCTGAGTTAGGGCGGTTACTATGATGCGCAGAATATATTTCAGTTAGGTTATTTTTAATATAGATTTAGGTAATCTGCCTAATATTCCCCACTTTATCTACATTGGTTTCTAGAATCCCACTTTCTAGTTACACCACTAGGTATGCAATTTAGGAATTTTGAAGTCTTAATTTTGTATTGAAATAATGATCTGTGACGCGTGGCGATGTAGAATTTGAAATTGTTCATCGAAAGTCCGGATGTACAACAATGTAATGAAATATTTCGGACATACACCAAACGACTATGATGTGAATGTCGACATTTACCAATTTCGGACTTTCACAGTAACATATATACAGTTTCAATTTCATTGATATATCTCTAATAGTTCGCGAAAAAAAAATCTTAACGTTAGTGGATGTCACCCTCATAACTCCCTTACTCCCTTAATAAATACAAGGTAAGAACAGTTTTCTTATACTTATTCTGCTAGAACCTTTGAATATAATTAAATTTAAAAATTATAAATCGCGGTAGGCCAGGAAATTTTAGTTTCGTTCCAGAGGGCTCTGTACATCGATCAATGATACCAACTTTTGACCCTAGTGTTTATTGTACGCAGAACTGACAGAGGGAGTAGAAGCAACGCTATGGCAGGGCCCCCACTGTTCCCTCTCATCTGTCTGTTAAAGAGGAAGGGTTTCCCCTCACGGGGTCACGCATTTCCGTTACGCTTCCGAACAAATTTACTACCCTACCGCGCCCAAAGAAGTTTCACTTCAAAAACATGCAAAATTGTACAGTTTTCAAGACAATGAAAGTAAATTTTGTAATTTATGTTGTAAACAGAATTAATATTGTATCTTTGGACTATTTTTAATTTGAAAGTTTATTTTCTATAAGATTCACAATAGAAGTATTTGTAGTATGATCAATTGATTAAAAAAAACGAATTGGTTTTGATTGCTACACTACTTTGTTTAGCAATCAACATGGGAAGATGTGCAAAGTTGATCCATTATTGAAACCTTTCGACCACGAATAGTCTTAAAATCCAATATCAGTTAAATGAAAATTTATACTACTCCGATGCTTAGCTAAATTCTTGATTTTATTCCAAAATCCGTTCACAAACAAACGACATATTTGATGTTAGGGACATACATGAAACATGTATTTGTGAGCGATCCGCTACAGTACAAGCATTTTATTGGCCCACCAAGCGGTTTCGATTGGACACTGCTGTTTTATATCGTTAATTTTCTTATCAATTAATATGGCATTCAAATAATTACCAATCATAAAGCCCAATAGTAGAGGCAAAATTTCAAAAAGAAAAACAATCATTTTTCTATTTCTATTTTACAGATCAGACCCGTTTAAGTGTTTGGATATTAGATGGTGATCCAGGCCATAATGATCTATTAAAGTTTGCATTAAATGAGGAGACATTTCAACACACATTAGTTATATTAACTGTATCAATGACATCACCATGGAGTATTTTAGAACAATTACAACATTGGGCGAGTGTATTGGCTGATCATTTAGATAAATTGAATTTAGATGTTGATCAACGTCAATTACGTCGACAATTTCTAATTAAAATGTGGCAAGATTATATTGAACCAGGTGATGAATTAGATCCTGCATCACCAATGAAACGTAGCTCGCGTACATTTGGTGATGGTGAGGATGGTATTGATGAGACAACATCATTATCAGAGGGCACATTAACAAATAATCTTGGCTTAGAGATTGTTGTTGTTGTTACGAAAGTATGCGATTTCTTTAAATAATTTTAATTATTTTTTTATTAATTATAATAATTTATTTTAAGACTGATTATATGCAAACTTTGGAAAAGGAACATGATTATCGTGACGAACATTTGGATTTTATGCAACAGTGGATTAGGAAATTCTGTTTACAATACGGCGCTGCACTGTTCTACACCAGTGCTAAAGAAGATAAAAATTGCGATCTACTTTATAAATATTTAACCCATCGTATTTACAGTTTTCCATTCCGTACACCAGCTCTAGTTGTTGAGAAGGATGCAGTTTTCATGTAAAATTTACAACTTTCTATTTTAACACAGCGTCTCGAAAGTATTTTCTAATTAATTTTACAGACCAGCGGGTTGGGATAATATGAATAAAATTAGAATCTTGTACGAGAATCTCCACTCATGTAAACCGGATGATTATTATCGTGACGTTATCGTCCAACCTGCAACAAGAAAAGTAATTATTGTTCGGAATGTACACAAATTCGATTTAATTAATTAAATTTATTCTTTATTTAGACAATTAATCGTGAAGTTGAAATCTTGGCTGAAGATGAGCAAGCATTCTTAGCACGCCAACAACAAATCCTCTTTGCTGGCGGTACTCAACCACCTGCTACCAGATTGGGTGAACCGCAAATTCGCAGTAGTCCATTAAGTAAAGGAGCTGTAAGTCTATTATTATTCTGATGATTATTATTATTATTACTGAAAATATTAATTAATTATAGTTGGATGGTTCGAAAGTGGTCGGCTCACCTGGTGGTGAAGGTGTATTAGCGAATTTCTTTAATTCACTATTACATAAGAAGACAGCATCCAGTCCTAATACGTCATTATTAAATAAATCATCATCTGGACAGGAGTCGTTTAGTGAAAAGTCAACAATGCGTGTAGATGCTGCCGCTGAATTGGATCGTTTAGCTAGAGGTAAAAAACCATCAGGCAGTGGTCCATCGAGTGGTGTCGATTTTAATGCGTCCGATTGTTAATCTGCAATATCCTTAAAATATATTATCATTTATTAGTCATATTTATTAACTGTCGCTTCTAATTATTTAATAATTTGAAAATTAATAAAATATTTCATTTTTAATAGAAAATTATTGAAGTATAAATACACGACGTTGATGTATTGGTGGTTGCATAAAAAGGCGATTTCGCGATTTCATTAGATTCGAATAGAAATGTTGGAGATTATGCAAGTATTGCAACACTATTTCGTTCTATCATTTTTGGGTTTTTGGGTCAAATGTCTACACGTGTTTTATTCAGTAGCGTTACATGTGCGCGAACCGTTTAATTAAAGCAAACAAAACCGGTTCTACTATCGATTTCGTATTATTTATGATAAGGATAGTAATGTCTTTGGTGGGGATCCCATTTAATATTTCCATCGATTATCGATTGGTAATAAGAAATTTATGGTAGCCGCAGTTGATAAAAAATTTCTCCTAAAGTTGCTCTAATTAACTAAATATTTTAGCGGGGACCTAACCAGACCTACAAGAATTGCAGATCGTATTTAAAAAAATAGACTTGGCTAATTTGCACTTGCAAAAAAAGCTTCAACCCTGCTGGCCACAAGTTATGTTTCTTTAAAAAACTGAACTTTTCTTCTATTTTTTATCACAGAAGATTAATTTTCTTTTGAGTGTAATTTAAAAAAAATATATGTTATTTCTATACGAAGCGGTAAAAAATTCCACCTTATGTGACTTTTTACATCTGAAAGCGTGGCTTATGGATGGCGTTCAACATGAAATAGTGAAAGAAGAGAGGATCAGCGTCCAACTGCTACTGTTTTTGTTTGTGTGGTTCTTTTATTTATTCTGTATATACAGGATGTTTCCCGTAATTCTTTTCCCTTGAATATCTCTTCGTTGTAAACTGACCTTAGAAAGTCTAAATAACCCTTGACTAGAAAGCTAATTTGAAAATACTTACAATGTGCACGAATTTCAAAACTTACTGCCATTTTTTCATATGGTCAGATCACTTATAAATTCGTTTTGAATTCTTGAAGTTTTTCTCAAATTCGTTCACAAACAAGCCAGTTATTCGAGAGTAAAAAGTTACACCCTGTACACATATTATCCGATTTAATGCTGCGCATCTCACTAGAATGCAATGCAAATATTTTTTGGGCCATCACGCGATTCGCTGGAGACCATCCTAAAGAGCACAGAGATGTCTGTAAACTCATGGTTCTCCTTTCTCTTGTGGCTTCAGGAAATGTTTCAGGAAATGGATCTTATGGTAGTTTAGCTTACAAAACACATGATTTATCGCCGGCTGCATCAGAACCTTGTCTAATAGAACATAAAATAGGAATCCGCAAAAATGAGTCTTCAATCCAATAATCGATCGATCGTTGAGGTCAAAAACCGGTAGCAATTTATAGTGCTCTACAAATTAAACCGATCTTTCGTTCGATGGAGGAGCAACGCTATTACCCCTTAATCTTGCATAATTCTTCCCACGCGGGAAGGACTCTAGAATCTTCAAAGAGCCTCCTTACACGCAATCGATCGATCTAGAGATCGACCAACGGATCGGCTGTGTGTATGGGTCGTTGATAATGACACACAATTCAAATTACTTTAACTCGAAATTCACCCAAATGATTGTTTAATTATTACTATTCCAAGCATCTTTCAAAATCCGCCCTGTAATTATTACAGCTGTCTGAAGGCGTGGCTTGTGGATAAGAGAGAGAAAGAAAAGTACCCAGATGCTTGTGGAAATGAGAGAGACATTTATAAGCCCAGGGTGCTCCATTTTCCAGTGAAAATAACGTTAAAGGCAACTATAGAACAAGGATTTTGATATAGGGGCCTAATATTACTCAATTATTCATTGATATTTCAAATTTCAATCATAAAAGATTCAATCATAATTACTTCTATTGATTCTTCTCGAACTATTCAATTATTAATCGAACAAATATCGTGTCAATCAAATATTTACTTTCTTAAAAGTTAGTTTTGTACCAAGTGAATTAGAAGAAGGGCAATTTATACTGTGCAAATGATTTAAATAATTATAACTAACAATTGTACAATTAATATTAATAATTATAGTCGATTATTAGAGAGATGAACCCCTAAGATTAGATAATCGTTGATATATGCCGCTCCACGATAAATATTTGGGAATCGAGGAAGAAGAGAGAATCATGGGTCTATAGGCATCACTCTTATTTCCATGACCATCTCTCAATTTCTCTTTTTCACCTATAATACTGACGTACATAATCCATGCCTTCAGACGGTTAAAGTTATATGAAACGATCTCTAACTATTTGATTAATTTTAACAACATATGGATAACGATCAAATTGAGTGATACAGTGGACAAAGACACGCATGTGGAATAACGCATGACAGACAAAGACGGATGATAAAACGTCAGTCTTCATATACAAACACAGGTGTTGGCACGTCAGTAACATTAAAAGCACTATAATAAATTTCAATTTCCATTTGTTACGACGTATAAATAGCATAGAATCAAAGCAATTCGTACACTGGATTATGTACGAGGCCATTTTATAAAAATCCGCGAATTTGCCTTCTAATTGCTGGTCAAATGTGCAATTGAACGCTTCAAAATTCCCTATACAAAATTTTTTTGTTGCTTCAAAATTTGTTATTGTTACGGATAATTTGTGCTTATTACTTTTTTTAGGAGATGATTTTCAAAATAACTTTTATTAATGAATGAAAGTGTTATTTTATATTTATCGGAAACGCTACATCACATAATTGGGGATTTTTGGAGCGTTCAGTTGCATACTTGACGTTTCAAATTTCTACAATAACCAGTAAATTTTCTATACTGTGTTCACTGTCTAGATTTGAAAGATTTGTCACTATCACTCCGCCCGGCAGAAATAATAATAATCTATATCTATAAAAGCGATTTACCACTCACTGACTGACTCACTCACTCATCACGGTATCTCCGAAACTATCCGTCCGATAAACTTTAAATTTGGCACATATATTTATTTCATGATCTTGACGCTCACTACGAAAGGATTTTTGAAAATTCGCCCTCTAACGTGGTTAAAAAGGGCATTAAATTTTTTGTACGTTCACCTGTCAGTTGTCCCCACGGTCAATTTAATTGTCACGTTGTCAGCTTAATTGCAACGTTGCCATGTGTATGTACTTGTAATCTTCGCGAACAAAGTCGCGGGGATACAGCTTGTAAATATTTTTAAAAAAACCTGTTGAGTTAACAACAAAAGATCGTGTAACACACTCTACCAGCAATACTGATTTATATTACGTTCTTAAAAAAACGTGTATGAATATAATATAACTGGATTCAGGAGTACCAACTAAAATCTAGGAACTCTTTGGACACTAGATTTACTATCTACTCCTTCCAAAAATTAAGTGTAAAATTTCAAATGACATAAACCTTTAGTAAATTTACTGTTTGAATGTGACATTTTAAATGTCAAATGTGCAACTGAACGCTCCAAAAATCCCTATGCGTTTGTTTACATATTTTTTGTTGCCCCAATTTTTATTATTGTTACTGTTGTATTGTGCCTTTGACTGTTTTCCAAGAACTTTATTGACTTTCAAAATAATTTTTAGTAATGTATCATAACGTTAATTTATGTACAGTTGCGATCAAAAAATTTTGGACGTTAAGGACATCTAATTGTCAGTTGGTGTAAGACAGCCTTTAATATTTTATATTCAAAAAGTTATTAATTTTGACATTTAGAACGTTAATAATAACAGTAATGCTTGGCCCAGATTAAATATTTTTAAACGTCAAAAAAACGCCGTCCAAAATTTTTTGATCGCAACTGTATATATTTCAAACGCCATACCATATAGTTGGGGATTTTTGGAGCGTTTAGTTGACATTTGACATTTGTATTCCAAATTTGCTCGTTGAACGTGAATTTTAAACGTCAAGTGTGCAACTGAACGGCCTAAAAATACCTATATACCAAATTTGCTGGTTGAACGTGAATGTCAAACGTCAAGTGTGCAACTGAACGGCCTAAAAATACCTATATTTCCACATATACGGCATATACTTGGGGGATTTTTTTGACACATTTGACGTTTAAAAATTCACCTTCAACCAGCAAATGGGGTATATTTCCACGCATACGGCATATAGATGGGGAATTTTTTTGACACATTTGACGTTTAAAAATTCACGTTCAACCAGTAAATTGAGTATAGCTTCACGTTCAACCGCAAACCTACGCATCGAAAACATAGTCCCTCTATTAAGGTCCCAAAATTTTAATTCTGCGTTATTCAAACAAGAGTGCCACAATATAAAAATCATTTTATTTCAAGTAAACATACAAAAGTTAGGAACTTTTCATACATTAAGTTGCATATAACCTGTCAGTTGAAATTTTGTGCTAATTTTTAGACGGAGTATAATTATCGGAGACACTTCAGTATACAGAGCTACTATTAGCCAATCAATAATTGACATTTAAAATTTGATTTTGCGAAAAGATCATTTGCAATTATTGACAATAATCGTATTGCTACTTTTATAAAACAGCATTTAATTACAAATAAACTATTTTAGTTATACAATTAATTAATTATAAATTGTTAATAACAATAATTGGTGGAAATAAATTTGGGTTATAGATAGCGCCATCTACCGGTACGTTTGTGCACCGCATTAATTAAAGAAAAAGAAAAATTGTATAGTTGACATGCGCCGATCGAGTGCACGAACCAGTGCCAGTGTATTCTGTACAAAAGTAGAGAAATATAAAATTGATTGTTTTAACATATAGAGAAATGCATCTCGACACTGGCATATTTTTTTGTTGATACACGTACCTAATTAAATTTTTTTATTAAAAAAAAACGAAAGCAAAAACGTAAATTAAATGTTGTGATAATTGTGATATGTAATTATATATATTTATACATATATACATACATATATATGTATATCTATGAAAATAATAGGTTAGAAATCAAATATAATAATAGAAATGTTTTCGCGATAGTTGGAATCGCACTCATCCCACAGTCTACTCTTAATTTTTATTAATTCCTGTTGTACCTGAATTCTGCTGTGCATTTTATCAAAGATTAAAGAAAATAACAAGAATCGGAGAGAAGAACGAATAAATTTTTAATTTGACGCCTGTACAAGAAAGTAGAACTATTGCTATATGGAAGGATAAAGAAGGTTTTTGTGTTGTTGTTGTTGCTGCTGCTGCTGCTGCTGCTGCTGCAACATTTTTGATTATCAGGTAGGTTGGCAAAAATTTTGCATTAATTTCATTTTACATTTTATCTAGAAACTCTTATAATTATCCATTTATCGCTACAACTCTCCCCAAAAATAAATAACGCGTAAAACAACGCATAATTAACTTCTAATTACTATAATTCCTCTTATGTAAATTAGGCATAAAACTATACACGTATGTAGGTGGTTGTCATATATATATTTTACATATAGAGAGAGATATGCCTGGCGCATATGCATGCCTACCTAACTATTGATTGACTCATTGACTGCCGTGTAATAGCGAAGAGCAAATAGCTAATCAACGACCCACTACCACCACCACCACCAATCCACTTTCACCCTCTGTTGATAAGGGTTCGTTTTCTATATGCAACTTGACAACCACCACATACACACAATGGACTACAATCAAATAGAGTCGCACCAAAAATACATTCATTCTTCCATCCAAAAATTCTTGAATGAGAATCTCATTTGCAAATGAAACATCTGATCTGAGAAAAATAATGTGTCCCAATCCCCGGATTCAATGTCGCGAATTGTTCATATTATAAAAGTTTTTCGATAGGGAAAGTTTTGGGTAGATGCCAACGATTTGGCACGTTGTATATAAACGATTTCGATTTAATTACAAATGTATTACGTTGGTAGCTAATTTGGTGGATTATTGTTTATTATTGTTTCTTTTAAAGGTTTCGTAATGGGAAGCGTTCCGGGAAAACTCTATTTTTTTTTTGTTGGGAATTTATCGAAATTTTGCATCTATTTTCCAAATTTGATTAGGAAACGAAAAAATCAGCCTTGAACTTTTTATCAAATCAGGAATTTTATTGATTTCCATGAATAAATGAACGCTTTCGCTTTCGTTCTGGTTTTTTGTTGCCCCCACCGTATATATATATGATGATCATCCACGTGTCGACCTGAAATTGCATTACAACCCCCGTAAGATGGCGCAAACTCTCTCCCTCTTTCTCTTTTCGTCTGTATTCCATTTTCACTTGCATTTTTGTTTCACTTGTTTTTTCCGCCTCCACTTTCTCCATAACGAAATAATTAAAAGTGGCAAGTGAAATGGAAAGTGAATAATGTTGGTGGAAACGATCGACCCTGAGTGAGTGCGGCACACGCAGCAGTGCGGTGTCGATGGCAGCTCGTGGCAATGATGGTGGTGGTGGTGGTGGTGGCGTTCGTTGTCAGGGTACATCGTGGATCGTTGCGGAAGGGTGCGCGGGATGGTGGCGGTGCCGCTGCAAAGCCGAGTGCAAGGTGTCTGCGCGACGACTCGACGCCGCCGCCCGCGTCCTCCCATCCTCGACATATCCTCTGTTGTTGTCGTCGTCGTCGTCGTCGTCACCACCACCACCACCATTACTAGTACCAACCCACACACACACTTTCAAGGGCCAAGGCTGTTTGCTACCCTAGGCTTACGTCTTGTACCCCGCTTCATATTGTTCCTATCCAAGTTGTGCTGCCGCGTGTAACATATAAAATCCAGGCAACTGGATACGAGAACTCTAGGATGTTATGTAGTTAGAGAATACGTGTGGGCGGCTTTTTTGGACGACCGCCACCTTCTCTCTATCTTCCACTATTCGTACACATTTGTACTCAGATAGTCCCTTTGTATTGTGTGCTAGTGTCACTTTTGGTGACATTTCACTTTCATTGTGTTCCATGATGTCACTTTCGTTGAACTTAAAGAGAGAACTGACCTTACAACAGGATATTTTCAAACAACAGACAAATTGAATTGGGGGAGGTATTTTCTTTCTTTTTTTTACTATTCCCTACCCTTCTTAAAGATGATAGTAGATTCGAAGGGATGATTTATAGGAATATTTAATCAGCTGACCTAAATATAGACAATTCAATTATTTATTAAACAGACCACGTGGAATTTGAATTGAAATATATTCAATTGCGTAATGAATTTGACAGAAAATTTAGAAATGTCTAGTGTTCTAATTTAATTTGTTAAAATAAACCATGGAATACATTATTATCTATCTCTTTCCTCTTTTTTTTTTTGATTGATACAAAAAAACATAAAAATTAAATAGCCATTTCATCATCCGCACACATTTTAAAATTTATCAATGAATGATTCATTCATAAAATTGCATTTTATCAATATTCTTTTGATAAAAGATTACACTTAATTAATGAGTACGTGCAATTAATTTAAAATACATATATAATTCAAAAAATTTAAACAAATGGCGAAATTTTTCATTTTATTATCCAAATACAGCATTCAAAGTGACTAAATTGGAAAAATTAACTAATTTTCAACGGAAAAAAAAAGGTGAGAATAGATTTCGACGCAAATTGTTTTTCCTGTTGGACAGTTGAATAAAATTTGCACAAATTAATGTAGTACTGCAAATTATCGTGTATTTTTCAGAAAATTCTTTTACAAGGTTTATTTTTCTTTTATTTTTAATCTATAAAATGTGTGTAGTATCGTATAAATTTTATTATGTTAAATAACACGTTTTTCCAGTTTCTTTCCCAGAAAAACTTATAATGAATTATCGCTTGTCAAGTCACGGACTTGACCATTTAAAACCCACCTATCGATTGACTAACCAAATTTGAAAATGACGAACAAGTATTGTATTCTAGACTAGTGATTCTTAATAAAGATGCTAGAGAAGATATTAGTCCAAATCAAATAAAAGTAAAAACTTATTATTCACGGGTGCTACAACGATCTTACGGCTCTAGGGACTAATGAAAATTGAAAATATAAAATTGCACACTTTAATAATTCTCTAATTAAAATAATGCACTTTCGAGAAAATCAGGAATTTTTTGCGGTACAATTTGTATGAAGATCAGAGGCTGATAATCTCTACAACTGAATGAATTTCTTTTGGAAAATTTACTCCTGTTTTCCAGAAAATCCAAAGGTTTGCAAAAGTATAATCTTTGCTTTAAAAATTTTCTTCAATTTTTTCATGGATGGGTGAAAATTTCAAAAACTGATTCATCCATTTATTCATTGTCCAGTATTGCTGACATCAATTTCATACAATTCTTTTCAATGGTAGAACAGATTCTTAAAACCCACAAAAAAACTGTTTTCACCGATTTTCCCGGAAACTTATTACTTTTTTCAAGTCTTCATAAGTGAGAATTTTTCCTACTAGCATTGTAATCGAATCCAACACCAATCGTAGCTCCAACTTTTATGAAGCCATGAAAATATTCAACATTATACTTTACATTGTTATTATATTTATAGATATAAGTCGGATACTTCAGCCTGAAGGCCACGTAAAAATAATGTTGGATAAACTCTGTCCAAAAATTAAGTATAAAGTTTCAAATTACAGATGATCGGTTATGTGCAACTTAACATTTAAAAAGTTCCTAACTGTAACATGTTTACTGGAACCAAAAAGTATATTATATTGTGGCACTACTGATTGAATAAAATCCTACGCGTTTGTTTACATATTTTGCTACTGATTTTTCAATATTAACTCTGAAATTCGATAATTTATATTTCTTTAAAGATTCTTAAATTCCTTTTAAATTGACTTTCAGTGTAATACAATAAAGGAGAATTAATTTTGGGGCTTTAATAGAGGGACTATTTTTTCGTTGCGAAGGTTAGTCACATTGCTGTCATTTGAAATTTTATATTTAATTTTTGGACGGAGTATACTTTTATGGTTACAAAAGAGGAAGTTGAGATCAGTTTGATTCGTAGAAAGTAATTAATTTTCGAGAAAATCGGGGAAGAACCATTTTAGTACTATTCAATAAAATTCAGTGAACAATGTAAGTCGATATTTTGAAGAAAATTTCCAATTGTTCTCAAAAAAATTGAGGAATATTATCAGTGTAAATGTTACAAGTCCGTCAAATTTTGAAACAAAACTGAAGTAGTTGAAGCTGTGCTGCCATTGCAGTTCGATTACAATATTTTTGATTGAAAATTGATTTGTAAAATTTTGCGGAAATTGTTTAAATTCCCTCGCAATGTTTTATGAATTTTCTGGAAAACTAGTGCAAGTTTTCTAAAATGAATTCGTTCAGTTATAGTGCCGTTAAACAATAACAGAATTAGAATCCCTTCAAACAGGTTTTCCCCGATTTCCTGGAAAACCAACATTTTGGATAATCATAAATGACAATAAAAAAAATTTCATTAATAATATTGCAATGGTGTCCAAGTTTGATAATAGATCCAACCTTTGGAACCGCGAACATATGCCGAGATTACAACTCAACATTTGGCCTCTATTTAAAAACTGTGCAATTTCTTATTTATTATTTACTTTTATTTTACTGCGTACAATACACTTTTGTATTGTGCAAATTTTGAATAATTTTTTTAAAAAAACTATCATAATAAAGCATTCTTTCAGAGTGTTTAATTAACTTTACAACCTTGCAAATTGATAATTAAAAACCAAATCACTAGTAAATATTCAAAATTTATTCCAAAAAAATGTTTTTGTCTTTAAAATTGATTCAGCTAAACAATGGAGAATTAGAATTTTTAATTTTAGCCGTTTCATTGATTAAAACAACTGTGCAAATTCATTGTGTGATTTTAATTTTTGTCAATGAAATTCTCCAAAAAATACTACAGAAACAGTAGATTCGTTAATGTCGCAAAATATGCCTAAATCAAGCTGCTATCAATTCCCGAATCAAATAATTAATTTATAAATAGGACGCGCTGTATACAGGAAATAAAGGCGCAATTTTTCGATGATATGCTTCTGTCACGTTTCTATAAAGTGAAACCATGTTATACTCTGTCCAAAAATTAAATATAAAATTTCGAATTAGAGATGATAGGTTAAAGGCAACCTAATGTTTGAAAAGTTCTTAACTTTTACATGTTGACATGAAAGAAAAAGAATATTATATTGCGGCACTTCTGTTTGAATAAAACTCTACGCATTTGTTTACATAATTGGTAATTTTTTTTTATATTAACCCTGAAGTTCGATATATTATATTTCTTTGCAGATTGTAGAATACTTTTCGAAACAATTTTCAGTTTAATTCAATAAATAATTTAAATTTTGGGGCCTAATAGAGGGACTATTTTCGTTGCGTAAGTTAGCTGCATTTCTGTCATTTGAAAATTTATACTTAATTTTTGGACGGGGTATAGTATAGATTATGGACGTACACATACATATGTATATATATAATTTTTGGATGTGATAACTAATCTCAACAATACTTGATAAAAATGTGAAACAAACGAATTTTGGTATATGCGACTGCGTAAAGGATGTCAAAAAAAAATGTAATGTTTTCAATAATAATCGAAAAATTATGTAAATTATCTATGTAAAACTAGTTTTATCCTCTTCTCAAATAAAAAATAATAATAATATTAATAAGTTAGTATCAAAATTTAAAAATGCAAGAAATATTTAATGAAAAATCCATCATAATTTGCGAAATAAATAAATAAATAAATCAACAATTTTTAAAAGTGTTGTAAACAAGGAAGTTGAAATTCCATGGTCAAATACGCATATTCATAATCATTTTTAGAAGGTTACGCACTTATAAAAGTGTTAGGATAAGACAATCGGAATTTGAAATGCTATTGTTTTTAAATTAATTGCAAATCAAATTCGTTTTGTTCACTCAAAAATACCAAAAAAAAACATGAATTTTATTTTGTAACTAAATCTCCAATTGATCGAAACGAATTAATGCCGTTAATCAGTGACTTATTAATGATTGTCACAGTAGAAAAATGAACTGTAAAATATAGAAAATCGCCCAATAAAATTGGCAGTTCACAGTAAACACACGATTTTGTCAAGTATATACTGTGATATTCGCAAAATTCAAAACATTTCAAAACTAACTAAATAGTTTTCATGTAGGTTAAAGTGCGATCGACTGAAAATAATTCATTTGTTACCGTATCCCTGCGTGCGTAACTAATCACCCAATTGATCCAAATCGTTCAATTTGTTTGTCAATTATACTGAAATTTAGTTGTGCGATTTTGTGAGTATTACCGTATTTTCGTCTCGTTCAAAAACTCGCGCTATTTAAACAAATTATATACACACACACCAACTTGACCTTCTGATCGTTTATATAAAAGATGATGCTATAAAGTAGGTGTTATCTATTACAACATGTGGAGTATATAATAAATACGCATCATATTGCAGCCCAAAAAAATAGAAACTCGTGTATGGACTAATATCCTTTTTTTATCTTATAAATAATCGTGCACTGATAAAATATTTTCAAATTTTTTTTGGTCGATTTTTTGTCTTAAAATATTGAAAAAAAAATTTTGGGAGAAAAAAAATTGAAGGTCGATGAACGTCGCTGTTTCCTGATAAAATACATTTTTTTTTTAAATTGAAAATATTTACACAATTTGTGAGAGAGTATTAAAAATTTTTTGATAACGTTTCGACTATTTCCAGATTTGATAACAATACTGCAAGTTTTTCGTATATTGTTCTTTTATATCCTACCTGTTTTTTTTTTGTTGAATCGTAAGGACAAGGAAAACTGGTTGGGTAACTTTAAATCATAATAGTGCGTATGGTATTTCCGTTTTTTATAAACCAGAAACTTGCTAATTTATCTATATAGACAACGGTACAAACGAGATTATTGGTGGTGGTGGTAGATAAATTGCCAAAATAGAGATAGATGCGTCGTCGCAAAATACCGCCCTATAATTACCTTTTGTCTTCTGGGGATCCTATCGATGAAGATGAGATGCTGTGTGTGTGTGTGTAGCCTTGAAAGTCGAGTATATTTAGGAGAATCTCTATCTCGCTAGTATAATGTGTTTTTTTTGTGTGTGGATATATTGCTGTGTTTGCCGTTGTCTGCTGTTGCTTCCTTCTAAAATGTCAATACGCAGAGTTTTTGGCAAGTTTTGGGGTCGTAACATACACACGCACACACACATATATTGGCGTCGTGGCCGTGCACATGCCGTTGGCAGGCGTCCTTAGAGCGGCTAATGCCCCGGACGCCCCTTCCCCATACCCCTCTACCTACCGCTAACACCACCACCATCACCACCACCACCACCACCACACACACAACCTTCTCTCGGTATTGCCGAAAATTTCTCATGGCCACCGCCGCAGAGAATCGCGCGCGATTCTCAAACATAATACGTTATTTGCAAGGAGACCTGCAGCAATTTATGCCACACACACTAACTGACACGCACATGTTTCTATGTAACACCGACAAAAAAAAACTACAAAATTAACCGAATCGTCTACATTTCTCTGATGATTGATAAATAACCCTTTATTTTGTCGTCTAGTTTGATATAGGGGTGAATCTTTGCAGTTTTCTCTGATATAAATTCGTGTTTTTTTTTTGGACACATCCATTAACCCTGACATTTGTCGTCCGTTGCCGGGTCGGTCGGTAGATTTTGCCCGATTCTGTTCAGGTTCAAGGACCACTGCGTAGGATGTAATGTAACATTAAAAATCAATAAACAAGCTGTTAACAATCTCGTTTTCAACAAAATGTGAAATAATTATTTAATCTCTTATTTAAGGAACAGGTAGACGGGACTTATTTAATATTAGAAACAAAAACACAATAAATAAATCTAAGCTAATTAATGAAAGTTTTGACTTTGATAGTGAGGCAAAAAAGTGAAATTTTCTTCAAATGAAACTTTAGATTTCCACATTTCTGATCTCTACGTGTTTTTTTTGTCTTCTACCGTTCCTTTTATACTCCATTAACACGAGTTTGCATAGTTAAAACTTGATAATGAATCAAGTTTAATAATATAAGTTTAGTAGTTTTCCGTTCAAGAGGGTAGAACCCTTTATTTTGTTATTTCTATGGATAATATACAAGGGTAATTATTCACCCTTCTATTTTACTCTAAAATATTGTTATTATTTTAATCAACAACACACACAAAAAAACTATCAAAAGTCGTATCATTTTTCCGTTGTTTCATTGCATAATTTATTAGGACTGTTTTTTTTTTGTGTTCATACTGATAAAGATAGATAGACTGCCTGACCATATAATGTGTTAGTAATACCGGAACCTTGTATAATATCTACAAATTCAATGTACAGTTGTACGACATTTAAAACAGCTGAAAACTGGCCAAAAATTCATTTGTTAAAAAAACCCGTCAAACTGGATTTTTTCTTACATTTTATTATGCGTGTATTAAAATCACGTAATAACACACGCAACTTATCAACGATTCATTAAAATAATTCGTCAAAGATTATCGATGATTAGAGCTTAAAGGGGCGCATGATTTTTTTTTGGCATTATTTCTAACACACATGTAGACTGTCTAACGTTGCGCGACAGGCGGCGTTGCCTGCGGACGTGCACCAGAAGCTTACGTAATAGAAGGTCTCCTATGTGAATCCGTCCCTGGCCCCCGCATACACATACACACACCCCACCAGAAATTTTGGCAACTCGCAGTTTTGCCGAACAATTTTTTCCTGGTTGCCAGAATTAGCGGCTGGTAATAGAAAATAATAATAATAATAATAAAAAACTTGCAATAAGTGCGAATTGTGTCTGTTTTTCTTTTTGGAAATAAAACGTTTTCTTCCAATCGATTAATTGTGTGTAATTCGAAGAATCATCTTTGATGATGTCTTCAGTTGTTGAGCCTTGATATTTTTTTGGTGAATCTATATTTTCCGGCGTAAATTATGGAAATGCGAGGTAAATATATGCGATTTTTTTTGCTCGATTTCATGTCTTTTTAATATTTATTTATTATAATAATTTATTCTTAGACTGTATCATTACAACAATATTATTATTATTAAGGTAGTTGTAGTTTTATAGAAATGTTGGCACAATTGATTTTTGTTTTAATTAAAAAAATTGTAATGGAAATGTACAGTGATTGAACAAACAAGTAACACTCATACATAGAAAAAAATAATAATAGACAACTAATATTAAAGTTGTTGAAATTTTGCATGTTGCAAAATGTGGTTTGACATTGAACAATAACATTAACCTTTCGTTATTATATAAATACTCTTGCATTTCGACTTAAGTTTTACGGTTACTGAGCATTTTAATTGTGTTCGTTGTTTTTTTGTGGAAAGCTAACAATGAGAATTGTACGAAATTATCGATTTAACGGACTTTATCCACGATTGCAACTGTATCAACCTTGATAAATCTTCCTAAGTGCATTGTCCTCCTTCAACTTGCATTTCGATTAGGATTCATGGCCTTTTTTGTGTGTTTTTATGCGCCGAACCCGGACATACCAATCTTTATTTTTAATAAATATTTTTTTTGGATTATCAAAAAAAAACTTATTCTAAAACTCGCTCTATTTGCAAATAATTTAATGGAATATTATTGAATTTATTACATCATTTCATTGTTATTGTTGATTCTAATAATATTTGATGAGTTCAAGGTTGAAATAATCTAAATTTTAAGTAGTCGAAAATTCGTTGCATTTCGTCGGATTTTTTCCACCAAAATCAAAACAATTTCTCGTTCAAATTAATCGAATTTAATTGAAGCGAAAAAATTGTCGAAAATTTGAAAAAAAAATTCTACAAACTCGATACAAATGTTGATCTTTACCGAATTTATCTCTAGGGTTACAGTTTTATCATTTTTATCTGCAATTTTATCATATTTGTTTGTTATTTGTCATATATTTCTGTGTTAACGAAAAAAAAAATAATATTACAAATCTAATTAAAAATCGTTGGAAAATTTCCTGTTTTTCTTCGTTTTTGTTTGTTGCAATTTTTGTTCGTCGGATATCAAAACAACAAACATCGAAAGGGGATTGCACTCGTTCGTTTGCAATCAGGAAAAATACCCAATGGGTAGTTTCGTTTCGTATAATCAAGGGTCCGTTAACCTTTTTTTTCTGCTATATATGTATGTGTATGTGTGTGTGTGTTATAGAAGCTGACGCATATATCAACCCAAGGACATTTGTTTATTAATAATTCGGGGGCCTCTTCGAGTACGAAATTTTTAAATAAATGCACAATTACTATGAACAGGAAGAACAAATACGATTATCATAGATAATGTGCAATTATTTCTACACGGGTGGCGCACGAATCAGGCACAATAACATCAATAGCCGTTGGGAAATTGCGTTGAATTGTACTGTAAGCGTATCTAAAAACCTATAGGAATTAGTACCAGTGCCTTCAAAGTGCGGGGTACAATTTCTACTGCGCCTTAGGGTGTGTTGTAGAGTGAAGCCGCCCCTGAATACAAATAAGTTTACATAAAAATCGACACGAAAGAATTGCACGTGTCTCGTTTTTTGCCAACGCCTTATTGTTCTAAAAAAAATATAGTAAGTGTGTCATGGTATTAGTGCAGCTTAGTAACTAGCTTTCTTTCTGCATTCGTGCACAGTGAAATTTTTCTCTATTATTTATGAGTTTGTCCTCTTATTTACGCATTTATTTATTTATTTATTCAAAAAAAAAAAACAACAACCAAAATTGGGAAATATTCAACAATAGTGTTAATTACAGTTTTTTTTCCTTCGTCAAGTTGACAAAGAAATATGAGTTTCTTACAGTTTTAATTAATACGCACACAAGATGATAGGTTTGGTCTGTTGATTTTTTTCCTAACTTAAAAAAATAAAATCGTGTGAACTCTACAATGCATTTCAGTCATTCTACTGTTGTTGCGTTCTAATTAGCATCATGATTTATTTTTCTATTTCTACCTAAAAAAATTACAAATAAAAAAACAATCTATTATTGTGCGTACTATACTAAAAAGATAAGTGTGATAGGTTTTTATTTGTTTAATTAAAACACAAAATTGCCGCGTAATATATAGCGTCATGACGGCGGCAACGACGACCACCGCCAATAATTTTGGACGTGGAGAAGATCTCGTTTTTATAAAAACCGATAGTTGTATAATATTGCAGTAGTGTTGTAGTAGAGGTTTGTGGCAAAAGTGCGTATATTGGGCGTGAATGCGTGTAAATTTTTCCAATATCGCTAATCTATGATGTCGCTCAATTTTAATAGCATAACAATGACTAAAACCCACTAAATTGTAAGTAAGTGTTTTCTAAAATCGTTGACTTAAGTTGCAATTGCAATTATTTTGAATTAAAGTGATACACGTTGTTTTAATAGTTGTGTATGCGCATGACCTTGCGTTTTAAGGCCGCCGGCTAATGCGTAAACGTTCTGGAAGCACCAGGACCGGCCTCTGTGTCGAGTGTGAACGGACACTTAATTTTTGGGCGATTTTCAAAAATATCCACCTACGCATTTTTTTTTTGTTATTATCTAATTGATAATAGTTGACCTTCTATCGAAACACACAACATGACAAAAAAAAAATAGATTTTAAGTGGGTGATAAAATAATGTAAATAATCACAATAATACAGATCCCCGAAAATACCACAAAAAACGAGGTGTTAATACAATTTAACGATTTAATGTTAAAAATTTCATAAATAATAGATTTAGAAAATCGTTCGGTTGTTTGTTAAATAATTGATTTATACAATTCGTGTTTTGTTGGTAATTTACATTAAATATTAACATGTCTCGATGGTTTCTTTAAGTTAATAGATACAGTAAATTTTCAATGGTACGGTCCTGAATTTGATTGCCAAATTTATTTCGAACACAAAACACATACACAACATAAAATACACACAACACAAGGTTGAGAGTGAGTGGCGTAAGAGTTTTTTTTTCTGTGTGTAAACTTTGTCATAATTGCTTATCTGCATCCTGGTTGACCATGGGATCCATTATTTGTGTTATAATAACCATATCTGTAGAGATATCTGCATTTACTATTACCCGAAATTTCAAGAAATTTTGCAATATTATTATTACGTAATATAAAACAGTCAACGTAATAATAATAATAATAATAATAATCATGAAAAATGGTGATAATGAAATTGAGCCCTTTTTTTTTCCAGCTCATAACATTTTCCATTCTGGTGTTGAGATGGACTCTCAACAGCAACAATTCTGTTTAAAATGGAATAGTTTCGGCACAAATTTAGCTACATCATTTAGTAATCTATTCAAATCGGAAACATTAGCAGATGTTACATTATTCTGTGATGGTAAAAACATTGTTTATTTAATTTTTGCAAAAATGTTTGATTTTATTTTGTTATTCAACAGGGATAACATTTAAGGCCCACAAATTAATTTTAGCAGCATGTAGTAAACATTTAGCCGATCTATTTGAGATAGCACCACCCTATCAGAATCTGGTTGTGATTTTGGATGGTACATCAGCCTCAAATATGGCTGCATTATTAGAATTTATGTATAAAGGTGAAGTGCACGTGTCGCAGGATGCATTATCGAGTTTCTTAAAAGCCGCCGAATGTTTACAAGTGAAAGGTTTAAGTATTGAACATGAGAAATTAGCCGTTGCACAAAGTCAATCAAATAATAATAATAATAATAATAGTAATATGGATACAACACAATTAGATTCACCGACCTCATCATCAACACGTAAACATTTTAAAGTTTTAAAAGATGAATTAGAGAATACATCAACAACTCCAACAACAACAACAACAACAACAAATAATCATCATCAATCTAGCCCGTCCCCAAGTTATTCACCAGCAATGTCACCATATATGCATCCACATCATTATCGGCAATATGAACAAAGGATACCGGCAACTGGTAGTGTCTTTTCTGAAACACAATTAAAACAACAACGGTCATGTTCATCATTACGTAATAGTCCAAATGATACATTACATGAATCGATACGTGCATCTGTATTACGTGATGGTAGTAAAGCTATTGGACATCCAACATCACCATCTGGACCATTATCGTTAGCATTTCGTCCATCATCATCATGTTCGTTACCTTTACAACCGGAAGCTGATGCTGCACCATCTGAGAATAATCGTTTCGAACCGGATCCAGCTACCGCTGTTGTCTGTCCGGAGAGTAATACGTCTGATTGTTGTCTGGATAATGGATGTGCAGAAGGTAAAATAATTTTTTTTTTTGATTTAATAATTATAAATTAATCAGAAAAAATAATTAATTGTTAGATTTACGAATGAAAATGGATCATGCTGTACAACAAGACGAACCGCCTAGTAGTACAGGTGGCGGTGGTGGCGGCGGCGGCGGCGGTGGTGGTGGAGGAGGAGGAGGCGGAGGCGGTAATGGTGGTGGTAGTAGTAGCAGTAACAATAATAACAGTGGTGGCAGTCTCAGTAATAATGGATCGGCTAATGGTTCATTAGGTCAACTTACGAAATATAATCATGAACGTGATAAAGCAGATTTAGTACCGGCTTCTCTATGGAATTCCGTTGCTGGCAAATTGAGTCACAAAAGTGGCACAGTCAATACACCGGATGGTTAGTATTTTAAGGGCGCAATTGATATGCACAGTAGAATAGGATTAATTTCACAATAAAAGAAATATAGTCACAATGTAAAAAGAGAAAACGACGGAACCAAAGAAATTGTAGACGTGCTCTCATTTACTTGCCCAATTCTTAAGATAAATTTGGTTTCTTTTTGCTCGTCTATAATGTGTTGCAAGTTGCCTATTCAGCTGTGCCAATATGAACAATCTGAACATTAAAAAAAATATATGAAGTCAATTCAAACAGCAGCAATTGAATATTAAAAAGCCAGCGAAGTCGTACATAGCGAACTATGTGCCAGGACCGGCTTCCTCTATGAAGGGGCCCGTGTGCAGGTGATGGTTTGGGGCCCACAGAATTCTTTATATACAGACTGTTTCAGCCCAAGCCACCACCTTTCGTAACTTCTTTCATTATTGAAACATTCGAATGCAACGGGTACCTTAGGGTGAGCCAAAATGACTAACCTATCGAATTTATGGTCTCAAAAGGCCCTATATGTTGAAAAAAAAATTCTCCCATTGGGAAAAATTTTTAGCTGACTTTTAAGAGGTGTCGGTGGCCATTTGAAATTTCCCATTTAAATAACACGCAAAAAAATTTTTCTCCATTTAAATGCTATAACTTTTGAACCGTTTGAGATAGAAACTTTATCTAGGCATATTATTATATTATATTATATTATATTAAGAATATGCCTGGACAAAATTTTTATCTCAAACGATTCAAAAGTTATAGTATTTTTAATGAAAATTTCTATAATAGAGCTTTAATCTAAACATATGTGTTTTTCATCAACTTTCATAGTCCGTAAGTCAATGAATTTTTGAGTTAAAAAAATCCACTCCAAAATATTTTTTTAGAGAATTTCATGCCCTACAAGAATATGCTTAGATAAAGTTTCTATTTCAAACGGTTCAAAAGTTATAGCATTTTGAATAGACAAAAATTTCAAATGGCCATCGACACCTTTTAAAATTGAGCTAAAAATTTTTCCCAATGAGAGATTTTTTTCCTGCAAGATATAAGCCCTTTTGAGACCATAACTTCGATAAGTTAGTAATTTTGGCTCACCCTAGGGTACCTACTTTCAGTCTACTCCTTAGGTGATCTAGTTTGAATGGAAGAAGTTACGGAAGCTGGTGGCTTGGAATGGAACAATCTGTATATTTTTTTGGTGGTTCTCTTATAAAGCATTGCTCCCCCTACAATCCCCTTATGGCCGGCACTGCTATGTATATTCTAGAAAAAGCAATTGCACAATAAAAAGGCGGATAACAAAGTGGCCGTTAATTTAATGACTATACGCAAAATTTTTTTTGATTTAACATGTAAGAAACTCCCAAAATTTGTATACCGTGCAAGTTCTCTATTTTATTGTGCATCTATAATGTAAAGTTGCCTATATTTGAGAAACTAAAAAATTAATTGTAACATTATTTTTTTTAAGGAAAAAAATTGAAGTGCCCTTTCTGCGAACGTTTATATGGCTACGAGACAAATCTTCGTGCACATATAAGACAGCGGCACCAAGGTATACGTGTGCCATGTCCATTCTGTTCACGTACATTCACACGTAACAATACCGTCAGACGGCATATAGCCCGTGAACATAAAGCCGAATTAAGTTTGAAGGCATTTCAAACACAACAACAACAACAACAGCAGCAGCAACAACAACAACAACAACAACCACAGGTACACAACCATAATCCATAAAACAAAGCAAAAACCATAAAACTACCTGATATTTACAATTATAATAGTAACAAATAGAAATTAATTATTAATTAAGGTGCACTCTCTGAGACACAGTTATTGGGCAAATTATTACGATTGAAAAAAAAATAATATAATAATTAAAGAAAAAATTACAACAGATCTGATATTTATGTAAATATTTGATAAAACAATAGAAATTTTACAAAATGGCTAAAAAATTTTTTAGAATTACTGTAGTCTCAGATTTATATAACTTTTTATCTGTGTTGTTATATCTTTGGGAAGAAAATTAAGTGTCATTTTTATACATTAGTTAGGATCGTATCAATATTATAGGAAGTTTGTATGATTATTGATAATGATTGATGATTGATGATGATAAACAAATACGAGCTGGTCTTGTTTTGTTTTCAATACAATTACATCACAGTTATAACAACATTAACAACAACAACAACAACAACATAGTGTGCAAGTGCATTGTTTTAGTGTTAATAGTAATAAGCTTTACAAATATTTGTTCACTCAGGTTGTTATTGATTTTGATTATTTTCCTTCTTTTTTTTTTTGATAATGAACCAAGAGTTTGTTTATATATTTTCTAATTTGGTGTAATTTTTGTTGGTGGGACGATAAGAGAAACGAATTTATCTCCAAATTGTTTGTCAATATGTTAAGAGCTTCTATTTTGTACTTTTTAAAAGAAAAAGTTTTGTTTATTTTTAGAATTTAATTTTTGTTGTACTTACTATTATTATTATTATTATTATTATTAATCACTTAATTTGTAAGTATTAATTTTTAAGAATTAATTAAGTGTCAATCCGGAAGCTACCTCAACAGAAAATAATCTGCCTCATTATTATTATTATTATTATTGTTATGTTTTATTATTATTATTTAAGTATCAACTAGTCATTTAGTGCAACAATTATCGATTTATGTTGAAACAGCTCAGGTTTTTTGCAGGACATTTTCGTTTAAGTCCAATAATTAAAAAAAACAAAAAAGCTTTAAAAGCACGTAAATAGCTCAGATGTGAATTTTATTCACAATAATCAGGATAATAGATAATATATTATTATTATTATTGAAATAAAACAAAAATTAAAGAAAAATTGTATAAAATACAATTGATTAATTGTGATCGATTTCTCAGAAATTTGAAGAAATGTTTATTATTATTACTATTATTATTTATTATCCTTATATATCTATATATTTTTTTTGTTGGCTCAAAATTTAAGAGATATCTATCTATATTCTTATTATTATTATTATTATTATTGTAATTGTATAAGTTAAGGATTTTATTTTTGGGAATTATCAAGTTTTTGGACAATTTCGAACCCTGATTGTTTTGGTTATTTTTGATTTTTGAAAAATGCCATATTTTAAAAATTCCAAAAAAAAACAAACAAGCATAACTACTACAATGAACCAAATAGATATTAATTGTTGGGCTTTGAAAGCTGCTAGTCATTTTATTACAATAGCTATAACACACTATACTACCTCATATATAGTTTCTACAGTATTTCTATGTCTTTATTTGTATATTTTCTATAAATACGGGTCAATTTTACAGTAATTATTATAAATTTTTTTGTAAATTGAAATTCAAGTTACCTCCGAACTACCTCACAAAAACATGACAATTCATCACTAATTTATTGCTTTAGAATTATTGTTTATTATTTTTATGAATTAATTAATTAGATATAAGTACATAGCTTCAATAATCAATAACAGTACAAATTGTTATTAATTTAGAATGCAAATAGTTTTGTCAATTTTCAAAACCCAAAGTGCACTCAGGTATTATTATAAATAATTATCGATTTAATTACAAAATTTTAATTAATTATAAACGAATCGGATTAGTACTGTAATTATATTTATTTTCCGATGAAATCCGGTTGCGTTTATAACAATCCCCCAAATTCTGAGGCATTCAGGGTTCCTCCGAATTTCATCTGTTTTTCCCTAGTTTTTAAGTTGTTTGTGCAGAGTTTTGCGGTGATGGAACTACTTTTTTCGATTTAAAACAAAATTGGGCATTTTCGGGGTTTTATTTCGTTGCTTAATTATAATTGGGAGGATGAACAAAAAAAAAACAAAAACAAAATGGTGATGATAAATGTTGGTGATAGATCGATTTTTCTGGGAAGAAATTTGAAAATTGATGTAATTTCGTTCGATCGAGTTTTTTCATGTAATAATAGTAATAATCATGTCCTCTTATACGTGTAATATTGTACGGGCTTTTTATATAAATTGTGCTGTTTTTAAAGATAATTCAAGATCGTGGATCGAAAGTCGATTAGTGTTACCTATTATTATTATTATTTGATTTTTTTTATGATTGTAATAAGAGACTTTCGATTTGTTTCTTCGATGTTTTTCGAGAGATAATACAAACTCAATGAGAATACCAGTGGCAATGCAATGTTAACGTGATGTTGAATTTAATTTTGCAATAATCTCAGGTGTTCGTTCAGGGATTTTCGTTTGGAATTCACCACCACAATCGGTACATGCATGGTAGTATTAATTTTTTTTTAATAAAAAGGCGTGTGCATGCGTTGTATGATTGTTCTCCAAACTACCTAATTATAATAATTATAGAAATATATAAATGTTATCTATACGGACGTCCCATTGACGACTCGATGTATTTGGATAACATTTCGATGGGATGTCTCGTATTAAATCCACACAGAAATTCGTGTAAAATGCTATCATTTCCAATTGCAACAAATAAATTATAGAATTCTTTGTATATTTTAAATAAATTTAGGGTGAATTATTTGGGAATTTCTATAATTTATTTATTGTACAGCATTTCTATAGTAAAATGTTTGTATATATTGGCACTCGAATAATGTTAAAATGTTTGTTGCCTGTTTAACACACTTAAACACATTACGTATTTATGTGGAGAGCGAAGAGGTCACAAATTTGCTGAATAAGGTGTGAAAATAACACAGAAACACACATAAAACATTACACAACAGTACAAAAAGATTACAAATAAATCTACCTCAATCTAATTCCATTCAATTTTTATTTTGAAAATAATTTCTAACTTACCTAGGTGTTGGTTTGTAAATTCTACTCAGGTAACTTAATAACAAATAGTACAAAAATTACCGTAATAGAATTCAGGGAAATTACCGAATCTCGTCAGAATTATTTGTAAAAAAAAAACATAAAATATATACGCTGTTATTAAAAAGAGAACTTAGACATTCTAGGTAAGATGTAATAATAATAATTACCAAAATACATAGTACAACTGTATGTTTTCTCGTATGTACATAAATAAAACTGCTGATACAAAATGGAATTAATTACAAATTGTTGAAATATGAATGAAAATTTTTAATTATATTAGAGACGTTTTATTAATAATTGACTATGCTGTGACGCTCAATGTATTTCAAAAAATAAAAATAAAACCGTAATATAGTAAATATGTGTTCCTAAAAGAGAGAAACGGTAACATTACATTGTCACCATGATTGGGAAAATTGTCTTAAAAAATAAATAAATAAATAATAACAATGTAATGTCGTGTGTACAGCCACCTATTGCTCCTGTTCGTACACTGTTTGTAAAACAGTTGGGCTAGCATCCCATCGGGACAGGAGGCTAAAAGCATTCACTATCAAAAAAAAACTACTTATTGTATATAAGTAATTTAAATGCAAGTAATTGACTATGTATTCATGTTTCTGTTTTACTTATTAATTTTAATAAACAATTTGTCGTTTATTTGAAGTTTTATTTAGGCCCGATTCACTTTAAATTATGAGTAATAAGGCTTATTCAAGTATCGTTCAGTAGATACGATATTTAGGCTTTACAACTAAATCATGCCTTGGTCCTCTAACACAGAAGCGCTATGCGAGTATCGCCTAGCGTCTAGGAGCTATAAATGTCCAGTCGAGGCAAGACATATTTGTAACCGTAAAATATGCGGTCTTAACTTTGTCCGTTCTTTCTACCATTTTCCAAATTTCGTGAAGCATTTCTTTTTATTTATTATAGAAGAAATAAGAGATTCGTTGACTAGGCCCGAACGAAGATCGCGATGTCTGTCTCGGATTCGTTTTACAACTATTATTGAGCAGGGCCGGCCCGAGACCATAGCAAAATATTCCGATGCCTGGAGCGGCTTAATTTTAGGGGCACCAGTTTTTAGTGCGTCATATGCTAGACTTTATGTGTAATATTTTGTTAAAAGTACTAACTAATAAAAGAAAACTAACTGATAAATATGGGATTGGCATACCACCCTAGAATTCTTTGGAACTGCTGCTAGATACACAAGATTTGATTTATTTTGGAAAATGTTTGTTTTAGATGAGTTATTTACTGACAGAAAGTGGAAAAGTCTCAGATCCAGAGATAAACAATTGATCAATTCTATGTCAAGTCTTTAGACCTCGAAGATCGTAAAAGGGGTTCAGTTTTTGAAAAATTCTGTCTGCTGTTGATACAGACACAAAGACAAACACTGGCGTGTGGATTTATTGAATAAAAAATGCGGCTTTGCCTGTTGACTGTTAAACAAGAAGTGTCGCGTCTCCTTTATCACAAATTTTTGTACATACATAATAGTGGGGAAAAGGGAGGCAACCCCATCCACTGTGCGAGGGTATGGGGTAGTACCGAACAAATTCTCACACTCAAAATTTTAGAATAAGAACAATTTCTTTTATTACAGCAATCCTGCAATTTTCCAAATCCACCTTTGGAATTGTTTTGAAGTTTCCAACTGCCTCAGCCCTTATTTCTTCATCTATATTGTCCCTTTATTTGGGTAGCCGTATTTATTCAAGACATTTTTAATATTTTCGCACCTTTATATATGTTGTTGATAAGAACGGAACAAAGGACACTTATTTAACACTTTTTTAGATTTGTTCGGTCTCGTTCAATTGTGTTCAGGTCTTTGAAGTGTTAATGTTGTTTCGAAAAATTGCGATTTGTTTTTGTTAATTAATTAATTTTTTCTAGTTCTAGTGTCTTTAGTATAAAAACAGCCTGTACCGTACCGTCTGTTACTTTTTCTTCAATGGTGCCCATACGAAAAGCTCGATTTTTTTAATTGTTTTGAATTGCTTTAATACGAAATCTTTTATGTCACCCTTTAATGGGGCACCAAACGTTTTTTTTTTTTGGTACGGTGTCTACGAAATTATAGCGATGTCAAAAAAATGATTTTCATCAGACAACATTTACCTTTTTCGAAATTTATTAATTCACGAAGATAAATCATTATTAATTTCTGGAAAAGGGCGCCGAAAATAAGCTCGCCTGGAGCGTCAGGAAAGTTTGGGCCGGCCCTGATCCAGACTCACAGGACTTTAAAAGTTGGTATTTGATGCCCTAAGATATTTTAGAATTTCAAAAAATGCCAAAATTGCGAGATCTGCCGCTGTAGTTTAAAGTACTTTTGCAGTGCCAAACAGACTGCTCAAGCGTTTTCTTTCCAGCGAAACTAATTATAAAACATTTGGGTAAATAAACATTGCGGGTAACAATTTTAACAGCTGTGCATTCTCAGGTTTGAATATGTTTAAATTTCACACAGAAGATACATCTGCTAGAACGAAAGGTTTAAAATAGGGACAATATCTTCTACTGTAAAGGCCAAATCTCAAAGAACAGAGGACCAAAAGCGGTATTGTTCATCTATAAGTGTTGCTAGACTTCGTCTTATAGTAATTCTCCGAAAATTAGAGTAGTGATGAGCAGCGTCGTAGCCAGGAGCTGGCCACGAGGGCGGCTGAAAGAGGCGCAAACCTCAAGGGAGCGCACCTCGAAGACCTGCAGCCTACGAGCCGAGCAACTTGCACTCGATTACGATAGCGTGTAAAAGAATCTTTTTGTTTCTCTTCCTCTTGAGGGGGCGTAAAATTTAAATCTTGCCCTGGGCGTTCATGAGCTTAACTACGATACTGGTGATGAGTAAAATTAGTCTTAGTCTTACACAATTTGCAAGAGCAAGACCAGATTTTTCAGATGCAAAACAAAGCTAATACTCAATTATCCAAGGCCAAGAATGAGTTGTACAAGACCAATACTAAACGAGTATCAACATTTATCCCATTTTGCCTAGTTTTTGCCACTTTAAAACTATTTAGAAATGCAAATAGAACTTCTTTCTTATTTATATCTCAACTGAAACTTCCTTGCAAAAACTAGTAATTGTGTAAATATTACTTACGCTGTAAAATAGGAATACTGCAAAAGTTTGCTAGAGCAGACCAAGATAGTGTGGCCTCTTATCTTGGGATACGCATTGGTTCGATTGTACTTTTGCAAGTTGACACTGCTGCTTTCTCTTTTACGCTTCAACTATCCCTTTTCAATAAGTGCACATCTCACCGACCACCTTGTTTTAGTTGTTCTATAATCTCAAGTCTAGAGTATGCTAAACTAACTCAAAACTAAGTCTTAGCGTCACTGTTGATACAAGACCACCACAGTCTTAGAGCTTAGCTTAGAGAATTCTTTTTCATCTTGGTTATCATTCAAGCCACTGAAACTAAAGATCTTTCGCAACTTGTACAACAATTTTACAATAGTGCCTTAATAATTATCCATTATTTTGACGCAACATATTGTTTTCTGAGCTAGCAAGAACTTTGGAAGTCTACACTCAGGATGGCATAGTTCCTCGAGGCGGCCCTGGTACTGGGACACATTCTAACTAAAAACCAAATATAAATGTATGCCAAAGACGCCTAACTTCACAGATAATTCTTTAGCTTGCAAAAGTAACATTAAAAAAAGCAGCTGTTCGAGAAGGGTTGAATTTGCCACGGTTCAAACCGTAGATAAATAGCGTTAAAATTTTCATAACCGATCCTACAAATCAGACACGTGTTTGTATTTTTTTATTACCAAACAAAAACGAAGTGTTAACATTACGGACAATTAGATATATTCTATTAATTAGGCTCTAATAGTGTTTGAAAGAAGAGGATATCACTTCATCTAGCACGTGCCAATCGATTTTTTGGAGGGTTATTGTGGCCTATTTAACGATATTGCCACGTGCCACCAATAAGTGTGAACTCGTGCCAATATTTATCCTAGTAACAGATCCATTTAATTGGTATATTTGTGTGTTTGTATTAACAATTTTTACAAGAACACCTCTGGGAGGCACTCGATCGTCTGCTACCACAAAAAAAAGAAAGTTCTCACACTTTTTACTGGCACAAATTCTAGAATTTCGATCCATTTTGATTTGAATCAAATTTGAACCGAAACATTGAAGTGTTTAGAAAATTAGTTACATCGTTTAATTAACATAAAAGCGCTCGATTTGAATAGGGCTGTTTATATGGCCCCTATTATCCTTATTAATCATTCCATTGTGGCCTTCAAGGATGCTAAACGGGGTACATTATAATTCATCGGTACTATTAAGTAGAGTAAGAAAGAGAGAGAAATACAGAGACATACACAAAAAATAGCCCCCGTCTATTTGATCTATATAATGGACGCACCCCATTTCATCCTGCTGTTGCTGCTGCTGCTGTTGCCGCCAGCTTACAGCTTATCACGGATTAGAACCTCAAAACTACCAGCTTTGAATTTTTATTGCAATAATAATGAAATGTTATCGTAATTGTTTCATCGATTCGTTTGTTAAATAAAAATGGATTGATGACGTGTCGTATTTTTAGCGAAATTAAATTAAGAATTGTGTCGTTGTAATCAACCACCCTCCCTTTTCATTTACCAAACATCGTATCGTATAACAATTATTTACTCCCTATGAATAATTAAGTTCTGCTCGTTGTTCAAATTCGTCATATACGTGTAGTTGATTTTCCAGCCATCTGCTGAAATCAACAAAAACGTCTCGATTTCCATTACGAGCAACACGTTATTTGTACAAGAAATCGAAGAAAAACAACCAAAATTAATGGGAATACCTCGATTATAATTGGCTGAAAGCCAAGATGATTATTTCAATACAACTTGACTGTAAAATAAACACATAGTAAATAGTTTTGAAAATTTGATAAGCGTTCAAATCTGACTGTTAAATTACGATTTGCTTAACAGGTGTATGGTGGTTGTTCGCTCCCCTTTTCCGTACATAAACATACTCTATTCATACGCCAACCCTCAACAAATCTAACTGGTGGTAGTGGTGGTGGTACAATTTGACTCGAACCACTACAAAATATATAACATCTGAAGTACATATGAACTTATTCGTGTGTACGTTTAGCGCTTGCACCCCCTCTGGCTAATGTCGAAAACTGGCACATATAAATATAACTATAGTTGTAATCCCACCCCAAAAAGCCAGTACCGTATTCGATATGAAATTCAATAATTCGTATACAATTTTATTGATTTTGGTAAATGGTAGCGTACGGTTCTGGCTTTTCAGAGGGTGTCCCTCGCACGTTTGATAGGGGGTTGTTCTGGTCGACTAATCAAGCCAGCTGCAACCAAAAACCCATTCTAGCTTTAACATATATTCGACTAGTATTTGCACTGATTTAGTTCACAGGTTCCCTGTTGGATTTTTTCGTATATCACCCATTGAAATATTGGCCGCCGTGAAATTTACCTTCACGCATATTAGACAAAATACATAAATATTACACTAATTTATAAGTATTTTATTTATTCCGAGTGTCCCCAAAGAGGCCACCTACACCCCCCCTAAGTCTAATAGAAATAACAAAAAAATAATTATAATAATTGGTAGATTTGCTTAATTAGAGTTCTATTTAGAGGTAAATGTTAAATTCACCATAAATTCTTGTATAATCCACCACCAGATGTGGATGAATATTTTTAGGGTAAAAAACACGGTTTTATCATCGAAAAAATCGAGTTGATAATAAAAAATTATTGGACAAAA
Source organism: Epicauta chinensis (assembly GCA_021725515.1). Taxonomy (NCBI): domain Eukaryota; kingdom Metazoa; phylum Arthropoda; class Insecta; order Coleoptera; family Meloidae; genus Epicauta; species Epicauta chinensis. The sequence goes on along the minus strand of JAEDXX010000074.1, from coordinate 304,990 downwards.
ACGGGATTAATCGTTTTTTTTTCTCCTGTATCTGTCGTTCTTCTTTGAAATACGGTTCAACACTCTCTGACAGTATCGATGCATCTCATTTAGAAATTAGTTGAATGGAAATTTGTCGCAGTGGAAATAATCCAAAGTCACCACCACATACACAAACACTACAGGTAAAAAGCGTATTAAAAACGGTTCAATTATCTTGATTGTAAACCGTAAAAGAGATAGTTTCGCTTTGTCAATGGTATTTATGTGTTGTTTAGGGATTATAGGTGGGAAATTTACAGTTTTGTTGGCAGGAGAATCGCACACTAGCAAAACGGGTGGGAGAAAGTAAAGATTAGGCAGCATTACGAAAAATTGTAGCTCATTAAGATGTAAAGAATAAGACAAACAAGCTAATGGGAGAGTGTTGCAAAGATAGAGAGAGTTTTGGAGAGATAAATAGAGTATTGGAGAGACAGGGAGAGTCTTGGAGAGACAGATAAAGTCTTGGAGAAGATTAGGCAATATTAAGAAAAAATGTAACTCATTAAGATGCGACTGAAGAAGAAGATAAACAGCTGAATGGAAATCTAGAGCGCTATCTCTTCTAATATTAGACAAAATTTGTCTAACATTAATTACATAAGCTACGTGGCATAAGTATATGAAGGCGTAAAGATCGACCCCACGATCCCTTTCATTCAGTATAAATTGCAGAATTTTCGCTCTACACCGTTAGGTAAATTTGGCAATATTTGCCCCTGAAAAATTAACAAAAGTGTCTTTCGATTGAAATTAGAAAATCATTTATTTCCAACGTAAGTTTATCTGGAGCCGCGGAACAGCTTCTTTTTGTTGCTAGCAAAGTTAAGCAATTATGAACTTTTTTTACTTTTACGGAGACGAAATCAGGCTTTCTTATAAATGATCAAAACTCAGAACGTGGTAAGTAAAGTAATTTACAATTTGATTAACAACGTCCATAAGTAATTCTTGTGACTTCGCCCTTAAATAGACAGAATTTAGTCAAAGAAAGACACGTGAAAGAAGAATCTTTAAGGAAAACTTTGCCGGAATTTTTATGGCAAAAACAGCAAAACAAATTAGAAGATTGACAAAAATTTCCATTAAAAGTGCGACAATATCATTTAAACAGATGTCATTAGTAAAACACACACCTAGCACAAATATTAGTATTCTATCTTGTCCAAAGAAAAAGAAATCGATGATTATAACGCAACAGGTGCAATAAAGAGAAAAGTGAACAATCATCTTATGTAAACCAAATATCTATTTCTACGTTTGAATTTAGAGAAACTCTCCATACAAGAGACCGGTAGGAAGAATTTCTAGAAAAGATACGACAATCTTAATCCAACAGATGCACCATATCTAGAGATGCTCTTCAGATAAAAGTCTCACATTTTCGTTTAAAAAATTTCTCTGCAAGTTCCTCTCGCGCTGCAATTCCAGATTCAGTCTTGCGAAATTCTCGTCAATGGATAAAATTCAAGCTTCAATCTCAACAGAATTCCACGACTCCCAGTTTTGGCTTACCGCTTTTGAGCAAAGTTTAGTAAGTTTCAAATGTGTTGAACAAGAAAATTAGAATTAGGACTTGATTACATCTAGATTTAAAAAAAAACCTTATCAAAAATTAGAAAGATACAAAATCGATTCTAAGGTAAATCTCTCTTTGGGAAGAAAGATGAGAACTCTGGGCATGCACACTAAAAATTTATCCCAAATGATGAAGGCGAAAACCAATTTTAAGTCGCAGGATATCCAACATTATCAAAATCATATACGTTCTTAATGAGGCGATTTTGAATATAGCCAACATGGGCTAAATCTTACTATCTTGATCCCAGAAGTATAGAGGATTTTTGACTTTAAAATAGCAAAAGAAATAGTCTTAAGCAGCATGTAGCTCCCTTTTATAATATACTTTAATTGATTTTTAAAAATTATACACCTATGGAAGCCGTAATGCACGTTTTGCCTTCCTAATAAAGACACCTTTGATGAAATGGTGGCTTAAGACCAGTGACGGGCTGGTAATTGCAGGGTGGCCCGGGCACAAAACAACGGTTCTCCGTACACATTAAAAGAGACTCCTAAGGAACAAAATTTATATAATGGCGGCCCACCGATACTCGATTATTCTGATGTATCCAAGGTGCTAAGTTTGGAAGAATATCTATTTTAAAAGTCTTTTTTTATGAAATTTTATCCAATACACCAGGGGTGGCCAATTTTTGTATGCATAAGATCGACTTTTTGTCAGGAAAATGAATTGTGATCGACTTGTTGCCTTACTCTTAATCTAAGGGAAAGAAATATAGAATACATACTATGTTCTTATACTTTACAGGATAGGGTGTTTCAAAGAACAGTTTAACCACAATTATTTCGCTTGTTAACTCAAAGTTCATTGTTTAAAGTTCCCACGATCTCCACTCTATTAGTCCATGTAGTTAATTCAGAAAAATAGAAAAATATTCATTATGGTAATTAATGTATCAAAGGCGTTATGAGGCAAACAGCGCCTGAGTGTCGACCTGGGCCGAGGGCTGTACGTCGACCGAGAGCGTTATACCCATAACGCGTGTGGTGCATTCATGAGTTTATGCCATAAGTAAAAGAAGCAATTTAACTTTATTTTTGGTTTTTTCAAATTTTTCTTTGACATCTGATCACATTTTTAATGACTGCAAAAAAGGTTGTTTATCATAGCAACGCGCCTTAACAGCGGGCTATTATTTTTCATAACGTCATTGCAACGCCATAATGGTCCGTCGTCAAGTAAGCAATTATTATTTACATATATATATATATATATATATATATATATATATATATATATATATATATATATACAGTGTGTCCCAGGATGGAGTTGACAAGAGGAAAAAAATCTTTATTTTCAATTTTGCAAGAAAAATTCATTCTTAATAAAAAGTTCTGCTTGTCGAAGAAATGAGATTACCATAAAAAAAATTCAGATCAGATTACATGTCTTTATTAAATTGAGAAAAAACAAGAACTTTTCTATCTAAAATAGGTATTTTGTGCAATTATGCAGTATTTAACAAAAAAATCAAGACGGCTGATTCATTAGTTGTTATGGTAACATCTCATTCATATCAGAATTTTGACATTGTGATGACAATTTCAATACAAATTTTTTCACTGATTCACTTGAAACAGTTGAACTGGGAAATTTTTCATGAACAAGATCTACTGCGTATTTAAACGATGCATTCCCAATCCTATAACATTGTACATTTTTTATTCAAATTATTACCAAAACGTCATATTAATGAGATGTTACCATAACAACTAATAAATCAGCCACCTTGATTTTTTTGTTAAATACTGCATAGTTGCACAAAATACCTATTTTAGGTACAAAAGTTTTCGGTTTTTCTTAATTTTATGAAATCATGTAATTGGATTTAAACTTTTTTTATGGTAATCTCATTTTCTCGACAAGCAGAACTTTTTATAAAGAATCACTTTTTGACGTAAAATCATAGATAAAGATTTTTTTCCTCTTGTCAACTCGATCCTGGGACACACTGTATATATATATATATTAGACTGTATCAGAAAAATCGACTATTTTTTTTTCAAAAGGCACCCTGCAAATATTGTTCAGGATGTCGAAACAATGGGCCTGTGAAAATATCAGCTCTTAATTTTAATGTCTACAGGTGCCTCATCGCGATTTTCTATTTCCCATTTGATTAACATGGGAAAAAGATTCTCTTGCACTTTGGAATTTTATAGCTCACGTTGGGAACAATATTTCGAAATGACTGAACTTCGCTCTTATACAAAATTTAACGCTCTACAAAAAAGATCTCTTACAATTTTTTGATATATTTATTTCTTCAAAATTTATTCAAAGTTGATGGTAAATTTTTAAATTTTTCCAGTTTTTTGACGCAACCATCAACTTTTTGGGAAAATTTTATAAAACATTTTTGTAGAGCATTTTATTCTCTATAACTTATCTTTATAAAAGTTTTCGATATTTCTTACAGGTCGTAAGTTATTTGCAATGAACTGATTTTTTTTATTCTAGAAATTTCTAGTAATATTTTCGCATTCAATACTGTGAGTCAAATAACTTTCGACCTGTAAAAAATATCAAAAACTTTTATAAAGATAAGTTATAGAGAATAAAATGCCCTACAAAAATGTTCTATAAAATTTTCCATAAAGTTGATGATTACGTCAAAAAATTGGAAAAATGTAAAAATTTACCATTAACCTTGAATAAATTTTGAAGGACTAAATATATCAAAAAATTCTAAGAGACCTTTTTTGTAGAGCGGTAAATTTTGTATAAGACTATATTTTAGTCATTTCGAAATATTGTTTCGAATGTGAGCTATAAAATTCCAAAGTGCAAGAGAATCTTTTTCCCATGTTAATCAAATGGGAAATAGAAAATCGCGATGAGGCACCTGTAGATATTAAAATTAAGAGCTGATATTTTCACAGGCCCATTGTTTCGACATCCTGAACAATATTTGCAGGGTGCCTTTCGAAAAAAAAAATAGTCGATTTTTCTGATACAGTCTAATATATATATATATATATATATATATATATATATATATATCTATACATATCACATAAAAGATATTGAAACATCTCCAGACCACATTTATTATGAAAGTTTCAAATATTTTCGCATTTGAAGCATTTGTAGAAAGATAGGCAATTTATATGTGAAGATTGAAACGGAAAACTTTCAAATACGTGGCAACAGATGTTTCTATCGTGTAAATATTTGAAATATAAGCAAGAAAAGCGCTTCAAGCAAGGCAGAGAAAAGAAAACTTGAGCTTTCAACATGTTCAATGAAAACATTGCGAGCGATTGACAAAACTGTCTTGCGATCCAAAGCCGAAGCTAGACCTTACCTAGCGCCCTTGTAATTAATTGTAAAAGAAAGAAAATCTCGTTCAGGGCCGGCCCGAGACCACAGCAAACCAGGCAGTTGCCTGGAGCGACATAATTTTAGGGGCGGCACTTTTTAGTGGATCATATGCTAGACTTTACTGTGCATTTTCTTAAAAGTAGTATGAAAATATAATTGAAAAAAAAATGTTTGAACAGTCTTAACTCTATCGACCTTGTTGAATATGGGATTATTCTAGGATTATTTTGGATTTTTTTCTTATTATCAAAAGAAACTATTTTCGATTAGAAATTGAGTTAGAAACAATTTTGATATATAGGAAAGTAATTATCGAAGACGCCAAAGAATTCGGTCACGAAATATACAAAACTAGTGCGCCTTATTATTAATTTCTGTGTAGGGGCGCCAAAAATAAGGTTGCCTGGAGCGCCGGCTCTGGTCTCGCCATTTGCATGACTTGCAGGTGCCTTCTGGAGACACTGGTGCGATCGGCTTGTTAACCACTGCTGCTTTAGAAATTTTGAAATCAAACACGTGAAATGTAAAAATTGTAATTTATTTAAAATTATCTTTTACAAAATGAACACAAAAATAAAATTCTTGAATATTCCACAATTTTATGCAAAAAAATTCTTTAGAATACTATTAAGGCCATACGTTGACTAGAATCGATTATTGTTCATTGGTAGTTTGTACAAATTCTATCAATTAATTTTATATTTTTCCGATTATATCGAAGCATTAATGAAAGGATATGTGACGCTTTCATTAATTCTTCAATCACAAAAAAGAATAAACAAATAGACAATTAATTGATTGATTTGTGCAAAATAACAAATTGCAACTCTACAAATATTCATACATCAAATTGTTATTATGATGATTACTATTATTATTATTATTATTTGTATAATAATTGAAATTCCCATTTTCCATACAATCACCAATTTCTTGTTTCGTCTCCCAATAATCGTTACGATTCATTTGATAATCATGATAATCTTGCATGAAACTAGCATTAGTTATACTACCACTCGTCACAATAGCATTTGTGTTCGTTTTCGATGTAATACTATTGCCATGCTTACCAATTGATACAATCATATTACCGACATTAATTGTAACACAATCCTCTTGTATCGAATATTTATCTAAATCATTCAATGTTTGCGTTAATGCATAAATATAATTGTGTGCAAAACGTAACGTTTCGATTTTCGTTAATTTCGTATCTTCGGGAAACGTTGGCAATACACAACGTAGACGATCCAATGCTTCGTTCAACATATGCATACGGTTACGTTCCCGATCGTTCGCCTTCAAACGACGCACCCGTTTTATACGTAAAATCTGCGTGGGACTCTTTGCTCTGGAGGCACGCGTACGATTCAAATACTTCTTCTTCGATACCGCCTTCTTCGTTGGTGTCGACGTTTGGGCTTCCTGCTGGCACAAATTGTAGAACATCTCGATATCATCAGGTGGTGGTGGTGGTGCATTTTTAGATTGGCGTCGATCCAATTCGATCAAACTCGAATGGAAGGCTGTGTTGAATTTCTTATACAATTCCGGATCCGGTGGATTGTTGATTAGATCGTCGTATTCGTAGAATGAGTCGGTTTTGTCATCGAAATATTCGGACGATTCCGATTTGAACGAGATATCGTAGCCGGAATCGCAACTGTCTTCATAGGAGATATCTTTCAGATCCGTCATGTTTTCGATGGTAATTTACACGTGATTTATACACTGGCACAAGAACGGCGAATTTATATTGAATAACACAGACATGCATCAATGATTTACCGACTAAATAAATGCACGAGGGTGGAGGGTTTTATATATCGAACTCCCCACCTAACTGGTGATTTTCGAAAAACGAGGGTACAAAACGGCGGATTTCGATTGGTTAAAGCCGAATTTGAGATCAACGTCTATCGAAGAATCGCCGAAAATTCTTCCACTTTCATCCCAGATACGTCCGCTAATTATTTCGCGATTAATCACTGAAATGGCAGTTATATCATTAAAACACAATTCCACGTCCCTAGACCCGTTTTAATCCCCATTGTTCCTATCTTGGATCCGATCTGGTAATGCTGCTGTGCAACAATACCGTAATCGTTACGATCTTAAAACATCACAATAGAACCGTATGAAAACTAAAACATTTCGTTTATTGTGCGATAGATTATCTGAAAAATTTCCGGAACATTAGATTTTTGCAAATGTAACGAATTCGCAGCAATTTTCCACGGATTTCAACCCTTTGAAAGAAATTGGTGTCGAATGAGATTTATTTGAAAATTTCACGCCGAAAGGGATCAATTTCCATTGTTGGAAATTCATCGAATTCATGGTCGATCAAATGCGATTTGCAATAATTACGCAACGAACGTGGCGCGTCTTTCTAATTCGAAAATTGTACGAAATTTTCAAAGATTCTGTGGAATTCCTTGAAGATCTACAGTTTTTTTTCGGTAATTTTCAAAATTTTTTAAAATTCCATCGAGCAAATCGTATGGTATCGTCTACAGCTTTCACGTGTGGTTCTTGTAGTGTTGCGATTGATTAAAAAAAATCTAATTTCATATTAATAATAGTGGGTGAAATTATCTCACCTGTATGTTATCTGGTAGTGATACACAAGTGAAAATTACAAGTGATTTGTAAATAATTGTTTCAAATAAAATAAATATATAAATGTCAAAGCCAGGACATGATGACAGAAAAAAATAGGAGACTATTATTAAAATAGCTACTGTTTTGTTAACAATACTAATATATGAATTTAAATAAATATACACGTGTTTTTCTACAAACAAGCCACGATTTTTTTACGTGCATTCATCATTTATTAAATACACCTATGTCAATACAGATACAGGTTTTAATTAAATCTGTGAGTCGATTATTATTGTATTTCGTACATGGGATCGGTAGAAATAAATCAGTTTTATTGGTAAAACGTTATTATGTCATAACAAATTAATTTCAGGTTTTATCAAAAGCGAGCAGTTGCTTCTAGAACTGTTAGACTACTATCACTAATTAAGTATTTAGACGGCGTGGACACAGCATCTACCTTCAATCTAGGCTGCCTTCTTATAGCCTGAGTCTTCAGTTGGAGAGCTAGCAACAGATGGTCCAAATTAGCTACTTAATGCGCTCAATAATGGCAAAATTTCCGATTTAAATCAACTCCTAAGATTAAGAATAGGTATCTTGAAAGGTAGCTCTATAGATCTAGATGCTGAGCAGATTTTAAATTAAGAGCGTATTTAAAGTAATATCCGTTAAACTTAATACTTTAACGATTGATTGAGTGATGAGGCTCAAGGTGCTTCATTTGATCTGCTTGCAAGTCGTTTTTTGTTAGAAAAACAGCACCTACTTTTTGAGAAAAGCCTAATTTCGGAATGAGAAAGCTCTTCAAAGCTGTGTTCTCTAGCAACAGCTTGAACAGTTATTGTTGGATTTCTCCACTATTTTGCGTTATTGTAAGGAAATTCAGAGTGATACCGCCAGGGATTCTTCGCCAGCAGTGACAGATTTAACTGGGAAGGCGTCCTAGATCTCGGCTAATATGTCGCCCTTTTCGTAACGCTAGAGAGTATAGGATATTTCCTCTAAATCCGGACTATAGTCGATCACATGATAACAGAAAATTGTATCTACACTTTAAATTGGCTACAATTGTAGCTAGTTAGAAAACAGGAAAAATTCGACTCATTTGTTTCGTGATTGTTTCATGCATCGCAAAAATACTTTTGCCTACTTTCGGAACTGAAAAATCTTTCGGATACTGACCGAAACCAGTCTGCAAAGCCAATATTGTGCAAAGTGGCCTTATTTTATTTATTATATATATTTTTAATTAATTCCACAGCGTTTAACAGATCTTTTAAGCTTAAATAGCTCCCAAACTTTGGCTTACGTGTCAAAATTTGCCGACCCTACAAATTGTGCTGCTCTAGATCTAAACCTAAATCCAGAGCTTCTCGTCAGAAGAGCGAGTTTCTTGTTTAGCCTTGTTCTGTGAGAGAAAATTCTTGATTCATCTAAAATCTGGACAGCTCTACCTCCATCTGGTATTGTTTTCCAAATAGCGCCTTGAAAACGAGCTGGTCTAGAGGCATGAATTTTAGGTACTTTTTGAAATACCGTAAAAAAAAAGGTAAGCAATATTTTTGATACGGATTTTTTTGTCAGATATTTATTAATATTTCAAAGATGTATAATAAAAAAAAAAGTGAAAAAAATTGAAAACTCAAAAAGTTATCGGCCGATGAAATGGGGGGTCTCAAAAAAATGGCGTGCGACTGTGACCACGATTCCAACCCTCCTAGCAATTTGAGAAAAAAGAAAAAAACAGATTATTAATCTAGAGTAATGCCGCTATCGTACTAACTAAAAGAGTTGAAAAATAATTGTTTTTCACAAAATGGCAGCTGTTTGAAAAAAAAATTATTATTATTATATTATTACTTTTTTTGAGCTTTCCGAATTTTTTAAAAATAGTAAGAATTCAAATTTGGGACTGAGGATAGTTAGTACGATAGATAAGTGTATAGAGAAGACCCACGCCAAATTTCAAGTAAATCCGTTCAGTAAAACATGAGAAACATGAGAACTACCATTTTAAAAAAGGTAGTTTCGAGAAAAAAGCGTTTAAGGGGGTCCTCTGGTTTGATGCCCTGATTTTTAAGCATTCTTTGGGATTTTTTTGCAAAGTCCAATAAAGAGATAGAACTTTGAACTTTTTACGAGTTATTTATACATATTTCAAAAGTATACAGTTAAATTTTTAGCTAAAAATATTCAGTAGAATTAAAGTTATAGTGATCTGAAGACACCCGCCTCAAAAAAATGGGCGCCTACTTCCTCCATGATATCAGCTGATTGGCTTAAATGAAACAAAAAAACCCGGCGGGGTTTTAATCTGTATACTCAAATACACCGAGTGGACAACGATAAAAAGATTTTGAAAATTGGATTTTTGACAGACTTCAGAACAAAAAAGTCCAAATGTCATGTATTTTTTGTCAACTTTTTGATACAAAAAAAAATAGAAATTTTCAAAATTTTGGGATGATAATAGTCCACTCGATGCGTCTAGATGTACTGAGTAGATCCTACAAATTTGAAGTAAATCGGCCAAGCCATTTTTGAGATATGATGGAGGAAAGTTTGAAAAACATGGTTTTGAGAAAAACGCGTTAAAAGTTCCACGTTCCGGCCAAGCTGCTTTGGATGTCGGGTCACTAAAACAGCTATATTTCCGAAAATAATTTGAATTTTGAAAAATCCTTTGAATATCCCCTTAATGGTGAAGTTACTTTTCGATTTTTTATTGTGGTTTTATAAATCTTTGGAAAACGCGGAAAAACAGCATTTCGGGTCTCTCCTATTTTTCTCTATAATCCCCAATACAACTCCAAAAGTCACTGCAAAAGAAGCAAAATTATAAAGGATATCTGTACCATCTTTTGGGACGTTCTGTTTCTTCTCCCTGTTTCTTCCCACGTCGTCCTATTTGAGATATAGGGATATGGAGGGTAGTCACGCCCCATCTATGGTTGCAACAGCTCACTACTCCTACAGGACCCTATCAATATTCCCATGCGCCAATTTATCGATTCGAAAACAGCCACACAATTTCGTTTATCAATCAAATTGATAAACATGTTAACCGGTTTGCAGCACAATGAAGAACGGCCGCACATCCTCCACGTTGGACTTAAAGGTAATCTCTCCTCACCTTTGGATAAGGAGAACTACACCTACACTATACCGCCTGGTAAGTTTCAATTGCCAAACAACAACAACGGTTTGTAGAGAGCAAAAATTGTAGGTACCTGGTGGCCGTGGTGTGATTACTGGAAAGAACCCCAAAATATCCTGTTCCAACTAGCAAATGTCTGTTTCGTGCTAGCGTACTCATCCACATGTTCCAAAAAGGGTGTGCTATTCATGCACTCTTGGTTGATACTTGGTGCGTTAATTGAAAGTTTGTTCGAATGTTTTGATTAAAATCGAATCATTTATGTAGGGATGATGTTGTTCTCCACTTGGGCTTGGAATATAATTTGCGCCCCCGATGTATTCACCTGGAATTTCGCTTTTATGCTGATGAATATGGCGCAAGTCTTTCATATTTTGTACCAATTAAGACCTGTAAAATTCGATCCAGAATTAGAGGAAGTTTATCACACCTTATTCGAACCATTTAAAGTGAACCATTTTCTTCGATTTTTATATAGAAATTTTATTGGTTTCTTGTAGCTGTCTCGATTACAATTCAAACGGATGGTTAGTGCAGAATTTGCCCAAATCATGTCGTTGCATGCCGGCGAAGCGTACGCTGTCCAAAATCTAACAAGAACCGATCGATTAGGATTGCTACTATCAGGCAAAGTGAATGTCCTATCCGATAACCAATTTTTACATCCGATTTTGCCTTGTGAATTCCTCGATTCCCCTGAATTCGAATCGAGCCGTAATACTGTCGATGATAAATTTAAAGTATCAATAGTTGCGGCCAGTACATGCCGTTATTTGTACTGGCAACGATCATCTCTCGAATATTTGTTCGTTAAAGACACCTACGTTGCCACAGTTTTAACGACATTGATAGCACGTGACATTGCAACGAAACTGTATGCAATGAATAATAAAATTGTTACAGCCAAAGGTTCGCATTTGGATATACGTTTGCCCAGCATCACATCCTCATTGACATCGAGTGGTGAATACAAATCGCCGATACGGAAGAAAACCGAAACCGGTATATATATTCTATCGTCACACGTTGAATATTTCAATTGTTTTTCGTTTGTTTGATGTACAGTTGTGTGTCCGATGTCGCCTGATAGATTCTCCGATAGCAATCGGAATCGTTACGAGAAGCTGAAAGAAAACGGTAATTGTTATATGAGCGAAATGGAACCGTTAACGGAACTCCCGTCGACCGATGATCTGACATCAAATGATGTTGAAAGCTGGTTGGAGACAAGCTCGAAATATCATAGCTGTGAAATTGTCGATATGGATTGAATGGTTTTATTGATTATTAGGTTGTTTCGCTTGTGTTTTTCTAGTAAAATTGTACAAATAAATTGAGTCAATACGGGTGTGTTTCATTATTCAAACGTTGTAGAAAAGTGGGACACATTTATCATTGGGGTAGTAATTAAAAGCATTTAAAAATTACGAATTTATTGCGTGAGTGAATGCATCGTTTATGCCAAACTAATTGGACGCCTCCGCAATTTATCCATGTAATCTCGAATCGACCGTATAGTTCGTCTAAATCAACTTGAACGGCTTGTCTTTATGACTATAGGAAAATGTAGATTTTGAGGGCAACAGCGGTGGATTTGCCATAAAACTTAAACAGCAAGTCTCTATTATAAAGAGAGACACGCAATTTTTAAGGTTTTTATTAAAGGAGGCAGAGTGTTAAATCTCCCGTAAGCCTAGATCTGACCCTGATTGAGACCCTTTTTTCACACAAAATTATGGAATAACTCAGGCAGGAATTCACAATGGGCCCACTCTGTCCAAGGTTGTGCCAAGACTTGTCATATTTGGACCAAGCCTGGTAGCCAGTTTAGGCCAAAGCCTGGCTTAACATTGGTTGTGCATTGGCGTTGAAATCTGGCCAAGCTTGTATCCCAAGGCTTGTCAATTAACAACCCGCCCAAGGCTTGCCCTGTTGTAAGTATAGGGAGTTCCTACCTGGGAAAAATATTAGTCAAAGTCTACAATATTTAAGCTTCTTACATCTTATCTCTTGGAAAGGTGGAGCTTTTAGTTTTCTCATTTTCCGTTACAAAAGTCCCACATCCGTAGACTCATGCCTACGTATTACTGGATTCAAGTTCTATCTGGAACGTAGCTCATTATGTGCCGAATCTGCAGGGCGACTACCAGAAACCCGCCGCAAATTGAACCCAAACCCATCCCATGTGTGGGTCAATTCTTCGAAATACTGTTTTAGATTAGAACTGTGCTAGATTCAATGTGTGGCAGTTCGTTCAAAACTGTGTTTTGCAGAATGATTTACGTGTGGGCTAGGTTCAATTTGCAGCGCGCCTGAAGGGCAGTGTCCCTAAATATTCCACCAGGGTTGGTGCGGTCGTTTGGGTTGAAATTGCGTGCGTAGTAGGGTCAAGCAGAGTGAGCCAACATATATACTGGCTCCGGCATTACCCTAGAGAAATAGTAGAGGTTTAGAGAGGCTTCCGCTCGACTCAAGAATATCTCCAAAATAAAATAGTCGTAGGACGTATTCAATGAGGACGACGCTGCTAACCAAGCAGAACTCTTTGGCGTGGATTAGGCCAAAAAGCAGGTGCTGTTTGCAAAATTTTAGACCTTAAATGTTCTGCAAGCCTCACCTTTTATCCTTCTAAGAGTCAAAAACGACATTTTCACTTTCTGAATTGATCATTGCATTCTAGAAAATGTAGTTCTATCTTTGTCTGTAGCATTTCTAAGCCTATATTCCACGATAAGAAATCCGATAATACATATCTTTGATTTACTGAATAGTCTTCAATCCAAAATTGAACCGCTCAAACTCCACAAGAACTTTCTAGGCTTTTACGGAATAATCCTCCGTTATTTATTATTACAACCCGAATTCCAAATTACTATCTCTCTACATTGTATCCCATCTAAAACAACCTCTCCTATCAAATCATCACAAATTCTCAACAACTTTATCCTCAATTCAAACCACTTTCCGTAAATATTTTCAACTTCATTTATAATCTTATCAAATTTTGAAAGTTTCCCAACAAAAGCCTAACTTTTTTTTTATAAAGTAGGTGTATTCTTGGTGGGACACCTGTTGTGTGTGTCTATCTGTGTTATCGTATAGCGTCGACGTACACAACCATTGCCGTATCGATTATCCAGTAAAATGTTCTCCAGTCGTCCAGTTGGAACGTTTTCCAGTGGAAGCCTGTGAAAATCCCGTTAGAACTCGTTTGGGCCGTATAGAAAAAAAAAATAATAATAATAAACGTGAATTTCCAGTAAAGTGGGGCGTGCCGATGAAATTGCATCGTGCACGATTGCCTACACGAATTTCCATTAATTGCACAGATGATCTCCCCTATTTCCTACAACAATCTAAAATGACAACCGTTATAGTAACAATATCAATGAATTTAATCCACGATCAAACTTAAATCGAGAATTATTTATTATTATGTTGTAGGTGAGTTATTGTTGTTATTGTTGTAGTGTTATTATTGTTGTTGTTTATAGAAAACATAATGGAAGTGCCCATACTCCAATCGCGTACACATCTGTCCCATAGGATTGTTATAGCACCAACAAAAACAACAAGAACTAGCGGCAGTAATAGTAGTAGTAAATCGCTTATTACGCCTTCAACGGATCCAACAGCAACAACAGCAGCAATGGTGAACATTTCCAAAATTACCTATTTAAAAAATCTCACATTACCAACAGAGAATGTAACGTGGCCACATACAGATTTAGTTTTTACAAATTTCACAAATACAACAAACGATTTCGATTACGATTTCCAAACGATCAACACTACAACACTTGCAAATGGTGATAATAATTCGTGGCAATTGTGCAAAGAATGGACACCCGCCCAACATCCACTCTTCCAGACGGCCAATTTCTTCTTTGCTGCAGCTTTCCTTGTGCCTAACAGTTTCAAGCAGAGTGTGCTTATCGTTCGGTAAATCACATCAAAAATTGATTGTTGCCAAAACTATTTTTGGATTTGCAGAGCTCTCTTATCTATCGGTTATATTTTCTCGATGGTGTGGGGTGGTGTTGAAGTGTGCGCCCCAGATATACTCTTATGGAATCTATTATTGGTCGGATTGAATTTAACACATACAGCACTATTAACATGGAAATTCTTACCGCCAACGTTAACGCTCGAATTAACTGATCTCTACCTCAAGGTATTCAAGCCGTTGCGAGTCAGTCGGAAGCATTTCAAAGAATTGGTACGAGAAGCGAAAGTAATGACATTGGAACATGGCGATATCTATGCGGTTGAGGATGTTAGTCCGGCTGATGAGAGACTATCGATTTTGCTCAAAGGAAAGTACGTTAAAACTCGCATGTTACGCTACGGTTTAATTTATTGCTGTTTTTTTTTAATGATTGTTATTATCTAAATTTCTATTTATAATAAAAGGTTGCGTGTAACTTGCGATGATACCCATCTGCACTTCATCAATGTACACCAATTCGTTGATTCACCCGAATGGGAACAGAATCACGATCAATCCGATGATGTGTTCCAAGTCACGATCACCGCTGAAGAGGATAGTGTTTATTTGTATTGGCCACGGATGAAACTTGAACGTGTTTTACGGCATCGACCGGCCTTAAAGGTCGTCCTGGATGCGATCATCGGTAAAGATATCACACAGAAATTGTACGCTCTAAATGAACATTTGAGCGGTTTGAATGATGAGAAGAAACGCGGACGTCGCAGTGAATTGTGGATGAAGACGCACCATCGCAGCATGTCAATGGATGCTGTCAATACGGGCACGACGGGTTTGGTGCGATCGCAGGCGTACCGTGCGTCCCATCGCAAAGAATCAATAGCATTTAGCGAAAGTATTGGCATTTAATATCGTTTTTAATTAAAACGATTCTCAACTTATTTTAATTCCAGTGGGTTCATTGGGACGATTACAGGCGCAATGTTGGGTACCTATTGTTGCTAATCAATTTCCAGCACAATCACCATTCATGTCATCATCATCGAACACTTCCAATTATCGCCAAACTATTTCGCCACCAGATACAACAACAACTAACACAGCAACAGTAAGTGGTGCAACGAAGAATCGAACATCGCGCAAAGGCAGAGAGGTCAAGTTTGAAAAACCGAGCAAATAGAGGCTGAAATTAACGAATTATTTTAGCGTTTTTCGTTTCATTATTAGGGCCTTATTATTTCCAATCAACTGGTGGTAGCATTACGAATAGTTAGGTGCAGGGGTGGCCAAGCTTTGTTGTTGCAGGCATCAATCAATTAGTCACCCCTGTTCTACCATGAATCGGGTCTTGGTGGTGAATCTGATCATAAATCTACTGTGCCTTTGGTACATTACTCACGCGCAACACGAATTGATCCATAAGAAGACAAGAAAAAAAAGGTCTAAAGATCGAACATCCCACTGGGACATTCGATAGTTATCATTATTAATGTTTAACCAATCGGTTCTGTTGTGTTTCAAGTTTGACATCACGAGAAAAATTCCACAATTTGCCTTCCAATTCAACAGGAATTCAATTTGAGATTTGTAGAATTCAAAGATGCAACAATAGAAAATTTGCTACGAATGTTTTATAAATATACATATTTACAGGGTGATCCAATCAGTTTGTAGATCTGTCTGGTATCGCAATTATTTGCAAATTGGCAAGCAAAATAACAGACGACCTTGTTTTGACCGGTGACAGCGCCCTTGTAGCTACTTCGGAAAAGTACTTGAAAAATTTCGCACCTACAAAGGCACTTTCTATGGTCAAGTGACAGTGGACGAGGTCAGCGCAAGTTTTCCTAGCACTCCAGGTAAACTCCCCCCGGAAAAATCAACAGCTAAGCTTGTTTTGACCAGTGACAGCGCCCTTGTAGCTACTTCGGAAAGATACTTGAAAAATATAAGACATTTCTAGTCTACCTACGAAGGCACTTTCTATGGTCAAGTGACAGTAGACGGGGCCAGCGCAAGTTTTCCTGGCATTCCAGGTAAACTCCCCCAGAAAAATCAACAGCTGAGCTTGTTTTGACCCACTACAGTGCCCTTGTAGCTGCTTCGGTAAAGTACTTAAAAATATCATTTCTCGTCTACCTATAAAGGCACTTTCTGTGCTAAAGGGACAGTGGACAGGGCGGGCCAAGCTTTCCTGGCACTCCAGACAAACTCATTTTTGCCCGGAAAAATCAACATCTGAGCGTGTTTTGTCCAGTGACAGCGTTCTTGTAGCTTTTTCGGAAAAAATATCACACATTTCTAGCCTCCCTACGAAGGCACTTTCTACGGTCAAGTGACAGTGGACGGGGCCAGCGCAAGTTTTCCTGACACTCCAAGTAAACTCCCCCCAACCCCGTAAAAATCAACAGCTAAGCTTGTTTTAACCAGTGACAGCGCCCTTGTAGCTACTTCGGAAAAGTGCTTGAAAAATATCACAGAACTCTCGTCTCCCTGCGAAGGCACTTTCTATGGTCAAGTGCCAGTGCAAGCTTTCCTGGCACTCCAAGCAACTTTAGTTTGCCCCCTGTAAAAATTTAACAAAGGCTTTGCTGCGCTTGGAGCCGGCTCTGAGTATGAAAATCTACAAATAAAGGGATACCACATATTCCGCAGATTTACAAATCCATTGGCTTGCCCCAGTATGAATTATAATTAATTTAAAAAACGCAGTAATTAAAAAATTAATGTTTGCGATATTTATACGTGTACATATTTATATTTGTATGTTTATATATGTCGTGTTTACAAGTTATGAAATAAATAAAAAGAATTATTTCTTATTTGTTTAAAACTGGCGATTCCTTTGTTTATTAATTAATTCACACCCAATGCTTTAAAATATATAAGTTTATTATTATTATTTATTAGAAATTACACAACTTTCTTTCGTCTAAGTAAAACTATTGTTGCCATCGAGCAATTGTTGTGCCGACCGGGCTGCAATTGTCGGATCAAACAGTAATGGTTGCGTTATCGGTTGCTGAAATTCCGATGTTGTTATTGGTGTTGTTGCTGTTGTTATTATTGGACCAGAGAGTTGTTGTACACTAATCGGAGTTACACTTGCCGTTACAGTAATTGATGACGGCTGCGGCAGCGGTGGTGGTAGGAATGATGTAACAGATGTTGTTTGTGGCGGAAATTGTTGGAACAGCGGTGGTGTAGGCGGCATTGTTGTTACATTCCCAACATCCTGATTGATTGGTGTTGGTTGTGAGAATGTTGTAATAACTGGTGTTGGCGTTGTATATGTTGGTAGTGGTGTTGATGTTGTTGTTGACGTTACCGAACTGGTCACGTAAGGGAATTGGGGTATAGTGAATTGTGTTGTTGGAACATTCGATACATTTGTATTCGTGCTAGTTAATGGTACCGTTGGTTCTATAATATTCCCTGTATTTAATTGTTGATTTTGACTAATTGGCGGCGGTGGTGGTGGTATTTTGGTAACATTAGTATTTGCAGTCGGTGGTGGTGGTGATACTGGTAAATTACCACGTATCGGTATTCGATGTAGATAACCATAACCGATACCACAACCTATTGAGCCTTCACCGCCCCACTTCGAATTCGGTGTAATTGTAACTTCTCTACATGCATCATCAACCGAATTGTAAACGTACAATTTCAAATTTCTACCCTCATGATTCTCAATTAATGCAAATAAATCTTCACTCTCATGTAATACAGAATCGGCACCAATTATATAATCGGTGAATGCACGTAAACCGGCCAATTGTGCTGGCGAATCTGGATTCACCTCCAATATATGCCAGACATTCTCATTGGCACCCTCAAACGAACAAAACCGTATACTAACACCCAATAAACCTTGACCACCCCATGAATCACTCGGTTCAATTGTTACAGTACGTACATTTTGTGTTTTACTACTGTAAATTGTTATCGGTAACTGTTTACCTATAAAATAGCATTTTAATCATTCCCATAAACACTAATTATTCTAATTACCAATGCCATTCTTTAAAATCTGTTTTAATGTATCATTATCTTGATCTAAACGTGTACCATTGATTGAGACAATAAAGTCGAAGAAGGCTTGTAGGCCGGCTCTGCTGCCAGGCGAATTCTCTTGCACCTTTTCGAATCAAATACAATTTTAACAAATGTATTGTTTCAAATATAATAAAATCCAACTTACACGCAAAACATGGTAACCTTCAGTACCACCACCTGGTACATCAATACTGGTTGAATTGCCCATTTTTTTTTACTAGAAACTAATGGAAATTACGTGGCAGCCCCGATTTATTATTTACCATAACCCCAACAGACATGACGTTTCGTTTGTCATCTGATGACGTTTCACTAAATTTTGACAGATTCTGACAGACACACCGGCTATTTTTAAATCAAACAACAATTCAACGAAATAAAACAACAGAAAATAACAGAAATTTAAATTGAATTGTTACTATTTGAAAATAATTGATTTTCAATTAGTAACAATACGTAGTATACGAAATAATTCGAATTAATGAGGCAGAAATCTGCAATACCAACTAAACCAATCGCTACCAATCTGATAAATTGTAAAATTGACAATAATTTTTATATAACTCTAATTACGCACAATTGCAAGGCGTTAATCATTGAAAACGCTGAATTTGTCAACGATAAATTAGAATAAATTCCAAATAATTGCAGTCCAATTGTAATCATTACAATAATAAGTATAGTTGATGTTTTGGTTTGAATGACCCGCCGAAATTTGGGGATATTTCGCGATTCTCCCCTAGATTTGTTCAAAATTCTCGTTTAATATTCATAATTTTCTCAAAATTATCATTTTCAATTCAAAATTTCCAGTTGTTAGCGTAATTATTGTAAATACGCCCCAATTAATGTGTGTGTATAGTAGAATATTTACATAACCGTTTTTGGCCCTCAGCCGTCGTCCACCACTGTCAAAGTTCACGATGGATTTAGATTCCGATGAAGAAAATGTGGTAGAAGAGGATTTTTATTCATTCCTAAATATACCAAAAGAGGTTGATTATTTCTTATATAATTACATTAATTAGAATCGATTGTTTTACGTTAATATTTAAGTTTGATTGACATAACCTCAAATTTGGTATCATGTGCCCTTTTTCGGTTCTCTTGTAGGCTACCAAAGAGGAAATCAGTAATGCGTACAGACGGCTTAGTCGGATGTATCATCCGGACAAACATGTCGATCCGAAATTGAAGAGTAAAGCTGAGATTTTATTCAATAAAACGAAGAAAGCTTATGAAGGTATAAAATCGACTAATATTCGAAGAATTTTTACGAATTATTGATAATTTTAGTATTATCGGACCCACACCAGCGTGCCATCTACGATTCGTTGGGTATGAAAGGTTTAGAAACGGACGGTTGGGAAATTATACAACGTACACGTACACCGGCTGAAATACGTGCTGAATACGAACAATTGGCTGAAGAACGTGCGGAACGTCGCAAACAACAACACACCAATCCACATGGCAATGTAACAATCAGCGTAAATGCTACAGATCTATTTAATCCGTACAATCAGGATTATGTTGATGATGAATTTGAATCGTAATTATTACAAAAATATTTATACGAATCATTAGAATAATTATTGTTTTATTGATAGTGAGATGAATTTACCAAATATTGAAATATCGTCGATGCAATTCTCACAATCGGTGGATTTCCCGTTAACCCAGAAGAATACGTGCACACTAGCTGGACAATTGCATACACAAAATGGTACAGGTGGTGGTGGTGTAAATTTGAGTTGGCGACATATTTTCTCGCATAAAAGTTGGACTGAAGTTGAAGTAAATGCAGGTATCCCAATCGACACGTTATTATCAAGTTTATCATTTAACTGATTTCAAAGATATTTAGGTAATGGACCGTCGATCTCATTCAAAGGTTTCCGTACATTAACGAAACGTTTCTTTTGGAATGGTGGAGTTGTTTTGCATTTCGCCCAAGAGGGTATTCGACCCGGCATTATGTCAAGTATTCAATTAAACACTCTCCATAAACGATTTTATTTAATTTAATTTTTGGATTATTTGTAGCTTTGGCGATGCAAATCGATAAACATTCAGTTGGTTATTTGAGTTATCACGGCGGTATGCGGTCGTTAATGTCAACATCTGTTGTTCGTGATACTGAATTCAATCATTATAATTTTTCGATTCAAGTTGGTTTGCCGCATTCGTACGTTTCGTTGAGTTATGTGAGAAAAATGTTGAACAACGAATTAAAACTGAAAATATCCTTAAAGTAATGTTGACTAACAGTTTGAGTCCCGGGGGCATTGGATCTGAAGAATGCGATCGCGCTCCTTGGGACTGAAGCTGTTAAACTAGAATTTTCAATGTAAAAATCATTTGATTTGCAGAGGTGGAACTTTTGGTGGTTTAGTTGAGTACGGTGCTGAAAAGAAAGTCTCAAAACATAGTAATTTATCATTCACCGTATCCGTTGGTGTACCAACTGGTGTGAAATTGAAAATTAAATTAACACGAGCCAATCAAATCTATAATTTTCCAATACATTTATGTGAAGAAATTATACCAGCACCGATTTTCTATGCCACATTTGTACCATTGGTTGTTTATGTTGTTGTTAAAAAAGGATTTGTTGAACCATTTCAAAAGGAACAAAAAGCTAGAAAAGCGGAAAAACAGAAACAAGACAATTTGAATAAATTGTTGGAGAGGAAACGGGAGGCACAATCCGCACAAGAATTAATGTTGGCCACTTATAATCGTATCAAAAATGATGAGGAGAATCGTAATGGTTTAGTAATTATTAAAGCAATTTATGGCAAAATTGGTAATTAATCTCGATTCGATTTATTGAATCTATATTATTCGTATTTGTATTGTAGATCTGTATACGCAGGGTGATAGTGAAATGAATAATGAAGTAATTGACGTAACAGTCCCTGTACAATGTTTAGTTAAAGACAGTAAATTAGTAATGCATGAAAACAGCAAGGTAATTCTAATTATTGACAGTTAATTAGGAGTAATTGAGTTGAATTTGCAGAGTCAATTGCCGGGCTTCTTTGATCCTGCTGTTGGTGAGGATAAAAGACTCCACATACTCTACACGTATCGTCAGCAACCGTACGAAGTGACGATTTTAGATAATGAAATATTACGATTACCAAAAAATAGTAATTTAATTATATAAAACAAGAATTATTTTATAAATTAATCGTATTCTTATTAGGTCATCGTGTTAATGCCACGTAGTTGAAACTATCAAATTTAGTCGTTTTAGTCGAAAATTATAAATTTTATAAAAAACAAAGACTACAAAAACAACAATTGATACGTAAGTTGCAATTATATGGGCGTGTATCAATTCGAACGAAACAAAGATTGGAAATTTCGCAGGTGAACATTGTTGCAAATATTCAGTTTTATTAATAATAAAAAAAAAAATTGTTAACGAACTGATTAATTATTTCGTCGGATCAACTATTACACACTACAGGTATCCAAGTGTTATTTTCATACAGATAACTACCCAAATATGTATGCGGACTTTGCCATTCCTTGAATTGGTAAAAATGATAAAATTGATTTATTAATTATTTGAATTATACCAATGGTGATAGCATTCCTAAATAACGTTGACCGTGCAAACGTTCGTACAAATGGTAAACGTGTCCGAAAACTGGTGTGAAATTACACGATACTTGTCCGTTGATCATACTGTTAAGCAACTACAAAAAAGAGATTATTTATAGAATTATTGTAGATTTTTCACTTACAATCGAATCTTCCGGATTTCCCCGAAATTGTTTAGTCTCCAATAAAATCACTAAAATATATGCAACCAATTATACTGGGTGTGGTTAAAGTTACTCAATAACATAACCTAACAATTTACCTTCACATTTTTATTGAAATAGTATTTACATTATTTATGTTTAATTCTCACCTTTTGATGGATAATTGTCGGAATTGTCCAGATTATAACAGCGCTTTAAACCCTTCATAATCGGAAAAGCTCTTCGCTCCTTAACATTTTATTCGATAAACGCCACCTGGTAGTCGACTGTTGAACTAGACTCGTCAATTCAAATTATTGGCGGGATTGTTTTAATTGCTTTAATAGCCGTAATTAAACAATCTTTGTTTAAATTGCAACATTGTAATTGAGTTTAATTGTTCTTATTACGCGTTTAATAATATTTGATATAAATTAATATGTAAAAATCTGATGTAGAGGATCTAGTCACGACATACGTCTACTGTTAAGAATAGAATCGTTATCTGATAAATGGATAAAAACTGTAAAATTCAGCATTTTTTTATCGCATACTTCATCGAAATGCTGCTGTTATCAATTTAGCCGTTTCGGTATTTTTATCTTTGTCGCACACGTCAAGTTGGCGATTTATGTTTAATAAAAGTATGTCGCGGATTCATCTTCTATCAAAGGCAACGTTGCCTGTTATCAATTGAAGTCGGTTTTGACTTGATTGTTGTCGTTGTTTCAATATAAAAAACTATCGCAAAATACCTGAAAGATGGATTTGGACATGTGGCATTTTATTACAATTCGATTTGTGGTATTGTGATTGTTGGTTGGAATTGAATTGGAAGATCAAGGAAGAGGGGAAGATGCCTAGTGCCATTAAAAAATTGATCATACTTGAGTACTTCTCAATTGAATAACAATCGATTATATTCCGTCTAATGTTGCTTGTTATTTTGTAGGATTTACAAAGAGTCTGCACGTAATAGAACTGCTCTAACACAATTATTGTTTCGTATACTGAAAGATGTCCAATACAATTCGATGAACTATATTGAGGCCAAAAATAAATTGTCGATTTTATTTAAAAGTCTCATCTTAGGCTATAATGCAACCACACATTACATTGACATCACCACATTACAACAATATTTCCGAAATGATGGTCTGTATCCAATAACTCTCGATTGATGTACAATTGACTTTATTAATCGTGTCTGAATTTTTCTTTTCTAACAATTCTAATTAAAGGATCACCGAAATATTTCCACGCAGATCTGGGTGTACCATTTCCGAAATATCAAAAATGGGATCAAGGCGTTGAAGAGATCAAAATCTATTATTATATCGATCACCAATTGCAAGTAACTTATAAATCGAAAATGATCGGTAATAATGAACGGAGTACAACGATACGTTTCCAGCGACGACGTGACATACCGCATAATCTCATTGCGTGCTTAATACGTTTTTAGTCATTTATTTTTTGTAAAACTGACCAAAATAAGTATTTTTATTGTTATTTAATGCGTAAGTGACACCAGTCAAGATGTTGCAGTATCTGTGTTTTTTTGATATCAATATACCTCAACTGTAATGTCAATTATTTTATATAAATATGTATCGAAACAGAAAAATGTTAATTTTATTTATATACGCGGAAGTTGGCGGACCGTATGTCGTAACTTTATTGATACGATTCTGGTAGTTACAATAGTATACAGATGAGGCATTCCGTCTAAGCTCGGCACAATAATAGTTTACAGATTGTTTACAAAAGCTGAAAAAAGATAGTGAAAAAGAAAAGTGTGTAAGACACTTTTCAGTAGCATTGTGGCAAACAAAAAATCAGTCTATTGTTAAAGAGTACTGTGAAAGTACTTCTATAATCCGACTTTTAAATAACGCGATTTTTCTTTTAAAAGAAGTTAAAAAATTTCAATTTTACTTTACACAGTTCCAATACTTTAAATAAATTGATCGTGTTTTGTATGGGGATTTTTTTGTACAACACGGCATTTGGCGCGATTTGAATACAAATACCAGATCATGAATTAACTCACGATCTTTATTTCCTCTCACATATCTAACAATGTTTCGTATAACACGATTTTCTATAATATAAATATGTATCGAAACAGAAAAATGTTAATTTTATTTATATACGCGCAAGTTGGCGGACCGTATGTCGTAACTTTATTGATACTATACTGGTAGTTACAATAGTATACAGATGAGGCATTCCGTCTAAGCTTGAAACAATAATAGTTTACAGATTGTTTACAAAAGCTGAAAAAAGATAGTGAAAAAGAAAAGTGTGTAAGCCACTTTTCAGTACCATTGTGGCAAACGAAAGCTTCAGTTTATTGTTAAAGAGCACTGACAAAGTACTTCTATAATCCGACTTTTAAATAACGCGATTAAGAAGTTAAAAAAATTCAATTTTTATACAATTCCAATGCTATAAACAAATTGATCGTGTTTTGTATGGGGATTTTTTTGTATAACACGGCATTTGGCAACACGGTTTCGCGCAATTTGAATACAAATACCAGATCATGAATTAACTCACTCTAACAATGTTTCGTATAACACGATTTTCTATATTATTTTTAGAGCAATGCATTTATTGCACTTTTACGCGTCCTTACTAATACACGGCAACTTAAAACCCAATTTACCGATATCTGAACGATTTATGATTTTTCATTCGCAATGAACGAATTTTCCAACAGTCTGGTGCATTTAACACGGATTCATTAGTACACGACCAAATTAAATTTGACTTAACGTGTTTTAATAGGCTAATCTACAATGATATCAAAGCTTGAAGATAACACAACATACATTTAGCAATGTTTCGATATTGCTCCAAATACCATAAACAAACTGATCGTGTTGTCCGAGGATTTTTATGAAAATTTCCGCGGTTTTGATGATATGTTTATTTAGAAAGCACACAACATATGGCAAAGCTTGTATAACACGGCACTTGGCAACACGGTTTCGCGAGATTTAATTACAACTGCAGATGATGAATTATCTCACGATCTTTGTTTCGAGATCATTCATGTTTCGTATAACACGTTTGTTACACTTTAGATAATCGTGTAATAAGAGGGTTTCAATAAATTAGCAAGCAATTCCTAATACAGGGCAACTTAAAACCCCATTTACCGATATGTTAAAGATTTTTTAGTACGATTTCGTTAAAACACGTTCAAATTAAATTGGACTTAACGAGTTAATTGTGTTATAAAAGGCGTGGATCTACAAAATGCAATCAAAGCTTGTATAATACGACAGCTGCAACTTCAGATTTTTTTCTTTCATACATTTATTAATGTTTCGATATTACTCGATTTTAATATAACACGATTTGCCATATTGTGATAGAATGGGATACAAAATAATTGTGTTATAGAAAATTAACAGAAGAATGTGTAACTTTACCTAGTTCATCAGGCACGATAATTTACGCGTCTCTCCTACTACACGGCAGATTAATATCTGAAAGATTTTTGATTTTATATTGGCACCGACCGAATATTCTAATACCCAGGTGCACTTAACACGGTTCTATAGAGTACAATTAGTTTAAACTTATCGTATTAATCGTGTTATAAAAGGCACGAAGTAACAACCATTGATATCTACAATCGCGACGTGTTGGCCATGAAAACAACGGAACTCTATGTCGTAACTTTATTCATACGATACTGATCTATGTACATGGTGTCCCAATGGAATCTTCCAAACATGATTTTATACAAAAATCTACAAAAATTGTAATAGAAAAAAAATTGGAATGTCTATCGATTATCTAATTTTCCACTTAGTCGCCTGTAAAAGACTGAAATTACCATATTTAACAAATTTTTCTGTAAATATCGGTATATAAAAAGCACGAAACAATTGATGTGATTTGGTTGGATTCAAAAATGGTATTGTTTTAATGATTTTCCATTTATCAATGAATTTCGCATAATTCGGTTCTAAATCAGTTTCACTACCTAAATATAAATCTAATAGGAAATGGCATTTATTTATATCGAAATATAGTGCGGTGACTTCTTGATTTTGATCATTGAAATGTTTATGAATCAATTTGGTGGCATTCACACCATCCGAATATGGTGCCGGCAACATACCGGTAAATTCCGATTTGATAAAACGTACATTCCAATTGTTGTTCGGCAAGAAGAACGATGACGGATAACGATGCCAATCTTTACCTAAACAAACATTTATGATGCGATCATTGGTCTCGATTGGATAACGATTGAATTCCATTAGTAAATCACTAGGGGCGTGGTAGTTTATATATAACGAAAATATCCGAGATATACCTAAAATTATTATAATTAACAACGAAAAAATGTTTAAACAAGAAGTGAAAGTGCGTGGAACGCCGCGCGTTAGAAGTGAAACTCCTTAGGTTAGAGATGAAGTTCATTTTTTTATTGGTTTATTTTCTTTCTGTCGTTGCCTGAAGGCTCGATTTTTTTCTGCAGTTGTCTTTTTCTGCATTTCACTTATCTCATTAATTAATTTATAAATACAAAAATCATAAATCGCGGTAGGCCAGGAAATTTTAGTTTCTGGATTAGCTGTGTGTTAGAAGAAAAGGCTTTCCCCTCACGGAGTCCCGCATTTTCGTCACGTTCCGAACAAATTTACTTCCCTAGAGCGCCTAAAGAAGTTTCACTTCAAAAATCCACTTACTTAACGCCCCAGTTATTGCAATGGTTGTAATCATCACAAACATGGTATAATCCAAATAATGACTACCATATGGTACGGTTTTAATTAAATTCCATAGACGAAAACAAAACTTTTGTATAATATCAACAGTGATGGCGCCACACAAACAAATCATCGGATATATTGGGAATAAGAAGCGCTCCTCTTTATGTGGTTGTAACATAAAAACACCCAACCATAAATATAATGGACTTAATGATAACCAATACGGTAAATAGAGGGTGCTTTTATTTTTCGATGGTACAAAGAAATATGCTAGAATTATAGCAATCGGGCATAATAATGCAAAAATCTGTAATAATAATCAAACGTTATTTTCTTATAAAAAAGAAAAATATACTCCTGTACCCAGATGAAATTGAAATTGAGAAATCCATTGATTAGATAATAGGACAACGGTTCTGTACCATACAAATCCGGACCAACTTTACTACTAAACACATTATATTTGATTATATTTAATGGTGCTATCACGAATCGTCCAAAATGTAATGAATCGATTAATATCATCGGTAATAGTATGACAAGAGCTGAAATTGTCGACCACAAAAGGAAATCTAAATAGAGCTTTTTACGGATGATCATATCGAAGGCAATCGGCAGACCTAAGAGTGCAGCAAACGGCCAGCCTAGAATTTATCCAATCATTAAAATGTGTTCAAGTTGGTCTCAAAAGTACTGTCTCAGGGTACATTGAATCGAAAACCGGAATCGAACCGATTTACGTTTTACTAAACGAACCGAAAGTGGAACGAAAAAAAATACATTTACCGGAACTCCAAGCCGAAACTGGACCGAAAACCGAAAAGAACCGATTTTTTCGGAACGAAATAATGAAAGCCACGTTTCTGTGGATTTTTTTCCAGGGCTTCGAACCGTTACTTTTTTCGTTCCGGTTTTCGGTTTCGATTCGATTAGTAAAACATGTTTCGGTTCGGTTTTCGCTTCAGAAAAAATATCGGTTTTTAACGGTTTTTGGTTTTTAGCCTCAATGAATGCAGTATGTGCTAATTTATAATAGGACGTCGAACCATTATTTTTCGTTCCGGTTTTTGGTTTCGGTTCGATTAGTAAGAGACTGGTTTTTTTCGGTTTTCGTTTTAGTTCCGATTCGAAGCCCTGATTTTTTCGAATTCTAGAAATCTGTAGAATTTATACATAAGGCAGTACTTATCTGTTCTGCTACTGCTGTAGATTACCTAACAGGGAGCCTAGAGCGGTGAAGAATACAGCTAGAGCATACTTTTGTTGCCACCAGGCGGCACAAGCCGATGCAAACGTATACATGGCGAAACTTGACGGTAGAAATGCTGTGCTCGATATAAACATACCGGCTGCAAATATTTGAAATGACAAACAAATACGTCCAATATGTACCCCGAATTCTCTACAAACAGCCCTGTAAAATCGATGAATTTATTAACACATTAAGAAGTTCTATCAACGAACTTACTTATAGAAATAGACTTCAGCAAATGCACACACTAAACCTAAGATGCAACGTGTAAAATAGAAAATCGACAGTGGATTCGGTTGGAATAACTTATGGAAAATATAAGCAGGGAATGCATGGAATAGTAGATACGTGTACGATCTTAATGCAAATTCTGGACTATACTCCCAAGTCTGTAGACCTTTACCATACACTAAAATCACACATTAATAAAACAAATCAACAAATTCACAACAATGTTACCCAAATAGTGCATCGGTTCCCAATAATTATAAGTCTCATCACAATCGGCGATCTGCGACCAGATTGCTGCACAAAACCTCGCCGACAACAGGGCTTTGAAAGCCGTCTCGCCACCTGGATAAATCAAACGATTCGTACTCGTTGTTGCTGTTGCCGGTTTTGTTTCGGTTCTACTACAATAAATACATTTGAATAAAATTAACCTAACTTTTCGACAATTGGCTACTTTGGTTGATTTTTGGTAGTTTTCTTCGTGGAATCACGACGCGATTCTTTACGTGACTGTTGGGGGGCATTTTGGCGTAATCGAAACGACGGCTGGCTCTTAACCATTGCTAATTTTCGGCCAACAATGGGGAAATCGGCGGAAAATCAATCAACAACACCCCATCGTATCGACGATCACCGGTACATAAATTTCGAGATAAATAATAAAAATTGATAAGAGTACTCAATCAAATATGAGATAATAATAAAATTAGACTTGTATGATGAGATAACAATATAGAATTAATGATCGAATTTGATAATTTATTCAATTTAAACATCTTAGGTTAGTTGTCAAATTTAAATCTCCCGCCCCATATAGTTATTTTATTACTGTAATGTTGCTGCACTTGTTTTCTTATTTTTCAATTTTAAAACATCTATTCAGTTCTATTAGTTGATAATCAAATTAAATTAACGAAATTAACAATAATTTCAACGATTTTTACGTAAAAACTCGAATTAAATTCGACTAAACCTACATTAATTTGTTTCAGTTCAGAAAATTATCGAAAAACCCCACTTAGTAGGCTGTGTAAAAACAAATCAGCATCGTTTGCCTTCCATTTACATCCCCTATTTTTGCAAGAAAATGGAGAACTTAAATCAAAATTTGGGCTTAAGGCGGGTGACTTTACGCGAATTAGAACCAGATTTGAGTAATATTCTAATTGTTGGTATCATAATTGGTAAACAACGTCCACGGCGCTTCTCCGATAATAAATCGTCGGATATTCGAGCTGTGTGGAATTTTACATTACGCGACTCAACAAGAGACTACATTAATGTTACTTATTGGGGTAAAAGAGATGAAATATTTGCTGCAAATGACCGTTTTTACACTGGAGACGTTGGTTGGCGTATACCAACAAAAATTGTAAATTATTATACTAATTTTTCATGATTTTTCAGTTGAAATACGACGACCCCAAGTCCTGGTGAGGAAATTCAATGATACCGGCGAACAATTCCGTCCAATGGTAACGTCGCCGTTTTCATTAACATTAAGTGAATCCTCTGAAATATTACCGTACTGTGGCAATACGTTAGCATTTCGTGAATTATTGTGTTTACCAACGAAACCGATACCGGGATTTGTACCGTTACGTGATATCCACAATCAAGGGGCTGCAATGAAAGGTTTCTCGCACTTTTCAAACAACACAAATCCACTAATTATTACAATTTTTTTTTGTTATTAGATCGATTAGTCGATATTTTGGGCGCTGTAAGAAGTGTAGGCACTATACGTAATGTAACCACGAAAAACGGCGAAGAGGCCCAGTTACGTGAAGTGATCTTGTTCGACTACACAAATCCCGGTCTGAAGATCACAATATGGGATACAGATGTTATGACAAGGTAGTATTTGATTGTTAAAATAATATTTGGTTGATAATCAAGATTTTTAGGGCGTCGCTGTGGAAGCCACGCGAAACAATCCTTTTTATAACGGATGCGAAAATCGAATGGTCGAATTTCCTGCGATCGTATTCGGCTACATTAACGAATCGCTCGATTGTTACGGAGAATCCATCTGGTAAAGAAGCGGAGAATTTAGCCGAATATGCAAAGAATGCACCATTAGAAACATCAGCTATTTTAGATCAATTAGTGATAACGTTACCTGATCGTAATTATCCATGTCGTTTGATTATTACGTTTATTTTATTGTTATTTTTGTGGTCTTATTCTAGCTGAATCTATTCAGAATATTATGAGCGTTCAACAGGTTCACAACAATATCAAATCGTTTGTTGAAGAGAATAATCGGGCTGAACAACAGATTACTGCGTTGATGTTTGTATTTGTTACAAAACTGGATTTGGATGGTTTCTCGAGAAATATTAGCACGAAATGGTAAATATCAATTATACCTAATGCCTAATTTACACGGTGATAGTAGCTGAAGCAAGTAACTTAAGCTAGTCACGAAATTTAGCTACTGGCATTGTGTAAATGTTTGATTTACTATTAAAGACAATGCAGCAAGTAACTTGCTTTAACTACTGTCTCTGTGTATATTCGGCATTATTCTACAGGTACTCCTTTCGGTTTGATACAATATTAACATGTTAACATATCTTTGGTTTTGTATCGTATTAACAAATGGTTTCTAGTACTATCCTCTTTATTCTTTCATGGTTTTCATGTGCAGCGGTGGGTTTAATAGCAATAATGCCGAATTGTCTTATAATTGCTTCACAAATCAATAAAATTCCTAGATTAATCAGACATTTGTTGTCAAAGCTCGAAACTAAATGTGCTTCGAACACAATACACCTGTTGAATTTTAGTTATTCCAAAATTTCTATGAATAGCTCAAAGATTTGTTATTGAAGGAATGAACAAATAATGTTATAAGAAGGAATATAGTAAAAACTGGAAAATATATGAAGAGTACACACATTCCTTTCATGCATAAGTAATACATCCATTAAATCGTCTACTTTTAAACCAAATTCCTAGCATGTTTCTCTTAAAAATAAAGTTGAAAATTTTTATGGTTTACAAGTCGGAGACACGATCGATCTTGAATTCAATTGTAATATTGCAGGGATGGCCAACTTTTATGCTATATCATAAAAATAGTGTCGCGGTCGATTTATTGTAGTTTAAAATGTATATCGAGGCAACAGATGTTGGCCAATAGCTCGCAAATACTGTAAAAAGCACATCAAAACGGGAAAATAGTCAGTGAAACAATTGTAGAACTTTACTCGATCCAACTGCCTAGTACCGTATTTGAAAACACCAATTGGCTTTCAATCAATGCTTACAATTAGTCTTACTTCACAAACACATACACAAACCAACTGACACGAACCTCAAGTGTGCCTAGAGATTTGAATGATGTTTAACACCGGTATTAATAAAAAGAAGCTACCGCATGCTAGTTGAGTTATATAGAGACCAAAATTAGCTGGGCGATCGACTTATTGGCCACACCTCCAATATTACTAGCAGAAATTCTGACGCGCAATTGCTCGGAAAATAAGTAAGAAATAGTTTTGAATCCATGCTTGAAAGTTTTCACCCATTTCCGAGAAAGTTGTAAAATATTGTTTTGAAATTTTTGAATAACTAAAGTAACTGAAATCACATTTACTTTGCAATTCGATTACAATACGTGTTGTCGAATGTCTGCTAGTTTTTTTCTTCGAAAATGTGATTTCCAAAAGTAGCGAGCTTGTTAATTTTCAGTGGCAATGTTTTGGAATTTTCCAGAAAACATAAGGTACATGATTTTAAAGCGAATCCGCCCAGTCTTAGAGAACATTATCTCCTGCTGTTTTTATGAATTTTATTCAACTCAACCGAGGTAGTAAAGAAAAAACTACAATTTTCTCGAAAACGAATTATTTTTCGGCATAATTATACGAAACTATTTTGTTTAATCATTTTGTAATCGAATTCAATATCGATCGTAAAACGAAGGCCATTTTTAGTATTCCATGTGTTGTGCCGGTTGGAGATGGCTCTGGACTTCATGAGCATTAGGCCGCCTTTGTTCAAGCAATAAAATACCGCCCTTTGAAAAACCAAAATATACAACATAAAATTATTTACCTCTTCAATCAACATCAATAAGGTTTATAGCACAAATGTTTATTATTTTGCTTTTTTTAGCAAAAATGTTTAATAATGTCTTCAAGGTTTAAATTTACCACGATTTCTAGTTCGAGTTTTGCTAAAATATGTGATAAATGTTGTCAAACAGAAAAACCATTTAGTGTTTACCACATCGTCAATTTCTTTCATACTATGCCATGTCCGAGAAGTTGCATTAATTTTTAAGAACTTACTAAAAGATCCATGTAATTTTCTTTGTCTGCCTTAAGGCCGTTCTATCGCTCAAGAAAAATTCTGCTTTATTGTGGGCGTTGCACTGTAAACTATTCTAAACTAGTTACTTTCCCCAATGTGTAAGTTATTGGTTCAAACTAACAACCGGAAAGGTCATAAATCTTCAAAACATAAACACAAAAGTCCAGCACTTTGTACTGTTAGTTTAGAACCAATATTAGGACATTTTTTATAATATAGGTAATATGGGTAGGAGTGCCCTTTATTATCCGCTAGACGTTTATTGGTTTAGGAGTCCCACTTCATATATCACGTTTCACTTAGAAATTTCTGTAAAATCACGGGAAAAAAGCAAAATTTTTTAACAATTTGTTAGTGTTAATTTACATAATTTTTTTTATAAGAAACGCTGATCCACATAAAAAAACATAGTCTATTGAGTAGCAGAGCCAAAATTTAAAAAACAAGTAAAACAAAAAAATTCCATGTCCTTTTTTTTTAATTTTTAGAGCCGCTAATGGGCTTTTTTGCAAACGGGCGCTGTAACTCAATGTATTTTTGCATTACGAATGTCACCTGAAAATATCAAATCAATATAATTTCATTTGGCTTAGTAAAATTGTAAAAACTGTTTCCGTAGGGCGATAGAACAGCCTTAATAGTTGACTTATCCTATTTATAGAAAATTTATAAATTCAAATTAAAAGGGGTAGATTATTAAAGATTTGTTTGTCAAGTGATTGTCTTTAGCCGCCTTTGTTCTGGGAACAAAATGAACACCTGTTAGGATCGGCCCTGCATGAGCAAGATGTAAGCATACTAAATGTCTACAACTGATCTGTTGATTTATTCTAATTATCTTGTTTAATTACTGATGAGGACTAAAATCATCCCGAAACGTGACATAATAGATACCAAAAATCTGAAAAAACCTAATATTTATACAAGTAAAATAAAACGTTCTTGGTTGCCGATTAAACAAGACAATTCTGGATATTTTTTCCTCAGTGTCGGTACATTTTGGAGACGCCCTGTACATGAAATATGGAGACACTACCGTTAAACATACCCAATAATGACTTGTTTTTACGATCTCGATCATTTGTATTACATATATTTGCATAAGAAACTCTAATTTTTCATGCTGTCTTCGACTTTTGAACTTGTAAATGTATTAACGCTGTATCAAACCGAAATACTGTTCTCTTCTTTAATCGACTTGTCTTTGCAGTTCTCATTGTAAAAGCTATCTCAAGGATTCCACCGAAAAATGTCAAAATGTCGACTGTCCAACAAAGACACAATCAGCAAATCCTGAATATGATATAAACTTCGACATACGTATTAATTTAACCGATCATACAGGAACGTTAATAAATTGTCGATTAACTGGACAAACCGCAGAAACCGTATTAGGATGTTCGGTAACTATTTTTTTTTAAGAGTACAAATTGTACTCCTTTAGTCGGACACCATGTGTGCTGTTACTGCTTTATTTACACACAAAAAAATCTTTGTAGGTATCTCAATTTTTACACATGACCGATGGAGAAAAAAGCAGATTAAAATGGAAATTTTTGATGGAACGTTGTGCCGTACGAATTATGGTTTTATTATTAAATCGTAATAATCCCGTTATATCTATAATTAGTTGTGTTAAAGCTGATCCACTTGAAACAGTCCGTAGAATGCCAGTATTTTAAGGAATAATGATTTTTTTGTTACTAAACTAAAAATTATACATTTTATTTTCTCTTTTTTTTTCAAATATGTATATATTTCCAGTTATTTTTCGTTCTAGACAAAGCCCGGTATAGTATAAAAAATTGGAAATAGGCGTTATTAATAGGATTGTCCTCTCTAAACATAATTATCAAAAATTACTTATCATTATTAATAATGGACGTGTATTATTATTAAAAAGCAGGGTTGTGCAATTATGGGTTGCCTTTAAGTTTCTAAAATACTCTCCCTGTCTTATAGATTACTATACTTTCTCTTATTTGTTTTTTTTTGGAATGGAAAATTATCATCACTTAAAATCAAATGGTTGCCATACGTAGCAACTATTATTATTATGTACAATGGATAATTGGCAATTATTACTATTTAAATCATTAGTATTAATACAGTATATCACGGTATAGTTTATCAAAATTAAAATAATTCTATTGGAGTGATATACTGTCCATCAATTTTATGTTTTTCCGTTTTTACTTAAAGTAGATACAGTCGATTAGATTCTCCCATTATATAATTAAATGAGTTGTGAATAAATATTTAAAAAAATACATAAGTGTATAAATAAATAAAAAAATTCTAAAACAAAATTGAGATGGATATATAAAAAAAATGTTTACACAACTCAATTAATCCACTAGACATACTTTGGTAATTATACAACGAATACAGACAAAAAAAAAACACCATTAGAAAATATGTTGTAGGAGACAAAAAAATAAAAAATTTCAATTAATTTTAATCACGATAAAATAGCAACACTCCTCCTTGCCGCTATACCACCATTCGTTATATTATCTAAACTCGACCATTTCTTCAGACCATTTTTGATTGCTTCAGCTGCATATTTATCTTCCATAACACGTGACATGGCCTCCAATTTCTGTGCACGATCTTTACTTAATGGTTCACTAGGAAATGTTAAATCATTCGCTTCAGCTAATGTACGTAAATCAAAATAGTATTTTGCATAAACACTAGACGGTACATTTATATTAAATTGTAATAATTCCAAAAATTGCCGTTCTAATTCATTCATATCTTCAACAGTTATATCTTTTAAAATTTGACAATAATCAACATTCCATACAGCCTGATCGTCCCATACTTTGGAAGCCAAGAGGATTGCACCTGTAGATAATTCAATAACATTAATTTTGTGGGTGGTTATTGAAGCCACTGATGCAAATTTCTTGAAGGTTTTGTTACAGAAAAAAATGCTAGAATGGGTACAAAATAATCGTAAAAATAAGTATAATTGAAGAATTGGAGAGATAAGACAGCGTCTTGTGTGGCATAAATTAAGCAATCTTCTCTAAGAATTCGAAACATCTGCAAATGTAGCCTTTGATCCTCATAGAAATAAGAACACAACAATGCGTATAGTTGAAATCTTGACTTAAAATATTGACGTTTTAATGCGTAAAACCACAAAATTACCTAACAATAGATTCGGTATAAAAAGATTTGATGGATTGCCCTGTTGTAAATCTCTCAAAAATGTTGTGTTTCAAACAAAAAACTAAATGGGTTTTGGGAAATTTACAAAATGTCACGTACCACCCGAACAAACGACAAGTGAGTATGATCTAATAAAAATTTTGTTTTATATTATTAAGAACTACAACGTGTACTCACAGATTTTGATAAATAATTTTGTTCAATACTTGCTGTTAAAGTCCTACTTTATCGACTAAAAACTCGATGGTAAAGAGCACTTTACCCACAACGGTAAAGTAAACACTTTACCATCGTGCAACTCAATAGCAACCAACAACAATAAAACAAAAACAATTGCTAGTTGTTTAGAGAAATCCAATATCAACCAACCACCCTTGACAACTGTATGAATAATTAATGTCATAACTTATTAGAAAATTAAAAAAATGAAATAAATTAAAAAAAATCTGGTACTGCACACGGTGGTAAGTCCCTTTATCACCTTGTACAGTAAATAACTATTGATAAATTAATAAATATAATAGAAACAACAAGAAATTGAAACAAAAAGACTTTTATCCAAATAAATAATAATAACAGTTTTTAAATTAATTGATTGCGTAATTTTTGCTATTATCTATGGTTTTTGCCAAAATGTTTTGTTTATCTTTTGACACTTTTTCGCCTGACATTAATTTCCACTCTAATAAAGTTTGGAAAAGGTGGTTTCATCATGACAACCATGAACATTTTTCTTCTAACATTTCGTTTATAGTGAACTCCAAAACTTTTGTTTTGTAGAAGTTCGTTCTTCTTTGAAACCTATGTTTAATGTTGTCACCTCTCTTTATTGTTATTATTATTATTTTACAATTATTCCTCTTTTCCTATAAATTTTATTTAATCTATGTAAAATATCGCTAGAGAAAGTATTCTACATTCTCTGGAATATTTTGGAAACCGTATAAACCTAGTAAATCATAAATCTAAGAATCATGGAATCCCCATAACTTGTCCTTTATTTAGAAAAATTTCTGAGATTTAAAGATTCTTAAACTTATTATTTAACATGTTTACGTTTTTCCGAATAATTAAGAGATTGTCTGCTAATTACTACAATTAAATATTACAAGCAAAAATTAAGATTAGATAATATTTTGAAGGAAACGGAATAAAACAGGAACTTTAGCACAACAAACGAATGTTTGGCTTCAATATGCAAATTATCGTTTTAAGCAAAATATTTAAAAAAAAAACGTTCATCCATATGATGAGGAGACAAGCTTTTCTCAATTTCATTAGGAGTTAAGATCATTTTCCTAGTAATGAATAAGGCCAATTTACACGGCGACAGTAACTAAAGCAAGTGACTTAAGCAAGTGACTAAATTTAGCCACTTGCATTGTGTAAACGGTTGATTTAGTACTAAAGTTTTTACTGTCTTTAATATTAAATCACACGTTTACACAATGCAAGTGGCTGAATTTAGTGACTTACTTACGTTACTTGCTTTAGTTACTGTGCCCGTGTAAATTCATCTATAGAGTAGGTAGGCTCAATTTGACATTTAAACAACAAAATGACTAGTGAGAATTGTATAAAACGTCTCAACAATAATTACTTAACTTTTTTGTTTAAATTCTTTGCTTGCTTCATAAATACAAATAATTGGCTACATTTGTATCAAAACCACGTTGCATTTGCACAAATAGATTCAAAATTGCAGTTGAAAAAGTACTCGTTCGGGTGGTAAATACGTGATATTTTGTAAATTTCACAAAACCCACCACGATAACTGAAAATGACCTGAGAAAGTTTGCGGTTTTGGTGGTTGAATTTTACAGCTACACCGCAATAAAGAAATTAAAAAGGGACACAATGGTGGGTGAAAAACAGGCCCGTATTTAGAAAAATTATTATGATAAATGAAATAATACATATAGTATTTTCATAGATATTTGGCTCGCCTCAGGCAAGTACTTACTACCGTTGACCGCAAAGGGACAGATATTGATATTTATGATAGGCAGGTAGTTGCAAGTAGAATAAGGGACCGTACTCAAATATTTGAAATCTCTTAGTAGAAAGATTGGTAACTGTAAATATATTTTTGCAAAATGAATTAATAATTAGAATTACAGATAGTGATAGTGATACTGATGACGAAAGTGAATTATCGTTGATTGTTCCTGAATAAAAAGTTTTTATTTTATACCTATTTTGAAATCATATGTTCTGTTATTAAATAATATATATCTTTTTTTTTTAATTCTTACTGTTTCTGGAGCCACTAAAAGATTTCACAAAGAATTCATACTTCCAGAGAGATCTACATATTTCATTCATACACCCCTGACCAACTTTCTCCGTGCGGTCGTTCCCTAACCACCTTATTGGGGGTTAAGTTGTAAAACTAATGAAGCGTGAACAAGGTATTGTCAAGCCAGACCAAATATCTATGAAAATACTATAAATAGTAAAAGTAACAATATTTTGCTATTTTATTCCGCAATTTTTGGAAAGCATTGGAACAATAGCTAAGTATAATTTTACCTGCGTCTATTTTTGTATCTTTATACCGGAAAGGGCCAAAAATTTGAGTACGGATGGTGTTAGCATTGACATCTCTAAATAATGTAATAAATCATACTTGCAAGTTTGGGTAAACAACCGTAACCACAAGGTACTTGGCCCTCGCCTGAGGCTTTTCAGTTATCGTGAACCAAACACAACACTTTTGGGAGATTTACAGCAGAGCAATTCATCTTTTGTTACCCAATCTATTGTCAGGTTATTTTGTGGTTTTACGTATTAAACGTCAAAATTTCAACTCTACATGTTGAGCCTATCCGTATTAGGGAGTAATTATGGGAAATAATGCTTTTTTAATAATAATTTGTTTGCTTTTCAACAGTTTTTCAGAGCTAAAATACAAATACAAGGCGTGAAGAACAATATTCAAAAAAAAAAATAGCTGAAACTGAAAAACTTCCAACATCAACATGAGTGAATAATATTGGAGATTTCAGGTAGGTGTTTATTCATTTATAAAAAGACATTTTGCACTCAAAATTGATAACAAAATTCTGCAAAATGACACTATTTCCATTGATAGATTTCTCCAATTGAATTCCTTAATGAGGTGATTGTGCAACAATGGCTTCAACTAATAAAATTATTCATAAACTAATTAATTGTGTATAACAATGCTATGATCTCATGTAATTATTCACCAATTCTGGGAATATTCGTTTTGAGTGTAATTATTCTACTTATTAATAGATAAGAATAAATGGATGATTGTGTACACATACTGACCTAACACTATACGTTTCCAATTTGATGGTTGAATGTCCAATTCAGCATAGGTTAATAAACGTTCCAAATAGACTAATGTAATAATGGCACATTCAGCAGTCAATTGTGCAGCATTAAATAAAGTCCTAACGAATTTATAAATTTGCTTATGTTCCGGATTATGTTTATCATAATCATCACTAACACCATCCCTAGTTAATGGATGTAATTTCTCATCGAATATATCGATTTCCCTTTGTTGGTCACGATTTTTTATATGATAATATATAGCTAATGCAACACATTTTACTGTATTTTTTAAATTTGGCTGTGATACAGTACTATCATCTAAATAAATTGTTGAACATGAACTGCTTTTCTTTAATGGACGTAAATCGGCAATTTGATGTTGGCTTTTACGACGTATCATACCATTCTCGATTGCCGTCTTTGAACGTTCAATAAAGATTGTTTTCGCTTTTGGATCCTGTGATGGATCCGATTCACCATCATCAGCTTCACGTTCACTAATATGTTGTAAATTATTAACACTGATTTCACCTTCATGTAAAGTGTCTTCAATTGGTACAACAATACGATGATTCGGTTGTGGACTTGAATATGAACAACAACTATTCTTATTACCCATTATTATGATGGTATTGATTTCAAATTTTTTTTTTTAATAAAAACAACGAAAATTAAAGGCAACTCTCTTCTAATCGACTAGTTGTTTACCCATCGCCTAAACACGGTTTGTCGTAGATTAAAGAAATCACTAATGTTATCTCAATATTAAACAACACATTATCGTGTTTTTGTCAAAGTGATTGATAAGAATTACTCGATGATTACTTGATAACGTTGTGCACACCCACTATTTGAAATGGTAGCAATAATAATACACAGTGGTGGACGCTCTTGGTCACCACAAATAATCAAAGCCGGCACTAAACAAATACAAATTTCGGAACTACATGCAATACGTATTAATTCCAATTGAAACAGTAATAAACGTGTTTAGATTTATACGGTAATTTTTAATAGTTTCTTCCTTATATTTACAGTATACGAAACAATTTTGTTCTCATTTTTTTTTTGTTATAATCGTTCTGTTGTAGTGTGTGGAAGAACTACAATCAACTGTCAAAATTCGATCATCTGATCTGACATTTGTAGAATAGGTAGTAGATAGGATAAGTGTAGCGCTAAAATACATTGTTGCCATATTGTTTTGTAGTGTCACAGATGTTCGAACATTTGAGTAACGAAGTGTAGCGAATTTAGGGACCAAAGCGTTATTAGATTTGACATTTGACAGACTTATCGTTAAACAAAATATATAATCCGACTATAATATTGAAGATATATATGTAAACAAAAATCACCAGAATCAAGGTTACCAACCGCAATCTAGTCATCGTTTCGTCCCTGAATGTACTATACTCGTCCACTCTCCCACACGATTATCAAATCTGTCGTATTTCAGTAAGTTATATGCAACTTAGGGTTTGAAAAGTTCCAAATCTTTAAATATTCACTTATTGCGGTACTCTTGTTTGAATAAAACTCTACGCGTTTGTTTACAAATCTTGGTGGTAATTTTTGAATACAGTGACACTTCTATTTATTAGGGTGGTGTCTACATGGTGTCTACCTTAATACTATCATCCCCCCCCCTTCGGACACTTTTGTCAACATTCATTTACTAAATTCATCGAACAAAGAGTTACTAGTTTTAAGTTGGTACCTTTGAATTTACTGATATTTTTAGGGATTTATTTGTTTGTATTCATATCCTCGTTTACAATTTTAGAACTACGTTTTTTGTTTACCGAGACATCTATCAAATCTAGTAAGTTTTTACTTGATGACTTCACTATACTAAATCTTATAAATGAAATTTTCGACTTCCAAAACCTCTCTAATACGGACGCCTTTTATTCCGGACATTTTCTCAAGTCCTCTGGGTGTCCGTATTAGAGAAGTTTTACTGTATTTCTTTGGAGATTTTAATTTATTTTTTTTTGGTTTTTCAATTTAAATTCCAAGACCTTAATAGAGGGAGTATAGTAAATTTGCCGATTGAACGTGAAATTTCAAATGTCAAATGTGCAACTTCACATTACAAAAATCCCTAACTGTATGGTGTGTCGCTTGAAATAGATACAAAATAACATAGTGAATCATTACAAAACTTATTTTGAAAGTCAGAAAAATTCTTTAAAAAGTGAAACGCGCACAAAAACGTAATGATAACAAAATTTTAAGTTTAAAAAAAAATAATGTAAACAAACACATAGGGACTTTTGGAGCGTGCAGTTGCACATTTGACATTTGAAATTTCAAGTTCAACCAGCAAATTTGGTATACTTTTCATTGCTAGTTTTGGTCATTTGAAATTTTATTCCTAATTTTGGTACGCGTTCAGAAGGAATTATCCGATTTCAGAAGTAAAATCAGTGTAACATCGAGGATTCAGGAATCAAAAGATTACTAGATTTGTAGTACGTAATCTTAGGATGGATTCAAGGGTACCAACCGAAATTTAGTCTCATTTGTTCCGTGAATATACTATAGCACCTACCGGAAACTTAGTTTTTTCCGCTAATAAGATTTAAGTAATGCAAAAATAAAGCTAACTGAATTATTGCCTTGTTCACGCGCAATACTTAAATAAATACGCGGCTTATTGTTAGTGCAAGTAAGTTTCAAACGTTTAATAAACACGGCAACATTGCTTTTTAGGGCTATAATTAGCGGTACAGTGACGTAAGTGTCAAAGTAGTTTGGATACGTGACTGACAACACAACTAAACACGAAAATCCAAAAAAGAATTCCACATCACAACATTATCGAATTGTTTACAATTTTTCTAAAATTATTTATGTGATTATTAAATAATTTACAATAATTATTATGTTAATTAATGAAAATAAACAATACAGCCAACTTGATCCAATGATTACGGTTCCAAGGCTAACAACTGTATCAAATCAAATATCACTAGACAATTCCTGTTTATGAGAGGCTCCGGTTACGAAATGGCGGTTGGCGTTTTTATTATCATAAGTGCTTATCAAAATTAAAAAATAATAATAAGAAAAATATTTATAAACAATCATATAGGACCGTATCCGGATGAATGACAAGTTCTCTTGTACAATAAAAATCGATCGGTATTGGAGACTATCAAATAGTGAATAATCGAAAAAAAAACACATTAATAATGGGGTGAATCTTAATCTAGATAAATGCAACTCCGGTCGGGTTTGCTTTAATTAACACAAAAAAAAGTTTTTAAAAAATTCTAGAAATTATATAGTTTTAATTTATTGTTTTTATTGAAGAATTAATCGATCTAATAACGTTGATGTATCATTATTATTATTATTGTTGTTATTGTTTACAACGGTATGGAAGTCGACGTTACACCGGAGACAACAACAACAACAACAACCGATAAAAATGATAACAATCTAACAACATCGAGTCAAGGTGATGAGGAACATGTGGAGAAACCACCATTACCACCAACAACAACAACAACAAATCAAGACGACACAAAACAACGCAATATCAACAACAACAACAGTGCCAAGAAGGCAATTAAACATGCGTTACGACAACAGGCGAAACGTCGTCGAAAAAACACAACTATAGCATCAGGCAATACAACAACAACAGTACCTAGGATTATTGTGAAACCGTTACCACCACAGCCACAATGTGAGGAAATCTCACCACCAGCACCACCACCACCATTACCACCACCACAACAACAACAACAAGTACAACCACAGCAACAACAACAATCAACAAAAACACCAACAATGCGTGAAGTGTTAGCATCAATACCTGGATTCACGATGAAGCCCAGACGGCGTACGAATAAGAAATTATCAACAGCAGCCCAATTAGAGCAAACGAAAGAGGGTTGTATTGATTTAGAAACACCAGATTCAATACTTGTCAATACGAATTTACGTTTATTGTTGAATAAGGCGACATTTGCCTCATTGCCATTATTATATCAAAATAAATTAGTACAATTATTACCGGATGTTGATCGGCATATTGTAACAAATTCAACTGATATGAATTCATTAGATATTAGTACGTCTGGTTTGAATAATGAATTCTTTGCTAGAGCCTGCCTAGAATGGCAGGATCGTTTAGCTGAAGGTAATCGATTAGAAATTATCAATTCAAATTAATTAATTTTCAATTTTTCTTATAATTATCACAGGAGAATTTACACCTGAAAACCAACAAAAACTCAAACTAGAAGCCGATAAAGAACGTAGCAAATTAGATCCGTGGAAATTGAAACATTTCGAACCGATTTGGGGTTGTCGACATCATAATTTAGAAATTGATCAAGTAACAGCAACAATTACACAAATTAATACAAGTAATAGTAATAATAATGCACGACCACCGATACGGACAACAATAAAACTACGTCCCACCACAACTGTTAGTAATAGTAGTAGTAATTGTAAAACAAAACCACCACCACCGGCACCGCCACCAAAACGTTTACGTACTGTTGGAGCTGTTACACGATCTTGTACGAAAGAAAGTGAATTGCAACAACAACAACAGCTACAACAAGAAATTAAAACACCA
The DNA here is from genome assembly GCA_021725515.1 of Epicauta chinensis. NCBI lineage: Eukaryota > Metazoa > Arthropoda > Insecta > Coleoptera > Meloidae > Epicauta > Epicauta chinensis. The sequence goes on along the minus strand of JAEDXX010000074.1, from coordinate 260,890 downwards.
ATACCGGACTTATTGCCAATAAATAAAAGTAGACATCGTGACATACACAGAGACGATAAAAGAAATATTGATAATAATAATAGTGATAATCAAGTGGAATTACAAACGAATTGTATAGTTAATATAAGTAAAAATATTCTTCAAGCGGATGAAGAGACAATCATTACTTGTAGCAATGTTAATAACAATAATAATAGTAATAATAATAACAATAATAATAAAAATAGTAATAAATGTGAGAAAAGACGGCGCTCTTGTAGTGAAGACGATACTGATGATTTCGATTTGAATACAGAGAAGATACAGAAACGGACAACACCAAGTCCTGTTGTTGTTGTTTCCGATCAACAACAACAACCAGAAATTACGACTCCGGAAATCGATACAACACAACAACAGCAACAACAAGAAATCAATGATAATAAAGATCAAACAACAATACAAATTGAGACACAAACACTGATAGCAGCAGATGAAATTGAAAAAGTTGCAAATGATCAACAATTAGACGAACAATCGGAACAAATTGATGAAGAGAAGAATATTGATAATAATGATGAGATTTTAGAGAATTCAACAACACAAGAAGAATTTACAATATTACCGAATACATTAATATTACAACAAGAATCGATAATAGAGAAAACAACAACCACAACAACAACAACAGATAGCTGTGATGGTACAAGTGGAAATGTGGAAATTGAAGAAACTGCTGAGAAATTGGAAGCAAGCGTTGAAGAATCCGATTTAGTTATAGCTGAATTGAATAATTTCAATAATGATAATAGTAATAATCATAATATTAATGAGAATACTGTTAATAATAATGATAATAATAGTAATAATAATGCTAATAATAATAATAATAATGTTACGGTGGATGAAGATGAGGATGATGCTACAACAAATGAAGATCGTTTTATTGATGCTGAAAATTACGTTTTAGAATCTGGCCAGATTATTGTTAATAATAATGTTGAGGCTTGTGGTAATATTGATGATAATAATAAAGATAAAGATACAACGGAAGTTGATATACAAGCTACATTATTTGGTGGACATTCAACACAAGGTGAGATTCAATGTAGATTACAATTGAATTTAAGCATTTCTAAAACTAAGCAATTAAAAGCGATACAATTTGTTTATAGTTTGGCAAATTCTGTAATGATTTTATGTATCGAATCACTTACAATTTACAACACGTTGCATAGTGCGGCACGGGACTTGAGAGAGTAAAACTGAAATAACAAACTTAAGCCTTACGGTGCGAGTATGTTGAATTAATGGATGCTTCGTTTATAGTCTAAGCAACATCTGCCATTTTAGTGAATTTCTCTTCAATGGCTCCGAAAATTATGATTGAATGAGGATTCGGAATGACCTTTAGAAACTTTTTAAAAATTTTGAAGGTGCGCCGGCAAAAATTGCAAAAGTTATAAACAATTTAGTAAAAAAAAAATATGTGAGTTTGGTTTTTTGCAAATATCTCGGAAACTATTAAAGATATGCGAAATTTGAAAAAAGATCCTTAAAGAGGAGGAAATTTCCTAACAAAAAGTCCTCCCTCCTGGAACTCTACCACCAATATACGGACACGGACTCTTGAACAATAAAAATAATTTTAACCTATTAAATATCAATATTAAGAAATAAAAAAATTCACATACCTTTTAGACACTTGAATAAATGAAAATCCATGGAAAAACAATTTATCCCGTAATTATTTTATTAGATATGTTTTTGTTAATTAATTAATTTTTACAAGTTTATTTACATAAAAACTCTGATAATTGTTAAACTAAAAAAATAAAAATGCGTTTTTTAAACAAGAAAAAAATATTTTTATGAAACGATTTTGTTCTTAAAAATCATATTTATAGCTGATTAAAATCCAAAAAAAAAATTATTTAAATAATTATAGTAAAAAATTATAAAAAATCATTTTTATGTAACTAAATAGTAAGAATACAAAAAAAAAGTGAAATTAAAAAAAATATATTTTGTTCAATATTTACTGTTAATGTCCTACTTTATCGACTAAAAACTCGTTGGTAAAGTAACACTTTACCCACCTCGACGGTAAAGTGTTGAGATGGGTAAACTCCATAGCAACCAACAAAAAACAAAAACAATTGCTTGTTGTTTAGAGAAATCCAATAGCGACCAACAACGATTGACAACTGTATGAATAGTTAATGTCAAAATGTATTAGAAAATTAGGAAAATTAAGTAAAAACGATTTTGAAGGGCAAGATTAAACAAAGTCTTGTACTGTACACGGTGGTAAAGTCTCTTTATCCACTCGCGGATTTGTCTTACTCGGTCTCCGGCCTCGTGAGTCAAACTTCTGCTCTTGGGTAAAATATGACTTTACCACCTTGTACAGTAAATTGCTATTTTTATTGCTTAAAAACGCATTTGTTAATTCACAATTTTAACCTCTTAGATGGTTAATAACAAAGTGGAAAATCAACATTTTTAAATTTTTCCAACGGGGATCTTTTCTAATGCCTTTCAAAAATAGCTCCAAGAAGTGAAAAAAAATTGAGGTTTTTAGTTTAACAATTATCGGGATTTTTATGTCAATTTTTAACTTGTAAAAATTAGTTAATTAACAAAAACATATCTAATAAAATAATTACGCGAAAAAAAAATTTTACATGAATTTTCGTTTATTGAAGTGTCTAGAAGGTATGTGATTTTTTTTATTTCTTAATATTGATATTTAATGGGTTAAAATGATTTTTATTGTTCAAGAGTCGGTGTGGGTCAGCGCGAGCGGAACGCGCGTCTCCCGCTTTTAGGGCTATCTTCGTCTCAAAATTAAAATTTAGGAAATTTCCTCCTCTTTAAGGATCTTTTTTCAAATTTCGCATATCTTTAATAGTTTCCGAGATATTTGCAAGAAACCAGACTCACATTTTTTTTACTAAATTGTTTATAACTTTTGCAATTTTTGCCGGCGCACCTTCAAAATTTTTAAAAAGTTTCGAAAGGTCATTCCGAATCGAATGAGCCCTGGATCATAATTTTCGGCGCCCTCAAAGAGAAATTCACTAAAATGGCAGATGTTGCCTAGACTATGATTTGATGTACCGAATCACTTACAATTTACAACACGTTGTATAGTGCGGCACGGAACTTGGGATAGTAAAATTGAATAATAAAATTAAGCCTTACGGTGCGAGCATGTTCCAGAACTCCAAGAAATACCTTGTGTAACCCACGCGAATGGGCCACAATATCTACTGTTTTGCACTCACACTCAACGTATACGCAAAACATTTAGCGCTCTGTCAAGTACTTAACACCACACAAACGATCTGCACTTTTGCTAGTTAACATTATAAAAAATAAATGCTGGAATGTCTTATCAGTAAAACCGTATTCACACGGAGTATTGTCGGTATTTTCGCGGATTATAAACGGAATGTTCATCGTACAATCACGGAGTATTGCTAGTGTCTGGGTTTTGCTGGTGTTCTTAAATGATAGTGTGATTACCGGCAATACTCCACGGGAACTGCGAGCAAACACCGTCAGAATCTCGTGTCGTAACTGCACACAGAGAACTCCGCGTTTCGAATGCTAAAACTCCATCGGTACTCCGAGTTTCAGCCGAGTTTTTTTCGTGTCGTCAAAACCGGAAACAAAAAAACACTCAGTTTCTAGATAACTTATTTCTTAAAATTATATTCTTTTATCTTTATAATTCACTGAGTCATGAATATTTGTTGTTAATAGTGAAACGGCCTGTATCAAATATTGATAATTTTTGTTGTAAGAATCTTGAGAATCTTTTGTAGATAATTTGCCTATCCTTAATAATATTTTCTATTTTGTTAATTTATCGTTTTGTTGTGTCTATCAAGTTTCATATTTCCTTTGAAGTCTTTTTTCTAAACTCAAAAACAATTCCGTTATCAAATAACAAAAATATAAGAGAATTCAACGTTATCGTCATAATAATAATAATAATTATTATTATTATTATTAATAATAGTATTAATAGTAGTAGTGTTTATTATAATATTTGATATATTTTCTATTTATAGTAACAGATGGTGGTAATTGTTGTTGGGATTTAGTTGATTCAAGTACTGAAAAATTATTACAAGTACCATTGCATGCACTCGATACAACAGTACCAGTGAATATTGTAAATCAAGAGAATACAAATGAACAACACGTTGAAGTGATACCAATGCAAGAAGAATTAGAGGTACGTTTAGAAGAGGGTAATTTTCAAGTACCTGATGATTGGCATTATGATGTTAAAATGGATTCTGATATGGTTGCTGTTACGTTAAACAATAATAACAACAATACTAATAACGATAATAATAATATTGATAATAGTAAAAATAATAATAATGAAAATAATGAGGTTGGAAATATTCAAAAATCGCAGCAGAATTATCAAGAATTCACCACAAATCAGGTAGGAATTATTATTATAGTATTAGATCGATAAATTTTTATTAAATTTCGTTTGTTTTGTTGGATAATAGGTGAAATTAGAATTGGAAGTAACTCTAACACCGGAAATTGTCAGTTCTGATAGTTTAATAACAAGTACAGTCAGTTCTGCGAATGGTACAAATTCAACAGTAACACCATCGATTAGTAAAACCGTAACAACAGTTATACCACCAACAACAATAGTCTGTCTACCATCAGTTGTGAATGCTTCGATACCTGTAATCAATAATGAAATATTACAACCACCACCACCACCACCAGTAATACCAGCACAACCACCGCCACCACCACCACCACAACAACGAGCACCACCTGCAACGGTAGTACCATCACCGGTACTACCACGTAATACTATACAACAGAGTTCTAGTGCATTACCGTATATTGCATTAAGTACAAGTCAACCAATACGTGCTGTATCAACAAAAACCAAACCAAAGAATTCACAAAACAATAACAGCAACCGTAATCGTAATAATAATAATAAACCACCACCGGGTGCTGTTAATTTAGAACGTAGCTATCAAATATGCCAAGCTGTTATACAAAATAGTCCGAATCGTGATCAATTAAAGTGTCAATTGAAACCGCCACCAAGTCTATTAGCAGCAGCGGCGGTATCCGCTACCACTAATACTAGTAACAATAATAACACTAATAATAATAGTATTAATACAATAAAAAAGAATGAGAATAATCGACAAACACAATATAGTTCGGTTACATCATCGAGGAATAATAATAATAATAGTAATAATAATAATAATAATAATGGTAGTAAAACATTTACACCACCATTACCAGCAACGAGTAATTATCAAATGGTGCAAGGTAGTAATGGCGTCAAAATTGGACAAAAGAATAATCGAACTGTACCATATGTACAACAACAACAGCAACAACAACAACAACAACGTCAACCCAGTCCACCGGTTGTTGTACGGCATGTTTTTACATCCGGACAAGGCATACCTGTTACAATGGCTGTATTGCCACAAGCTTCAGCATTAAGTCCTGAAGTGAGTGAGTAAAATTGCATTAAAAACACCCACAATTTTATACAATCCCGATAAATTGATTGATTTTATTGTTTGTTTTTTAGGTGGTTGAAACTGCACCAAATACAGTAGGTCAATATATTCTGGTACAACGTGCCGGTTTAAGTGATCATCACCATAATATACCACGTTCATCGAGTGCACCACCATCACAACAACAACAACAACAACAATTTAGTGGTGGTGGTACTACTATTAATACAAATACAGGTGGTAATAATGTGTCACAGATTGTATCGATTAGTGGCACACCACCACAACGTAATGGACGTCCAGCTAGTGTTGATATCGATCATCCATTATTACAACAACCATCCAATGATTTTATTGTACAATGTCCGAATCCGGGTACACAAGCTGTGACACGTCGCCAACAACGGCCACCATCCGGTGTTGTTTACGGTGATGTTAGTATAGAGAATCAGATGCATAATTATACGATAATTGGTGGTGAGAATGTAATGGTTGAACATCCGGGTGCTGCAATGCAATCACAGATGGTATTGCAAAAGAAGAATCTTGCTAATGAAACGGTAACAACTGCAGCATTAGGTGGAGCTGGTACGACCAGTGGTGGTGGTGGTGGTGGTGGTGCTAGTAGTTCATGTTCTTGTAGTTTAAAGGCGATGGTTGTGTGCAAAAAATGTGGTGCATTCTGTCATGATGACTGTATAGGACCGAATAAGTTGTGTCGTACGTGTTTTATAAGGTAGGTTATTTAAGGCAAAAAAGAAATTAATTTAAGATGGAATTAGAGAGGTGGACAGTGATTGAGTAATTTATTTAAGACTTATACAGTGATTTTTAAAATGTTAGTTATTAAATTTATATTGTAAGGACTTTTTAAGTATGCTTATTATGAGATGTAAATGTGAATGAATACTCTTGGTTTTTTCCGATTTTATTTCTCGTCAATTGATGGCAAACACGTATCAGATTTGGATAAAAGACAACAATTATAATCACTAATTAATAGGTAAATCTATTTAAAAAAAAGCGTAGTAAAATTAGTTTATTCTAAATAAATATAGCACTAATTAATGCTAATTGAGACGGTACGGTTTGCCATGAATTTATGCAATTTAATTGTAAAATTCATATAAAAAGTTATTTAGTCTTGGCTACATATCAAACATTTACTTTTATATTTGTTTATTTTTTAAAACTTATTTATTTATTTTGCTCAGATATTTTATTGTTTTATTTTATTTTATTTTTTGTTTTAAAAGTCTTCCAGCGTTTTTGATAAAGAAGTATTTGACGAAATAAACTCGTAGTTCGATGTCCTTCACTTACACTTTGTTCGATTTGTTTGCGTTGTGCAAAAGTTTTGATCGGTTTCCGGCTCAATACTACCTCAGGTGTATTAAATTCAAGTATACTTGTCCCGTTTTTTGCCAACAATTGTTTAACAACAATCGCTGTTTGTTTTGCCGCTGAACAGATTTAAGGAAAAATTGGGGGATTTCCCTTTGAAAAAAAAATAGTATAACAAACAATACTGAACTGAAACTTTCGTAGCAAATACGCTTTCTTTTTCTGCATAAATAGTATTATTGTTAGATTTTAGGAGCAAGCAAAACAATGGAAATTCTTATGGTTTTTCTGTTGTCTTTTTTTATTCTCAGTAATTTTTCCATGACATGTTTGAAAAATTTCAATTACAATTGCACTTGTTTTGTTTCTTACAATACATGAGATACTTGTTCGTAGACGAACTGTTGTAAATACATTTGTCCTTGTCCTGCGATAATTTCTAAATACATTATTGTTTCATTGATCAAAAAGAATTTTATTGTTTCCTTGCCGCTCTGTTAACTAGCGCTACAATTAGATTATTTTTTGGTGTTTATCATATTCAACCATAGGTGGCACTAGAGATCCAAATTCGGCTGAATTTTAACTTTAATTAACAATAAAAGAAATATAATCAATCCATTATAATTTGCTATTTTAAAGCAATTTTATTGAAAATACATATTTGTAAAACTTTTGTTCAAGATTGGGGATAGATGGCGCTACGGCGTTACTATAGTTTTCGACGATTGGCAACACTGCGCTCTCATTTTTGTGAGGTTAAGTCCATGATCGAACAATGCAAATTTGTAAACAATAATATTAGAAAAGAATCGATAAAATGTAACATAATTGGATGAAATTTAATTAAATTAACCGGTGAATCTCATAAGAATGTGACAATTCAATTAGAAAATGTGGTTTTTAACACGACGCAAATTAAAAGAGTCAATATTTGCATTAATTTTATTAATTTTGTTGTTTTATTTTGGTGTGTTTCATCATCTATTTGAGAAAGATTTCGAAACAGACTTCCATTATCCGTACAATGGAGATATTGAAGAATCCGTCCAACAATTACGCAATAATCTAACACCGAATATTCCACCGATCAATGGATATTATTATCAATACTCAATCAATTGTCAAGAGAAATGTAGAGGTATCTCATCGTTACGATTGGTGTATCTGATTAAATCGGCACCGGATCATTTTAAGAAGCGTTTAATTATCCGCAATACTTGGGGTTATGAGCATCGTTTCTCCGATGTTGAGATACGTACCGTATTCCTGTTGGGTTATGTAGAATCGAACGATGTTCAACAAACGATCAATAAAGAATCGTTGAAATTCAAAGATATCATTCAAGGTAATTTCACCGATTCGTACTTTAATAATACATACAAAACAATGATGGGTTTTGCATGGGTGAAACATTATTGTTCCAATTCGCGTTTCTATATGTTTGTTGATGATGATTATTACGTGTCAACAAAGAATGTTTTACGATTCATACGTAATCCAGTCAATTATCCGGATTATTTGAAAGGCAAACAGCATAAGGGCCGTTATTTGAAACAATTCGATTTCGATTTAGACGATACGGTGCGTTTGTATGCTGGTTATGGTTTCAAATCGTCACCACATCGACACATGTCAAGTAAATGGTATGTTTCATTGCAAGAATACCCATATGATTTATGGCCACCGTATATAACAGCTGGTGCTTATATATTATCGAATCAAGCGATTTTAGATATGTATTTTACTAGTTTTTATACGAAACATTTTAAATTCGATGATATTTATTTAGGTCTATTAGCGTATAAAGCGAAAATTGAACCATTCCACTGTGATCAATTCTATTTTTATAAATTACAATATATACGAAATGATTATCAATTTGTGATTGCATCGCATGGTTATGATGATCCACAAGAATTGTTGTTGGTTTGGAATGAACAGAAGAGTCTTGGTAATGCTTGAATTGTAATTGTTTTGTAGTCGAAATACATGGAACTACTCTGATTGGAATTGTTTCAATTGTTTCCTGTTAGGCTTTATTTTGAAGCTTTGTGTAATCACACAAAGCTTCGAAATAAGAAAAGTACTGAGTCTAGCTAACAAGTAAACTACACGAGGCGGAAGCTCCCGATTTACAAGATAGATCGAAGAGAGTATTCTAAGGTATGTGTATTTTTTCATTCGTGTCCATGCTCAATTTTAAGCCTTAAAATGAGGGTTGAAGTTCACCCTGCAAAACTAGTTTTTTCAAAGTTTCCCCAAAACAGCTCGTTATTTTTCAATTATTTAAAAACGGAATGATAGTTGCTTTTAAGGGCTCTCTATTGACGAAAACCGATTTTCTACATCTCTCTTGGGGTTGAAACTATAATTAATAATTTGCATTTTTTTGTTATTTTTCACCCCTTTCGGCCCCATAATTGAACCAATCAACATGATATTTTGTACACAGGCAGCAAATTGAAAAATTTGTTTTTTAATTTTTTGATCAATAATGGGGGGTCTAATACTTATGAAGGGTTGTAAGTTTAGGGTTGAATTATAAGAAAAAATATTGTCACAAAATCATAATTCCGCATTTACTTCCAATAATATTAAATGTACTATCGAAGGATATATTATTTGCTACCCTTTGATTAGCTCTTAAGAAAAAATATGGGGGTATTATATACAAATTAAGATTAAGATAGTGTAATAATATGTTTTCTTACAATTTAACGCCAAACCTATAACCCTTTATAACTATTACACCCTCAATTATTGAGAATATCAAAAAAATCATAAAGGGTAATTTTACCCTTTTTTCCTATATCATCAACAATATATGCATTTTTCTTTTAGTTTTTCACCCCTTTCAGCCCCATAATTAAACCAATCAACCTACTTTGTACACTAGTAGCAAATTGAAAAATAAAAGTTGTTTTTAAATTTTTTGATATTCTCAATAATTGAGGGTGTAATAGTTATGAAGGGTTGTAAGTTTAGGGATAAATTATAACAAAACATTGTCACAAAATCATATGTTCTCATTTACTTTCAATAATATTAAATGTACTATCAAATGATATATTATTTGCTACCCTATGATTAACCCTTATGAAAAAATATGGGGGTATTACAGATTAAGATAATGTGATAATATGTTATCTTAGAATTTAACCCCAAATTTACAACCCTTTATAAGTGTTACATCCTCAATTATTGAGAATATCAAGAAAATAAAAAAAAATTACTTTACCCTTTTTTTCTTCTATATGTCTCTTGGGGTTGAAACTATGATCAATAATATGCATTTTTTTTAGTTTTTCACCCCTTTCAGCCTCATAATTAACCTCATCAACATTTTGCACACAAGTAGCAAATTAAAAAATGTCTGTTTTTGATATTCTTAATAATTGAGGGTGTAATACTTATGAAGGGTTGTAAGTTTAGGGGTGAACATATTGTCACAAAATCACAATTCCTCATTTACTTTCAATAATATTAAATGTACTATCAAATAATATATTATTCGCTACCCTTTGATTAATCGTTATGAAAAAATATGGGGGTATTACAATTTAACCCCGAACTTACAACTCTTGATGAGTATTTATTATTTTAACCTATTGAAAAATAGGAAGGAATTTCGAAAAAACTTATTTTGCAGGGTGAACTTCAACCCCCATTTTCTCGCATAAACTTGAGTATGAATAAAAAAATACGCATCCCTTAGAATAGCTTCCGCTACCTATGTACCAAAAATGATAAAAATCGTCAATTTTGTGGAGTTTACTTGTGAGTCCTGAACATGATAGCTTTAACCGATCTCATGCTCTTTTATTTTCGAAACGTAATTAGGGGATGCTTAAGCGCTAGTTGAGGGTTTGAAGATTAAGGATAAACTCATTTGCTAAACGACCGGGATAGTGGTGTGAACACAAAACACTCTCAGATCAACTTTTAACAACGATTTTTTTTTCTTAATTGAAGTCGTACATACATGGTGACCATTCGGAAAAAATGATATGATTAATAATGTAATTGATGATCTTTATGAGACTTACGTTTAAGTAACATCAATTATTATTTTTTTGTTGAGATAAAATTTAGTCAAGAATTTGTTACAAACTATTTCACACATTTTTTTTTCGTTTGTTCTCTGCACAAACTTACAACCGTTTATAAGAAAATATTAGATTCTCTCTCGTTCTCTATCTTTGTCCTTTTTTTTTTCTAAAATAACAACAATCACATATAGTAACAATCTTAAATATTTCATCTATTTTAAAAACTATCAAAAATGTTTGTTAATAATAGTAATTAATAATAATTAATGAATGTGCTGATAGGAAATGTTAATAATTATCAATTTAAATTATAAAAATATGTTTACAATATATCATTTTAGGCCATTTACAGTTTATAATCTTTTTACAAAAGAAAAGGGAAGCCGTGTATTTTGTAGCGGAGAAATTATAATAGAAAATACAATAATTGAAGCGTAAACGTGAGATCTAAACTAAACTGAAAACTGAAACGAAAAAGTATAAATCATTTTAAATAGAAAATAAATATATGTATATATATAAAAAAAATTAGAATATATACGCTTAAAATTTCTTATAAAATAACATACGAATAGATTCTTAACAGTAAGTCTTCCCAAATTTCGATATAAATATACATCTATTTTAATACCCTCATCCATCTGTTTATTTTACGTTTTTTTTTTGTTTGAAATTTCCTTCCACTTATACAGCGAAGGCAGCCGAAACAGACATCCGCAGAATACTGATTAAACCTCCAGAATCTGTTACTTCTACCGCTGCTGTATACAGAATGTCTGGCTCGAAGATTATTACATACAGCGATGGCATTTCATTTAAAACAAAAAATCGTACTCGACTCACAAGATATGTTTACGTATTATGGTCGATCTCATAGAAAATATACTTAAATAAAATGTCGTAACTGTATATGGAAAAAATAGTCTGTATCTTCCTTATTTCGAGTGCTTCTAGTCAGATTGATCACGTTTCAGCCAGACACCCCGTATATTGTTAATTTATAATAATTATCATAAAATAATATAATCATAATAAAATGAAAAGAATGCAAAAAGTTGTCATTCTTTTTACGATAAAAATCACAGTTTTGTAAATTTTGTTAATAATAATCAATCATCTATATACCGAGTGTCTTTTCTAATTATGGATAGTAGAACTTCCCGGTGCACTATTTATAATTAGAAAAAACACTCAGTATACTAAAATTACACAATAGTAAATAATAATAATGATAATAATCGAAGAGATAATTAAAAATGAAGGTGTAATAATGCTAAATTAATAATTCTATGAATCGGTAGTTTGTTGTTCTAATATCTCTTGTAAGAACCTATCAATTGGAGCATCACCAATTATACGAAAGAAAAACAAATGTTCTAAACATTTTAAAGCTATCGATCGTAGTGCAGGTAAACGTAATAATAATTTTGCAAAACGGCCAGGTTCGTTGGGATGTGTTGTTCTTGTATATTCTTCTAATACACCATAGACCTTCTCACGTAACATTTCAACTTCTTGTATCGACTTAATGCCACGAACATCTACAATTGGTAAAGAGAAACATTATGTACAGAATTGGCGAATCGACTAGACAAATTGACTACCTGGATTGTACAGAATTATTGCCCGCAGACACCCTAATTCGGTGCGATCCATTTTCATTTCTTTCATTTTATTAACAAGTTCCGATAAGACTCTTTCATAGATATTGGCAACGCCTACTGCATTAGCTGTCTGTCTATAAAACAAATTTATTATATAAATAATTATTTATTATACACTTTATTCGAAATGACCAACTTGTTGATAACGATTCCTGTCGCTAAAACGATACCATCCTGAGTTTGCATTGATTTATGTGAGAATTCAGCAATTAACAATTCGTTCCATCCAGCTCTTAATAGTAATATCCGATCGGACAATGGTAATGATGTGAAATGAGGTATTAATTTCGCCCATTCAACTAATTGGAATAATTGTTTATTAGCGGCTAGAATAACAGTAGAAACGGCACCCTGTAATTGTGACTATTTTAAAAATGTATAAAAAGCATCTACAAATTGTTGGTGAATATTACCACTTCTAATGGAATGAGTGGTTCAACAAGTTCGGCTTGATTCTGTGCATCGATTATCCGTTCAATTGGCATATCGGCTTGTAGATTTGATGTCGATTCAACTTCGGAATTGTCACGGTCTTTTGTACGTTGACGTTCCTCCTGTACAGCTTCTCGTTTCATTCCCATAGCTAAGCATTTTTGATAACGACAATACTGACACCTACACAAATCAAACAAAAAAAAAACAATTGAATATGGCAACAATAAATGGAATACAGTTTTTGTTACCTGTTCCTTTGGCGTTTATCGATAATACAATTCTTCTCTTCTCGACAGGCGTACGATAGGTCTTTCCGTACTGTACGTTTAAAGAAACCTTTACAGCCTTCACAACTGTAACAAAAAATTCCTCGATTTTAAATGCTAATTGCTCCGGTGAATACGAAATTAATGAATAATTAAACCGTCAACAAACCTTTGAATTGACAAAAAAAACTTTAATTATTCCATTAATAACGATGTTAATTAACATTAAAAAAAAAATGTTGAAGAAAATTCCTAGATCTGTATAAATTTGCAATGTTTTTTTCCTTAAAGGAAATTTCCATATTTGCACAATTTTTGTAAGACAAACCGGGAGAGTCATCGAAAAATTATCCCAGTCTACAATTACTACAATTCCAGAGAAAAATTTCGTCTTCATTATTAATGTTGGAATAACATTTGATTACGTTGAGATAAGAGAGCAGTCTATTTTTTTACTAACAAAAGGGTAATTACCTGAATTACAATTTAAAAAAAAATAACAAGTTCACATTGTCGTTTTTGTCGTCGGTTTGCGTGTTGCTCTTGACTTGTTTTTTATGAATAATATAAAATTTTAATTGTCTTATAATACAACAACAACAACAACAACAGTGGCAACAATAACAAGAATAAAATACAAGTTGAACAAATTATGTTATTTTCTCCTCCATGACGACAAGAGCTACGAAATTATTAATTTTTCCAACAACAATACAAAGGAAATACTTTTTGTTTTTAATTTATTTTTATTTTCACCTTGAAATTTGATCGTAAATTTTATGATTTAATTAATTATTTTTTCGTAATGATTTATTATTTGTTAATTTTAATGAACTAGATTCAACCACCACGTCTAGTTTTTAAATTTTACTCCTAGATCCGTTTGGCCACTCCTGGCAACCAGGGGTATAGCCCGAGACCAATTTTGGGGGCGGCATCTTATACTCGATATTACGCGTATTATTTCAACTATTATATATAAGAAAAAGACAAAACTGTAGAAGTTAACGTTGATGGTACAGAGGAGCCGAAGATGAGTTGGTCTGGAGCGCCAGGAAGGCTTGAGCCTGCACTTTTGGTAATCAATTGTGGCCTGCAGGAGACGTAAAGTCCTCTTTAACTAGCAAGATTGTTCAAAAACATGTTAGTCAAAAGTTATTCATTTTAGAAGCTTTGAATGACTCGAGAGTAAAAATTTCTTGATGTGTTTTGATCTGACATCATTTTCTGCAGCTTTTTTTCTCTGACAAGCTGTTGAAGGGTGGCCGAAATAGAGAGGCAATTTTATGAAGATGTGTCGAAAAATTTTGCTTTCTCTTTTGCGCCTGTAGGAGACTTTTGGTAAAGTTTAAGGCTCATTATTTTATTATTCAATTTTTCTCTTTAACTAGCAGGATTGATCAAAAACATATTAGTCAAAAATTACTCTTGTTTGAAGCTTCTAAAGCAGTGATTCTCAACTTTTTTTTTGTGGCACTACACTTTCAACATTTTCAAAATTTGGCGGCTCACTAACAATAAAATAAGCTTAAAAATAAAATAAAAAATAATTTGCATTTCTACAATTTGGCGGTACACACAAGCGTCTCGGCACAGTGGTTGAGAATCACTGTTCTAAAGCTTTGAGTGGCCCGAAAATAGGAAATTTCCTGTTGCATTTCGATCTGACATCATGTTGCGCCTTGGTTGCTTTTTGTAGTTTTTTTTCTCTGACAAGCTGTTTAAGGATGGCCGAAATGAAGAGGTAATTTTATAAGGATATGTCCAAAAATTTTGCCTTCTCTTTCGCGCCTTTGGTAAAGTCTTAGGCTCATTATTTTATTATTCATTTTTCTCTTTAACTAGCAGGATTAATCAAAAACATGTTAGTCAAAATCTATTATTATTTGAAGCTTCTAAAGCTCTTATTTCCTGTTTCAATTTGATCTGACATCATTTTTTGCCTTGGTTGATCGTTGCCTTTTGTAGCTATTTTCTCAGACAATCTCTTCAACTTGTTCAACTACAAAAACCCATCTATAAGGAAAGTTTTGCCTTCTCTTTTGCGTCCACTGGCAACTCCTCGGAAATCTAAAAATTCTAGCATCGTTCTCAAATGAATTTGATGAGAAGTGAAGAGCCGCCAAACAACACGATTGGAGGTAATGAGTTTCGTAGACAAACACGTCTCAAGGAACCGGAATGAAGCGAGAAAGTCAAGGCTGATTTTTCGTAAAAAAATTGGCACACAATTAATCAAAATGTAATCTTTTTAAAAATTACTGTTGAAATGTGAGTATTCTCGATCTGACTCATTTGGATGTTTTACCTCAAGAATGGCAAAATTAGTTTGTTCTACTAATTATTTCGGTTCTATATCGACACGTAGTCTGGTTTTCCACCCCGATATCAGTTTCTCGGTAAAGTCATAAATTTACATTTAGATTTTGTAACACACGGTTTCTCTCTATCTCTCCCTGTCTCTGTTGCAATCATGTTTTCCCATTTGATAAAAACTCATTGTTTTCTGTTCTCTTTTTTTTTCGTTACTGTTGTGCTGTGTTGTTGTTGTTGGAAAAATTATCATAAAATTATTATCAAAACAGTTTGCTAACCTGTTAAGGACAAACAAACATGCAAACAAACAAATTGCTCAATTTACACTGGAAAAAACAACGAACAAAACCCATCCTAAAAGATGGTACCAGTCGCCAATTATTGGCTCTTAAATAAACAAATCTACCATAGTTGTTGCTATTATTATTATTATTATAACACTGTGGCAATAATTATGCTATTTTATAACATTGCATATAAAAGCTTATAATAGCAATAATAATGACAATGACAAGTGCACCATGACCGTGGCCTCTCTTTACACATGTTATTACATCACAACGACCTTCAGGATTATGAGAGAACTCCTCTATTCTTCGATCATTAATGATAATAGCGAACGGACGTTTCTGCCCACAATCCGTGAATCCTGTCTTTGGGGGGGCGAAAAAAACTAAATAAAAAAAAACACATACACGACAAGAACAAGAATCCAACAATAATGAAATATTAAAGTAATTTTGCCAAAGTCAAGGCAATCATTATCAGTAATTAAGATAATTATTCACGAGACTCACTTTTTATTTATTACTACCGATTATTTTTTATTATTACAATTTTCTGATGACTACTTGTTTTATTTTTGTAAATAATTTGAAGGCTATTACGAAACTCTCTGATCTGTACGTGGATTCGCTCGGATTTGCGAAAATTTAAATAATCCTGTTGTTTTCATAATGCTGTTGTTACGTGTGCACGTGTGGATAATTCTCTACACATCTCGACCTTCTATTGCAAAAAATCGAACAATTATTCGACTTTCAATAGATTATAAAAGTCGCTAGTTTTTCTCGTTTGTGTTTTTTTTTTGGAGTGTGTACAATTTCCGGTTCCTGCCTATATTCGACCAAATGACCTTGTCGCTTTGCAACTAAATCCGCATGCCAACTTTCCTCATATATTTATTCGAACATTTAACTCGTTTTTCAAACAATAACAACAACGGCAATAACCGCAAAATACGGAATCTTACCTATAAACACCATAGTGTTTGCCACTAGCTCGATCACCACAAATCGAGCAGAGATGTTTTGAACCGCTCAACGGATGATTTGGTGGATACGGTGATCCGGAATTCTTATGTTGATTATTATTACCGCCCCCATTACCACCCGATGACGGACTCAACAAACTGGCATGGCCCAATGAGAACGAGCCCGGACTGTTAGGACCTTGTGGACTGAATTGGCCTAATGTGGAGGCATCCGGTTTCATATCTAATGGTGATTGCGGACCCAGATTGCCCATCGATAGATTTTGGTCTAAACTTAGAGCTGTAAAAGAAAATCCCAATTAAGATATGAAGTTCAAGGTGGATTTCGTTTTGGATATTCGTTACATTTCCTGCAAATTTGTTCCTGTTTTTTTTTTACAGTGTTATATTTATTATTATTATACCGATTTGACCTGTAGACGACTTTTGTTCAAGGTTCCAACGTAAACACGCCATAGTAAAACTAATAATGTTAGGAAGCGGCAAACTATTATTAAAATTAACATTCAAAAGAAACACAAAACTTGTCAAGGTCGATATTGTAAAAATAAAATATCACCGAATTGTCTTCGCGATCAGCGCAAAACAAATCAGCAAAAACAAAGCGCATTTTTTTTGTTGTTGTAACTTTGCAACAACCCGAAAAGGCTGGTCGTGCAAAACAACCCAAACAAGACATCCCTATATGCGACAGCAGAAAAAGAGCTAATCGACCAGACGATCAGACAGACAGATGGTTCGGGCCTTTTTCTCACAAAAAAAATCGAATTATTGGAAATTATGCAAACGTATTATTTTATAGATAATTGTTGAAGAGATCTTTAATAACAACAATCCTTGACCTACGCTCGTATGTCGACTAAATATCAAGTTTAATAACCGTGTTTTTCTGGAAGACGATAAATCTCGTTAAAGGAAATATGACAAGAATTTCGTACCAAAAATTCGTAATTTAAACAGTACAGCTCCGAGATTCGTTTATTATCATAACATGATAAGTGTAGATATTCCTTTTGTGCAAAAAAGTCTCTACCTTGAGATCACAATAAGTATCTCGTGCTGTACTTGAAAGTAACTAGTTTTTTCTCTTATAACAATCACATGTTTGGCTGTAGCAATTATAGAAAAAAATTATAACATAATTCAAGGGCACATTAATTTTTTTCCATTCTGAATCAGTGGGTGATTATGGTAATTAAAAATATGCCAAACAGGTGCTTTCCATCGTTTAATAAACACGAGTTTTTCCACTAATTACCCAAGGACATGTGGGGTGATCCGTAATTGGCAAGACTTCGGCTCCAATGTTGGGCCCCTTGAATGATCGCCGTGACTGACATCATTGGTTTCTCTTTTTTCATCATTTTTTGTTTTTGTATTATTGTATCGCAGGTATTCACAAAAAAAATAAAAATCACAAATAGCACAATTTTGGTTTTTAGATCAAAACAACAAACGGTCTACATCGATGTTTTGTTGTTGAATGTTTTAATCGCCGCCAAACAATAGGAGACTGCACTTGTTTTATTTTAATCAGCATCACCCGAGATAATTCGACAGTAACAGACATCCCTATCACAACATTTATCATTCACTTTTACAATTTGCGTTTTATTTCGTATTGCTGGCCGGTTCTATTAAAGTATCCACGATCAGATTATAATCGCAAAAGACACCACAACACAACAGAGAATCCCGTGTACGTATTGGAAACGCGTCTGACGGCGTTCCACACACAGACACCGCACAATAACCGATTGTTCGTCATATACACAAGAGGTGTACACGATATGCGCTACAACTGGGAGCTTTCTCTGTTTTGTAGAGTTTTTGGCGAAGTCGCCGCCGCCACCACTACCACCACCACCACCACTGCTATTATTACGATCGTCGTCGCCGCCGTCATCGACAACATAATCTTAGTAGTAGGGTTGGAGAATTGACGGCAGAAGGAGAAAGAGGAGAAGCGACGACGACGACGCCGATGGCGTTACAATGTCTGCAATAATTCCAACTGTAGGGGTAGATTTTTGAGTACAAAAAATTTGGCCGAAATTCATGGACAATAGTAGTATATTTGCATTTTAAAAATGACGCTAATAATAAATCATTTTGTTGTTGTTTTTTTTTTGTCGAATTCTCGGCAAAATATTGTCAACAAAATCAAAAGTCACCTTTATAATTGCTTTTATGTTGCATATAAACAAAAGATATGTGCAGACTTTACTTTTCTTTTATTGGAGGCGACAGGACGCGCGACACAGGAAGCAAGCATATTTACAGTAAAAAAAATAGTCGCTTTTTAATTAGACTGGAATCTTATAAACAATTCTGTTTGATATACCGTAACGCATAAAGAACAAAGTCTATAGCAGATAAGACAAATATTAACCAACTCTGCAACACTTACGCGAATGAGAAAACGAATAAAGAGGCCCTTCATGAATTGTGGTTTATAAAACAGTCATTATACAGTACTGGAACTTTACCTAAAACATACAGCAAGCGTGACAACACCTGTGAAGCTAATATCTGTTCCAGGATCGGTACAAGCTTTTCTAGTGCTTCAGACTAACTCATTTTCGGCGCCCCTCTCAGCCAGACTGGTCTACTGTGTCTTTTTGAAGCCTCGACTCGGATTTTGCTTTATAGCATATCAACCGTACGCTACTTGTATATAAGGCGTTTTGATTTGTCACAGGTTTAAGTCTTGCTTTGTTAAAATGAACCTTATGTAAGGTTAAGTTCGATCTAAAAAAAGTTAACCCACGGTGTTAAAGACAGTTCTTGCCACTCGCCAGTAGTGAGGGTATCCCTTATTGCAGCAGAACCTACTAGTTATCAAAACTACCACAAAAGATAATTGTGCGAAAGAAACAAAGAATGTGTATAAGAAAGAGAACAGGTGATTATTTATTATTTTCAAAATCTTCGGCATACTCTTCTCGATCGTAACACCTCTTTCGGAGCAAATAATACCTAAATTTGGCTTCAAGAAGAGTCTACTCATCCATGCTAAGGAGATAAGTGTCAAGACCTGTCTTTAAGGCTGTGATTGCCACTAAGAAATTTAAGATGAATCAGGCTCTAACAATCAACATAGTCAAGTATAAGCATACTTAAGAAATGCCGCTGTCTGTTTTGCTGTGGCATCGTGTTCATCCTGCCTGTTCTTTAAATGAATTTGCAGTTTCAGACATAAGGTTTCCTATGAATGCACACATGGACGTATGGATAAATAAATGGATTAGACAGAGACAGAATTACATTGCATCAAATAATATTGTTTTTCAGTAGACAAACTAAGGAAAAACTTTAAATATAAATCTTGATTACTTTTGCAATGTCTTATTCGTTTTGCCACCACTGTATGTAGATTCAATTTTGTCAGCGATCAGAAATATAAAGCAATCCGTGAAATAAATAAATGATAAATATCTATCTGGTGTCTGTATTTTGAAGATAAGATAATAAGAGAAAACCATAATCCACCGAAGACTAACTTACAGGAAAACGAATGCAAAAAAAAGCTTTCTTAATTTTTTGCACTCGGACTTTAGCCTAAAGCTCTCAGCAACTTGGAATTAGGTTTGTTTCCTATTTAATTGTAAATAACCAATCACTGTATGCCCTTCGACTCGTTGTACCTGTGAGGAGTGTATCAAGTGCAAAGGGTCAAATTACTCAATCCTTTGTAAAAAATGAAATTAAAAATCAATGGTGCACAATTCTACAACTGGTAATTGAATTAGGTGTAGTTCTCTGTTTCATAAATACGTTTGCAGCGAGCTCTACAAATTATCCTTATACTCAGAAACGAGATGCCAACATTTCTTTGATTTCTTACAGATTTGTACTTTTTGACACGCTTATGGGTAAAGATAGAAAACTAGCACTGTGGCTGATATTTTAGAAGTCAGGACCTATGGAAAGGCAGGACCGACCTTGTCTACAAAAGGGACCCGGATGCAAGTGGTGTTTTGGAAGCCCAAAAGCTTTTTATAGAGATAAACCAACTGCAAAAAGAAAGGATATTTGTTGAACTTTCAGCGTGCCTTGTGGCCGGCCCTGTGGAAATGTATAAAAGCTGATATTTTTCCTAATTATTTATAAAAAATGCTATTATATTTCAATAAAGACATCACTGCCCTAGACAATGAATCACATCCGTGCTAATTGTAATGCGCATCTTCCGAACATTCTGGTATTGTCACCGATTTCATAGAGTTTTCCAAAATTAATCTCAATTTATTATTTTAATATCTTTCGTGTATATATTTATTATTGTTTTTCTCCTCTATCGTCTTTTTTTTCGGTTTTTTGATATTTTCAATTCTATTTATACTCGAAATATAAGTATAATAATCTGGTGTGGAACTATTAATAAAAATTGTTTGTTTAAATAAAAATCTTTGGAGCAAAATAATACAAGAATGCAAAAAAAACCGATTAGATATCCGTGGAAAAAAACAGCGATTTAAAAAGTGCAATGTTTTGTTAAGAACAAACTCGTCATTTTTATATTTGTCTAAAAATCAGGTATCTTTGGTATTTCTACGAAAACTGACACAGGTTCAATTTCATAAAATAACAAATCAAAAGAAAAAGCAGCACAAATTTTGTCAATAATGCTGGTACATGAATCATTCAAGTGTCTACAAAAATAAGTCGATGTAGTGGAGCCGATTCCATTTGACAACTTTAATATTAGTATGTGTTCTTTTGATTTGATTGCCATAAGGAATCAGAGATGAATCGAAATATTGCCCAACTGCAATCATTTCCTTGTCATTCTTTTGATAGGTAAAATATTATTAGAACAGCTGGCGTTTGAAGCTGAATTTTCGCATATTTTGTAATTGTGTAAATGTGCACCAGTTGTACGAATGTAACAACAAATTATAACGTGCAAAATGCAAACAGCTGTACCTGTAGCAGCACACTGCCACTTTTTTCTACCACCAACATGTGCGTGATTCCACAATTCATAGATATTAAGATGTAATTGATATAAAATTACAAGCAGCTGCTTGTTTTAATAACTAGAATATACATTATCTTGCCAACAAAGTCATGTGCTTTTTTTGGCTTAGAGCGTCAAGCTGACAATTACGAATTGGATTACTGTAGTATAAGAGTTTAGACATTTTAAAAAAATATTAATAAAAATTGAAATCGATCTGAGATCATAATTTAATTATAAGAATCGTATGTACAGACTGTTTCAGTCCAAGCGCGTCTTCAATTATTAAAATATTCTTAGAACTTCATCTAGACGTCCAAAAGTCCTTAGGTGACCTAGTTTAGGTTCTTGAACGTTGCATGCGAATATTGTAATAATTGAAGAAGTTGTGAAAAGTGGGCGGCTTGTGCTGAAACAGTCTGTATAAAGATCAATTTTAATGGAACAATTGAAGGACATTCTATTCATTGTGTACAATCAAAAGTGATTACTGATTTTAGTATATTTATAAAAGACCGGTCGTTTATAAATTTGCGTCATTATTACAACAAAGACAGAGAAATTAAACGACAAAAATTGCCAATAATTGGATTTAATATAAAATTATCAACTTGAAGAAAACAACAATAACAAAAAAAAAGAACAACTTTCAGCATTCGATGAGAAAGTCTCACATTTGATCACAAATCGATTTTGTAGCTTTTCATAGATTTAAATCACATTCTGCGTGTACGTTTTGTATACAGACGGACAAAAAAGCTAGACAATAATTATGGTATGTTATTGGCAGGTATATTTACTTATTTCAGGATTACAACTTTATAATTCTATGGAAATAAATGCAGGACAATTTATAAAAACTAAAACTGGTAAATGTGATAATTAAAAACAGATTAAAATGCTGGAGAAGATTATAGGCATGTATAAATCACTACAATTAGAAGAGCAATTTTAATACTAGTCAAGCGTGTAATTACTTAAGGGTGTCGAAGTACAAAAACATAAAATCATAATCAAATTAGTAATACGTAAAGTAACTTGCATTAATGATAATTTACAAAGAGATTTACAAAAGATACAAACGATCCTTTAGGACTGTAACACTATATTGCAAATTCGCCCCTAGTGAAAGTCTTATTTAAGGCCCAACCTGAAAACTCAACAAAAATTGTTTGAAAGAGGTCACTGCTTTTTCTGGAAAAAATGGAAGCAAATCCCGGCAAAGGCATCCATTCATCAAGCCTTCCATCGACTGTAACTGAACCAAGTTCCTTTCAATTCTGTTAAGAAACTAAGGAGAGAAACGATTTAAATAGTGGTAAATGTTAAATTGTCACGTTTTTCAGTTTCTAGTTAATTATAAATCACCATCCCTTCATCTCTTCAATACTGTTGATGTGTGTACCCTTCGAGTACAACGGCAAATTTTCGTAGTGCCTCTGAGGAGTACATCGAGTACAAAGGGTTAAATTACTCAATCCTTTCTCGATTAGAAACAACGCGGCTTAAGGCTTAAAATTTTCTAAAATAAGGACTCTTTTCTGTTTGATTCAGCGATTGATCAAGAAAAAAAGAACCTGTATCGCAGATGTCTCGAACTTCAGCCGTTTCTCTAGCATCTACTGGAGGTTGTAGCTCTTGAAGATCACTTATAGGATGACAATTGGCATTCAATAAGTGCCTGGAGTCTTCTTTCTCAAACAGACAGACAATGTAACAATTAACTGACCTGCTTCTAAAGGATCTTTACATTTGTAAATAGCGTCTACGAAAGATAAAAACTATGTAGTCGTGTTGTAGTTCCTCGAAGTACAAATCAACGAATGGGGGAAAGCATAAAGTTAACATTGCTACTTAAAACTCAACCATGTAGTATTGTTTATCTGCGGGCCCCTGAGTTTTTCTTTAGCAGAAAAGGCACTGGTTTATATGGCAATCAAGTTTTCTGGAAAATGAATGTGAACCTTAAATGCACTAGCGACTGTAACAGACATAAATTTCATTCAATTTCATTGATAAAAAAAAGAGTAAGATAAAGAATCGCATTTCAATTGGGTCAACTTTTACGTCTTTTAGAAAAAACTAGCAAATCTTTCCAATAAACTTTCTCTTGATATTATAGCTTACTATCACTGGATACGATTATTAAAAAAAAAATCTAAATACATCCAACCCTCTGTTACAAAAAAAAAAACTGATCATTTCGATTCCTCTCATGCTCGAATATTCCAGATAAGGACACCATGCGTGTCTTTAACGCCAGTAAATGAATGGCTTACACTTCTAAACAGCTATTTCTACCTGTCTGCGATGAGAATGGATGAAACAATCTAAATTAATTACAAAATTGAATTTAACCCTTAGATATACAGTGGTGGCAAATGAATTACGCATTGGAAGAATAATCGATAGACACATTCAGACTCTTAATCTAATTCGCTTCTTTAAAATTAACAGCAATGAAAATCTGCTTTCTCTATCGAAAAGACAGAACCACAATAAGAACTATTTCGGAAACACTGCCAATCAATAAAATACAGCTTCGTCTTTGTCTCAAACTTCACATGGCTTCAATAACAAAAAATTGCAATGTTCTCGTTGAAAACAGAGTGGAATCCGACTAGAAGCGAAATTGATAGTTGTGCTCCTCTTTTATGCATCACTTAAAAGATGGTATGGCATAAAATAGGGGACGATTAGTAAATTTGGTGTAATTTTCTGCGTTGAAGAATACAAAAGAGACGATGTTAAAGTTTAGCAATAGAGAATAAACCAGACCCAAAGTTTGCTTCACATTTACAGAACTATCAATACAGAATCGTGCAGTTGAGGGATTGTTTCTGTTGTTTTTCATTCAAAGACACAGTTTATTAAAAGCCGGACAACTATAAAACTCTCTAGACTATAAAATAATGTATTTATTTCTGGGCGATACAAAAACTAATAGTTGCCAGATGAAGAAAGCGGAATGATGTAATTTGTGTTGTTATATTAGTTATTTATAAAAGTTGACAAACCTAATATCACACCTATCAAAGCTCCTATTTTTACTACTACTATAACAATTGTAATTTCTTCGTCATTATAGAACAATTTGGCAAATATTTGGGTACAAAAACACGACTATTCTATATAATTTTCCTACAACTGTATTGAAATACTGTGATTTCAATCGGTAAATCGTCAAGCTATAAAATCGATAATTTTAGGAGTAAATCATCAATTTATATAAAAATTTAAATTTAGAATCCAATAACCTTGAAACAAGATCGATTAATTATCAACAGTGATCATTAAAGCAAGCCCACACTTTAAACAACAACATTTTTGTTATTTGCAATGTTGTTATTTTACTCATCTTTCCTATTTAGTGAAGTTATAATTAAATGCATACACTTTTTTTATCTCAAATAGGTAGACACATATTTACAAATAAATGATTTATCCTTAGGTACATACACAAGTTATTTTGGTAGAGTTAGTCAAAATCCACTGTTTGTTTTATTGATATTTCTATGTAATAAAAAACAAATATTAAACCTTCAATAATATCTAATTCTATTATTTAGTATATTCCCAATAATAATGTAGGTAATGTTAATAATTAATAAGTTGAAGGTTATCCTATTTTGTATCCCTTCAATTTTTATTCATTTCCCTTTTGTCGTTTATCGTTGCGTTGAATGTCTTATCTAATCAGTAAACTAATAACTGTAACAACAGTAGTTGTATGTACAGCATACATTAATGTAGTGTAGATTACACGATTTTTTTTTCTAACCAATATAAATGTATAAAGGGGAAAAATAGAAAGACCTTCGGCGTTCCAAACACATCGAAAAGGGTCAAGGACTGTCAGTTCAATATCTACAATTGGGTCAAGGGATATCATTTTAACGTGCCTCGATATTATTAAGAGTAGTAGCTTTAATCGATATTTTCGTAGTTTGTTTTCAAATTGTTTCTCATAGTCCATACTCAAATTGTCTCAATTATGGCGTAGATAACAAGAACATTCGCAAACAGACAAAAGGAATGGCTTATAAGACGCTGAGAAATTACTGATCGTCCAAGACTTCTAACAATCCTGTAATAGCTCCTATGATTCTGTACGACAAAAAAAATCATCTGTTGACTTTCTAATTACACTTGTATCGATCCTTGAGGACGCCTCTACCAAGGGATCTCATCTTTATCCTCCTAAATAATCCAACTATTCCGTAGTAAAATTATTGCAAAAAAAAATTGTAGGCCAACATCCATATTTAAGAAGTGGATATTTAAATTTTGGTGACCTTTAAAAAAAAATGCATGCATTTACAGTTAGATTTACATATGAGACTGAGTGTGTGTTTTTTATATTCTTCCTATCTCATAATCGATACATTCACATCTTTTTTCTCTATAACAGAAAGGAAGGTTTCGCGTGACAAAATTTTGGCGCGTGTAGACACATGTTTGGCATTGATACATACAATTTTATTGATACATTGAACCAAACCTTTGCAAGTTATTTTCGATAAATTTACATCTGTAATCTATTTGTGCTTTTATTTGATTGAAAATTTTATGCATCTAATAATCACACACGACAATAAACAACAAAAAAATAATATAGATTTTATGATAGCCAATCCGTCCGCAATGCTTAAAAATTTTCACATTCTATTTGAAGATGCAAATATCTACAAGTAGATCCAACGTCAACTGCAGTAAATTACCAAACAATTATTAGGGAACGGAAACACGCAACGATTTTATTGTTAAATGGCAAATCTTTGTCGTAGGTCTGTTTTGTAATCTAAAATATCGCATCATTCACAATATTCACGCAAAATGAGGTTTTCTCATAATGAGTTAAAGTAAAACTTCTAGAAAATCTATCACTTTAAACTGTCCGGCTATTTTAAACAGCGTATTCCACATACTTTGCATTCTTTACAACCTATAGGCCTATAGATTGTATGGGATTTTCCAAAATGTAGTAAGTACTACTGAAGGTTCCCTGTTCACCGGCCACGGTACCAGCCTCACTTCTACTTTAAAGGCATTACGTACTCCTTAAAGTTGGGGACAGACTGTGACCATCGAGGAGGAACTGCGTGGAACAGTGACCATTTTTTAATATTACTATGCCATTTGTTTCGAAAATCAACTTTGTTTCAGTTGGTACGGCAAGAGTAACCGTGCATTTTGGTTAGGAACATTTTTTTTCTTTAACAGGGCTAAACTGGAACTTAAATTTGAGCTTTCAGGGTTGGGGAGTTTGTCTTTTGGCTGGCATATTCAGAATAAGAATACAATTGATCTTTTCAATTTATCTTAAAAAGCATACCTCCTACAAAAATTTTGTAAAGCGCTTTTTTCTATAGACAATTAGATTACCTACAATTTATAATTAATTTTTTATAGTTTTTGGAATAAAAAAAGTCATAGTTTTAAATAAAATTGAAAGGGCATGAATGCCTTTACAGCGCTACAGCTTTTTTAAGAGCTTTTCCTAACAAATGATTCAATCTATTATAATTTATGTCTATTACTTTTCGGTAGTAAATTCAATTTTCAAAATCAGCAATTAAGTAATTTAGTAAATCTACTACAGGTACTCCCCCGCACTGTAGATTTGTTTACACGACAGACATGTGCTCGCTCCATTCGGTTGTTTAATAATTCGGTCCCCTGACGTCACCAAAAAAATAAAAATAAATAGTGCCCTTTCGATTCAGTGGTGAATAGCGATAATGCCCTAGACCAGATCGTAATACTTAAAAATCTATACATTGCTAATCTGTAAATTGAATGAACGTAATCTATGCCTTAATTATAAGCCATCCTTTGAAAAATCAAACCTTAGGCGTCCTATTGAAGAAGAATCATTGTTTCGGATTATTTTCGATACGGAAGGACTTGTTTGTTTTTATCAGACCCGGACCGAGGTAAAATTGCGCCAGAGACAAACAAGATTTCCATGCGCCCTTTCCGCTACTCGGACCGGCACTGGTTTCTATCATTCGATATTTTAAAAATGTTCATATATGTATAAACATTCGACAAGTTTAATTAAATGTTCTCGATAATGTTGGGTCTTGATAACGGATGAAGATGGTATCAGCCGAAACGTTGTACTGTTTTAACAATAAATAAAGTGACGATAATGCAAGTCCAAAAGTATTAATCAGTCTCAAGTTACTGTCTCCCTTCCAAATTGCCCTGTAACTTAATCAAGTAGTCAAAAATAGAAGCTCAGATAATCAGTTCGAAATCCGAGTGAACAGTCTTACAGGAACTCGTATAAAGTGCTCAAAGCATAAAGAAATTTACAACCCTTCCATGTCATTATCCTTTGTTCTAATCGTTATTAAACAAGTCAAATTGTGGAGTGCACCCGGACTGATTGGACATTTTAAAGAGAAGCTCAGAAGTTTCATTTGATTTAATCATTATTAAAGGGCATCAAAAACAAGTAATTAATGTATCAAGGGCGTTATGAGGCAAATAACGCCTGAGTGTCCACAGTTTACGGCCCGAGGGCGTTATGTTTATAACGCCCGTGGCGTATTTATGAGTTTATGTCATAAGTAAAGGGCGGATTGAAGGTCATTTGATTAGAATTACAATGCTCGAAATACACCATTGGCGTAGTTTAATTTTAATGCATGTATTTACATAAATTTATAACAAAAGACACGTAGAACAAATCAACAAAAATGTGTTCATAATTTTAAAGTTTTTTTTTAAATTTATTTTTGTCAAAAATTGTTGTTTTTTTAAATATTCTATCGCAAAAACATCGGTTTCTTGCCCGTAACGAGTCGTCCTTTAAAGAATGAGAAAGAGCGACCAGAAATTCATAGAAATACGGTACAACTAGGCACCTGTTTTTTCGCCGTAACGTCGCGACGTCACGGTAGCAGTTCAACTGGTCCACTGCTTGTCTATATGCGGGGTAGTTTGGACTTTATTTGTATAGAGAAACGTTTCACAAGAAAAGATAGAACATACAAGTACAACAGCTTTTCCCTATACGCTCTATACGAGTTTGTCAGGAGACTAGAATTTGCCATGTTCCAACTTGGAGCAAGGCAAATTCTAGTCTCCTGACAAATTCGTATAGAGCTGTTGTACTTGCATAGTCTATCTAGTTGTACCGTATTTCTATGAATTTCTGGTCGCTATCTCTCATTCTTTAAAAGACGTCTCGTCAGCGGCAATAAGTTGATGTTTCTGCCATAGAAAATTTTAAAAAACAACAATCTTTGACAAAAATAAATAAAAAAAACATTAAAATTATGAACACATTTTTGTTGATTTGTTCTACGTGTCATTTCTTATAAATTTATGTAAATACATGCATTAAAATTAAACTACGCCAATGGTGCATTTCGAACGTTGTAATTCGAATCAAATGACCTTCAATCCGCACCTTAGTCATAAGTAAAAGAAGCATTTAACTTTATTTTTGGTGTTTTTTTTGAAAAATTTTCTTTGGCATCTGAAAAACTGAAATTATGATCACATTTTTATTTGTTATCCTAGCAACGGGCATTAACAGCGGGCTATTATTTTTCATAACGACATCGCAACGCCCTAATGGCCCATCGTAACGTAAACAATTATTATTTGTTGAAATATTAATGGAACTTATGAATTTATCAGATATTAATGAAACTTATTGGGCTTTAGTCAATTGTTCCGACCCCTAGGTATTGGTCCTAAATATTCTGACTTCATTGAAGTCCGGCGATTGCTATATTGCATGAAACGACCGTTTAATTTTCCGATTAACAACAGCGACATCTGTTAACTGCATACAAAACTTAATTAAATATGCAAGAATTACAGCAACCTGTAAGACTTTCGATCATTTTCATGTTCCAAATTTATAAACAATTTTAATTAATTTATTCGAATTTCCTTTAAAATTCCGTTACTAAATCAATAAAATATGCAAATCGTATTTTTCGAATAAAATCGGAACGATTTCAATAAATTACAAAATAACCATATTGCACAGGTAATCAATTAGAATAAAACAACAAAACGAACAATAAATCAACGAGAAACAATCATCAAATTAATAAATAAACGATTTTTTCAATTAATCGATCTAATATTAGAATTGATTGAGAATGCGGTCAGTGAACCAAAAAAACATCGACCCTGACTTTGCCATTGCCCTTTGTGCATTGTTCTTGTTAATACTGCTCTATATACACATTCTATGAATTGGGTATTAAATAAATTAAATTATGCACGCTTACCTCGATCACTCGAATCCATAATTAAATCAACAATTAATAAAACAATGTATTAATTAACAAAATCGAATGGAAACTAATTAATTCAGGCGTTTATAGAAAAACGCCAAGACACACTTTCCAGTTTCTTTAACGTATCTAGTAAACATGGCCGGACAGGTCACTAGAACTTGACGAAAAACAAACACTAATCAACAACAATTTCGATGCGATTCAATTAAATTGATAATATTTTTAATTATTTCATTCGTATAATCATGGGAGTATTTGTAAAAAGTTACATTTCTTTTAATAAATTTGAGAAAAACGCGAAAATTTGAGATAGATCGTTGTACTATTTACACATCTTGATTGGTTGCAACTGGTAACACTAGATGGCGTATCCGAAATAGCGGTAAATTCCCGTATTGATGGTTGCCTATATTCGAACACTACCTGCTGTGATTAGCAGAAAAAGGGGCAACTTATAGTGAAACTTATACAATAACAGTCTTTATTTCTAGTATTCTCAAACACACAACAATAATACTGAAAATACTACAAAATAACAATCTCATAAGTTGGTACGATAGTCTCGTTTCGATCTTAACCAATGTACAATACCGATAACAATATAAATCACAGTTATTAGAATATGATAGATACCGTAAACGAAATATTGATTTCTGGTTGTTAATTTAATACCAATCATACCTTGTACGAATAATACCGTTAATATCGATTGTAGAACTAATGCTAGAAACGTATTCAAACCGAATACTAAACCATAACTATCCTGTTCAATATATTTAGCAATTTCGGCACTATCAATGGTTATCATAAAATGATAAATCGCAGCAAATACAATATAACATATATAACAGATTAAAATGTAATTTGTACGTGATATAAACAATAATATAAAACCGGAAATTAATGAACATATTGATAGTAGTAGTTCACCTTTTAATTTCCAATCAATCTGTAATTGGCCCGCTAACAGTACAGCCAAGAAACTCAATACAGTTAGTACAGCTTCAACGGCACCATTATAAAATTGATCATTTGGATTATTTTGGATTTCATGCCATAATACTTGCATATAAGATTGTACTTGTATAAAGCCACATGTCGATAACGACCACCACAACGACCATTTGATTACGTAACGATTTGAGAACGAATTTACAAAATGTTGTTTCATTAATAGGAAAGCATGTTTGATTTTAATCAAATACGGTTCTTGATAGATATGCTCTTGATGGAAATAAATGGTACGTTTCACTGATGGTAGAAGTAAGCTCCATAAAGTCGCCAGTAACATTGCTGCAATAATTTAAATAGTAACAATCGAGTCATCTTTATAGGTTTTGCAGGGCAAATACAACTTGTTCTTGCAGGTAATACTTGAAATTTACTTCAGAGATTGCAAGATAATAATTCCTCACAGTACAAACATTGCAGGAATGTTATTTGTAAGCTTGCTGCAAGATTGTGTGGTTTTTAAGATTATATGCAATGTTGGTTGCCTAAAAATTCTCATGCATGCAATCTTACAAATAACGTGCCAGCAATACTGCTGCAATATTTTGTTGTTTTGATTAGCTTTTGTCGCCGGCGTATTGCAAAATCCGTCATCTAGAAAATGACAAGGCAGATCGTAAAACGGTGAATATTTTGAAGTCTTATTTCCTGAAATGCTCAGATATTTTACAACCAAGGGCCTAACCTGAGCTAAACAGTAGGACAGCCGGGGAAGGCCAAAATAGTCAAGAGCTACACAAACAGCCCCTGTTAAAACGACAAGACTTATGCAGTTTTTACAATAAGCCGACGATAGCTTTTATATTGATCGGCCATCGATATTCTTCTTTCATTAGTCAATCTTTAGCGAAAATACATTGTAGGCTTTGTCCTATTTTCTTGACTTTCCATGCACCCTTACTCATCTTCTTCTTCAATGAAGCATATTTAGTTGCTGCTCATTTTCCTGTTTCGTAGAAAACCTCTTGTTTTACAATCTCTGAATTAATCTGCAAGCAAATCGGTTTGGTATCTTTGCAAAAACGTATCAATTTGCCGTGCAAAACCTGTCGAATTCTACTACCAGAAAATGTGATATAATTTAAGTCGCGATAATTGCACCAATCCAACGATACCAATAATTGTGCCAATACACCAGAGATGGCACGTCCAGCTAATATAGCAGCTCTAGTATGTGCGGTGACTTGTGAATAATAGTTTTTATCGACTTTGGCATAACTGTACGTAAAATAGGCCACTTCAGTTGCCATAAATGTACCATAGAACACCTGAAATTGTCGATTATTCAAATTTTCAATCAGTTAAATCAGTTCGGTTTTGTATGGTTAATAAAGTAGGGCACCAATCCAATCATGCTCCAGTAATCTAAAGCGGGTGAACTGAATTTCAAATACATGACAAATGGGACCAAAAACAAAGGGGGTGAAGATCGAAGGTGAAGATCAGGTATACCGCGTGTGGATCTGGGCAACTTAGAAAGAAGACACATTAATGCCTAACTACAGGGCACCATTTTAGGAGGATCCTAAACCTCATTATTTTATAGTAAATCTGCCCCTGAGCTCGACACAAAGTGCGATTTTAGCCATCATACAAGGAAGCGCAGGGTACTAGTCACGCACATGATCATCAAAAGTGAATAATCATTCAATTAGGGCTTACCTCGACAATTTGCAATTCAACCAAC
The DNA here is from genome assembly GCA_021725515.1 of Epicauta chinensis. Taxonomy (NCBI): domain Eukaryota; kingdom Metazoa; phylum Arthropoda; class Insecta; order Coleoptera; family Meloidae; genus Epicauta; species Epicauta chinensis. The sequence goes on along the minus strand of JAEDXX010000074.1, from coordinate 228,090 downwards.
GATTGGGTCCACAACAACATCGCCCACACAATAATGCCCGATATACCCAATACAACAATCAACAATTTATATTTCAATAGATCGGTGATTAGGAAAACAATCAACGATTGTGTTAGATAACTGTAGGTACCAACAGGATATACGGATTCGGTGATTTGTTGCGTTGTTAGATTCTTCCATGGTCCGCTCAAGAATTCATTGATGAACGGTTCGGAAGGTCGCAACTCCTTTAAAAATCCGAAAATCGACAATAATAACGACACTTTCAACCATTCATTCATATTTGTGATTTTATTTATGACAAATTTTTGTGAAATCGATAAACACTTGTTCTGTGTGGCGCGTTATATTGAAGAATATTTGCGATAATTGAACATGACCTTAACAATTTTCGTAACTGATTGTATCGCTATTACATCATTACTTAACAATGATTGTTCGATCTGAAACTAACGCGAAATTCAATCATCAACCGTATCTCAGTAGATCATCTAATTTTTTTGCCTCTCGTTTTTTTTCTCTACATAATTTCAAATTGAAACTCATTCCCACTTTTACAATTACTTTTTGAAGGTTAGGTTCAGTTCACGGTGAAAAAGAGAGACACACTTATACGTTTAATAGAAATTAAAGCGAGACAGCATAGATTCAAGGTTATGTTAATAAATTGTTAGTTTATTATTTATCAATTAAAGTTTATTATATTTAAAAAATATAAATAAAGTTAACAAATTGTAAAACTCTATTTGAGTATTTTGGATTTATTTGGTAATTTCCTCAAAATCGATGGAAAATTTGAATAAAACGCCCAAAATTCTACACCAATCAGCTATCAAAACAGAGGCGGCAAATTTGAAATTTTACAAACGAATCCTTCAAATTACCCAATATAAAAATATTATATTGAAAATTAATGCAAAAATATAACGATTACTGTTTAAATTTGTAATCATATAATTTCGGAACAATTCAAATTTTACCACCAAACTTAGTAGGTATGCAACCAATTATACTCACCTAATATAACCTAGGCAACTTGATTATCTCAAATTACAACTACTTATGGGATTCCCTCAAATGAATCCATCAATATTCATATTAAATCGATTAATTATTATAATTTATCTCATTCTCATAATAATGATTGCATAAATATTTATGAATAAAGTCCAATATTTCATAACATTGATAAGAATCGATTAATATATAGAGTGGTCTTATATCCAATAATATGATAATTCCTTAGTTTTATCATTTTCTTCATTTCCTGTTGATAGAATTGAGCCTATATCAATTCATCTTTGTCTTGTCTGTTTCATGATAGTGTAGGTACACATACACACACACAAAAATGTGTATTATAATATTGTTTAATACACACAACATTGACAAGGATGCTGCTTATTCACAACACAAAATCGCTAATATCCGGGCCCTCCTACAATCCGTCTCTCATATAATACCCTCACGGTCAGTTGTTAACAGGTCTTCGGTTTGGTTGCAGTTTCTTCTTTATTTTGTGTACGTGTTGATCTGCAAAAAGAAAAAATAATGCCATCAACAAATAGTTTGAAGAAACCACCATCCAGATCGTTAAGTAAACAAGACGAACTACTCAATATACAAACGCAATACTTTGTCAAATTGGAAGATTTGAAATTGACAAAGAGACAACGTGTGAAACGTTTCTTGTACGATAAAGAAACGAACAAAGTATTTGGCAGAACACCGGCCAGTTGGTGTAAGTAACCATTTAATCCAATCAAAAAAAAACAACCAATTAAATCAACTTAATTAATAGTAAAGTTGATTAAAATTAAAGCCAAAGTTCAAATGTAATCATTCTGTATATAGTTTATAGGAAAGATCTATTGTATATTTAAACAAGATTAAATAGGTGATTCTTTAATTGAATGACACATTGTCTTGATAGCCGTCACGAGTCAATTTCGTTACAACAAAACCATCTTTTCCTGTGTATGAAATTATATCATAATTTTTAATCAACCACATACTAGACTTGATGATAAAAACGCATATTTGACCTTACATGTGTACATAATTACAATATCTTGTCTGAAATCAAATTAAACAGGTCCTGACGTGAACGATATCCTAATTTGAATTTTTCAAATATTTACCGCCTTTACATTACGCTAATCCGATTGGTCAAGAATGATTAGAAAACAAATGACACACACCTATGTTATGTTGATTATACCATTTAAATTCTCAATCAGGTGGATTACTTCGATTATGCTAATTTTCTGATGAATGATCGATTATCGATTAGGTTGATCAATAATTTTGTTATTTATTTGGAAATTGTCGAGGCGGTGCTGAAACAAACCCACTCTCACCTGTATGATTCGTTACTGTTTGTTGGTCACCATCGTGGAGTGTGTATAAAACAGAGAAAGACGGCATGTGTTGTTGGTGTTGTTCTTGTTGAATAAGCCAGTCATAAGTGGGCTGGGTTGTGTTGTTCTTGTGTTTGTCGTAAATGTAGTATTTATTCCGTCCAAAAACTCTCTTTTTATATGTTTTTTTTTTACAATTTTTATACAAATTTTATATAATATTTTTGTGAATTTACCGTAACAACTATGACTGCATTCGATCATTATAAACGTAGGATGTACGATAAGAATGATGGCACGTACCTGGGCAGAAAACCGATTGATTGGGGTATGAATTCGCTGTTTTTTTTCTTCAAATTCTTGCAATTCCATTCGAATTTTACGGAAATTTTCCATTTTCATGCGTTTTTCTTGTATACCTCTAACAGTATCTACATAAAACAAAAGTTAGTTGTTTGTTTTGTTACTATAGTGATTTAGGGCTCCAGTTCAATATCCCGCACCCACAATAACCGTTTATAAATGCGAGAAGTATTGGTGCGCAGGTGCAATTTGAAGTGCAACCGTTCAGTGTTGCCAAATCGTCACAAGAGTCGAAGAATTTTAATCAAAATAACGCCCTAATTCACAATATCATTCTGAATATATTTAAAATTGATAAATTAGCATAGATTTTAATTGTATTAATGTTAAAATGAAGTCATAACGTTTGAAAAATGCGGTGGAATTGTGAGATCTGGCAACGCTGCCAAGATCACTACTCATAGTATAGTAGACCAAATATTGTATCGATTTTATGTTGTAATGACGTTATGATTATGTTGATTGATAATTTTAACAATCACTATAAGCACAGGTCAAATATAAGCCATGGTCAAGACGTCTGCTGAAATTTTCTATGGGTGTGGGTATGTATTGTTGAAATTTTGCAACTAATCAAAAAATTTTAAAGTCGTTAAGCATAAAGTCGTACAGAAATTGGTTTATTATACATGTAGAGTTATTATAGTGGATTTGGAGGGCAAAGGGTTACTATCTCGGACAAACTTGTCGCTAAACAAAGTACACAATCTTGGAATAATAGGAAAGATACAATTTTGGACGTCAAGGACATCTAAGTGTCAGTTGGTGTAGGACAGCCTTTGATATTTTATATTGAAAAAGTAATTAATTTTGACATTTAAAACGTTAATAATAAGAGTAATGCTTGGCCCAGATTAAACATTTTTAAACGTCAAAGAAACGCCGTCCAAAATTTTTTGATCGCAACTGTAGATGAACAGAGAATTCACTAGAAGTATCACTAGATTCAAGTGTACCAACCGAAATTCAGTAACCTTTTGATCCGTGAATATACTATATCAGTTATTGCAGTTCCAAATGCAACCGTTCAGTGTTGCCAGATCGTCACCAGACGAAAGAATTTTCATGTAAATAAAACTTTAATTTACAGTTTCATTAGTTGCAAAATATAGGATTTTAGGTACTGGCAATATTGCTAAGATCACTATTTACCGAAGTACAGTACACCAAATGTTTTAACGATCTTATGGTGCAATGACCTTGTGATTATATTTCTTGCTACATTTAATAACGAACTTTAAAGTTTAGCGAAAGGTTAACTAGTTGTAAATTGACTGCAAGCCCAGGCCTAAAACATTGTTGAAATTTTCGATTAGTAGACGACAATTAGGGCAAAAAATATTCACTCAACAACCAACCTAAATGCAGTGAAACCTCTATTTACGGACACCTCCCTAGTACGGACCGTTTTGCCAACATACATACTAAATATAAATGGAATTTTCACGTTCGAAAATCTCCCTAATACGGACACCTTTTCCAAGCCCGTGGATGTCCATATTAGACGGGATTTACTGTATCTTTAAATATTCCATTATAAAATCCTTGCAGGAGTAGGTTTACTATATTTGCGTAGTTATTATCAGATATTACACAATGTTTTTGCGGAAATCTTTATTTGGTGTTATGTTACAAGGAAGTTTGATAAATTTATCAAAAATACTGCTTCATGTTTGCATGAATGGAATAAGTAGTTACAATGAAACCTCTGTTTACGGACACCTCCCTAATACGAACACTTTTGTCAACATACAGACCCCTCATATTCCCGACAATGTTTCGAAGTCCCATGGATGTCCGTATTAGAGAGGTTTTACTGTATTTATTAATTATATTGGGTTTTTTATTTGCTGCCTAAAGTCTCTACGAGCAGCTGCGGACTCGCCAAGTTATTTTAATCAATCGCGTTGTAATCTGTCCCTTTTTAGACCCTATTATAAAGAGACCGTGTTTTCAGAATTTTCAACGGTTATACTGGAGAAAACTTAATCTGGGGATGCAGCATTTTCAATAATTATTCGAGAAAAGTATTTCACTTTTCCAATCTATTTTTGTGTGTTAACAGCAAAAATCGGTCTCTTCTATTTGATCTTCTATGGAATGCTGGCAGCTTTGGTGTCGATCTGTATGTGGGTATTTCTACAAACTTTAGATCCGCGCATACCCAAATGGCAAATGGACGGTTCGATAATTGGCACAAATCCTGGATTGGGTTTTCGGCCAATGCCAAAAAACAACGAAGAAAGCACATTGATATGGTTACAAGGTACCAATAAAGCGAACTATTTAAATTGGTACGACAACATCATGGAATTCCTGGATAGTAAGAACAATTCTTTACGATTTTACGATAATTATATCGAATAATTTGCAGAATATTATACGCCTGGTAAAATCGAGAAAGGTAACACGTATTTGAAACCATGCTCGTATACGGAACTACCATCAGAAACTGAGGTCTGTGAAGTGGACGTGAAAGATTGGGGTGATTGTAGTCGTGATCAATTCTTCAATTATTATCGCAGTTCACCGTGTATCTTTTTAAAATTGAACAAGATCTACGGATGGATACCAGAATATTATAACGATCCAAATGATTTACCAGATGAAATGCCTATGACACTTAAAGAACACATACGAAATATTACAAGACCCGAACAGGTATAATATTTAATCGGCTAAAACGAAATTGTAATTTCGAAAATTTGCCAAAAAAAATTATAGAGAAACAACGTGTGGGTTTCGTGTGAAGGTGAAAATCCAGCTGATGTTGAATATTTAGGACCTGTCAAATTCTATCCACCAGTACAAGGCTTCCCGGGATATTATTTCCCATTTAGGAATTCGGAAGGGTATCTAAGCCCGTTAGTTGCTGTTCGATTTCTGCGACCAGTATGTAAGTAGATTTGTGTACCCATATTATAGTGATGGTAGAAGAAACGGGCACATTGGAGACATGTCCAATGCCTAGATACTCTGCCATCTCTGTATATTGGTAATTTTCTTTACGCGAATGTTTGTTTCAACAGCCGGAATCGTGATTAATATCGAGTGTCGAGCATGGGCGAAAAATATCGAATACAGTCGGGCTGATAGGACTGGATCTGTTCATTTTGAACTTTTGATTGATTAGAGCAAACAAGTTGCCTTAATTCACAACCATAACATATCACATTAGTGTAAATAATGGATTTTTATATCAAATTGGATTGTCTCTGATTTTGCCAAAGATGGGGAACAAATAATAAAACAAAAAACATCTTCTGGCAATTTTATTTTAATTAAATAAAAAAACCATTTTACAATTTTAATTCTATTGTGTTCTTTAATTATTAAAAAAAATGATAAAATTTAAATGTATATAGTTTGAATTTTAAATAAACAATGTTTAAATCTATCCAAAAGCCCCAAATTAAATCCATTGAGCTCGCTAATTAGATACTATTGAACAAAAATGCAACTAACCCATAAGCTTGTCTAATTAGCAAGCTACAAAATAAAAATTAACGTAAAAACCATAATATTCAATAATTAATTTTCATCCACAATCTTATGAAATTAATCAGAAAATTTAAACGAAAAACATAGGTTTACCTTTAATAATGTCATCAAGAACCGTAAATCGCTCTTCTTCCCGTCTTAAATTATCCATATTAAGACGTTCATTTTCAATATAAACTTTACCTCTAGCAGCAGCTAAATGTGCATAATAAGTCGGTGCTGGATAGCTTACTGCACGATTACATCTTGTAAATGTATGGCATAAGAAATACACCAATTGTTGTACGTCATCATTTGACAATCCAATATCATCCCATAATGTAACATATTTTGTTGGTTTAGCAACACCTTGTATACTAGCATGTGATACTAAATAAAAATCTTGTAATGTTGGATTAACAATTTCAGTATCAACACATGTACCAGCTGGTACATTCATATTTCTTTTATCATCTATTAGTCGAGGATTAGTTTCTTGAGTTGGAAAAAATCTTGTATGATGACGTTTTTGTACAACCAAAAATACAATGGCCGGTTCATAATCCTTTTCTAAGCTCATACAAGCACGTTGGATGGCAGATATTTCAGCCTCTAGGACTTGTTCGAATTGACCTTCAGATACACCATCTCTAAGAAAGACGATTCGTTCAGGTTTAACTCTGGTCTGTTTATAAAAGTAAATTAGTTGTTCACGTGTAATTTTCTCAAGATCGCTAATTATTTCAACCTGTTCAACAAACCGAATAGGAACAACTATTAATTGGCGGCAGGAATAAAGAAACACAATACATTTATTTATTTAAAAAAATAATTGTTAAAAGTCGTATAGTTATTATACTTTAATAACATTGGATGGTCCCTTCAGACTCTAGCGAAGTACCACAAAGTTGACCGAGGAACTAGAGCGTGGAGGGTTTCCTTTCTCCCCTTCGTGCTACTTCTAGTTCGCACCGAAGGCGGTCTCTTGTACCCGAATTTAAGGAACACGAGGCACCAGTACGACGAAATACAAAGCGGAGCGAGGAAACCCTACAAACTCTCTGGTTTCCTCGCAAATAATTCAGTGTATTTTGTAATTTCTAGCAAAAAGACTAATTTTATAATTTTATTATTTGTTTTTTGACTTTAAACTGAAATCATGAGTGATTGGACACAAGACCATCAATTAAAATTTCTTGAGGTTCTTCAAGGGGAACCAGTAATTTAGGACCACAATCATTCGTCACAAAGATAAAAAAAAACATGAACGATGCTTGGGGTAGAATTGAAAAGGAAATTTGGAAACTTATAAAAGAAATGAAAACCTATCGCGGAAATTATAGCGAAATATCGGCTTCAATTAAATCTGGAGCATCGTCGGAGGATTTTTATAAGCCTTCTAGCTGTACCTACTTCGCGTAGATTATGTCACATGTGTTATCTGTTCGTATTTCATTTCTACAAAAAAAACATTTGGCAACGTCGCAATTATAACTGAGAGGTGGATCTCAGCTGTCTTCAATGTATTGAAATTTTAATGCCCTTTTTAACCCCGTTAGAGGGCGAATTTTCGAAAATCTTTTATTAGTGAGTGACTACATCACCAAAGGAATATATGTGCCAAATTTAAAGTCTATCGGACGGATAATAAATCGACAATTCGGTTACTCATGGTACTGAGGTGCTGGCTTATAAATTTCACAAAACCCATCTGATTATATTCAAACACAACATTTTTGGGAGATTTACAACACGGCAATCTATCATTTCTGTTGTTACTGACTCTATTATTAGGTAATTTTGTGGTTTTACACATTAAAAAGTCGATCTCTTAGCTGAAAATTTTCACTATAACATGAGAGTGTGGATGCCACTCCTCGCGAGAATCAGGAAGGGCCCATTATAAGTGTAAAAATGGTAGATTTTAGTGCGGTAAACATACCTTAGGTGGTTGTAAACGCCAACAAATATTATAAAGCCAGGCATTTGCATCAAATGATGCTGTAACAGCAGCAACACTTGGTATATCTTTAGCATCTGGACTTGGATGTGTAACATCCGCTCCCATAATCATACAAGGTCTACTGAATATCGGTGGTCGGTCCCTCCAAATATGATTTTTTCCACTCATTTTACTATTTACTTTCAACAATATATTCACTATAGTTGAATCATTACATCGTTTTCTAACTGTATCACTTTTAATACATTGAGTCAAACATCCAACTTGTAATTCAGCCGCTTTCTTTGTATAGGCATATTGTGGTCCGGAATTTGGTACAATAACAAATACCAAATCCATCCTTCTATCTTTTTGTTTTCTAAAATAACTTGTTATGTTCTGAATTGAATTATCAGAAATAATTTCAAATGGCTGTAATGCTTGATTTTCCATAATGATACCATTTCGCTGGGCTGTATTGTAAAGCTAAAAAACAAAAAAGATAGAAACGAATTGTCGACTGAATTATAATTATAATTATTAATATTCACCATTGTTGCAAGATTATTTATTTCATTGACTCGCATAAAACGATCAAACGAGACGATTGTCCATTGTTTTATTGTAGCACCGGCATGCAATCTCTCACCCCTCCATTGTCCCTTTGAAACTTGTACGGTCCTATTACCATATTGTAAAATAGGTGGTGTTAGAATACGTGCTTGTAATTTCTCAAAATTATCACTAACAGAAAAACCAAATTCTCTAATACACGGATCATCATTATAACGGGCTTGTCTTAATGATTCCATAATTTTTTGTTTTCTTACAGTTGTTGATGTTGCTGCATCTCTAATCATATTTCTCGTTTGTAATTCAGTCATTTTTCTTTGTACAACTTGACCTGGTTCAATTGTACAAAATTCGATTGGTAATAGTACTTTATTTTCACGTTCTCTACTACCAACCCATAGAGTTGGTAATAATGGATATTGTAAATTGATTCGTTTTTCTTTACGAAAATATTCTTCAACTGTAGTTTGTTTACCGTTAGCGAGGAATCTTGCAAATCTAGCTGAATCGGAGAATCCGTTAACACGATAGATGCGCTTTGAAGATGGCTGGTTAGGTAGCTGATATTTTATCTAAAAATAAGGTTTTCGAGTTTTACGTTAAGAGCGGGCAGCTTTACAAGAAACACTATTTGTGCAAACAGTTCAGAGTTAAACCGCCCCTGCTGCACATATAACGAGTGTTCTTTGTAACATGTTTTGTTTTCTTAATTTAATAAGAGAACTGTCCATTGTAAAAAGAACACCCGGTATACACAATTATTCACCTTAAGACTCTTCAAGTACTTCTCGACTCTTGCCTTCAAATTTCTATCCAAATCTCTTGCCAAATCTGGTTGGTCTCTACCAGCAAGATCATTGATCAATTGCAATACAGGCTGTTCCTTTGGGAATGCTTTATGTGAAACATCAACATTCAAAAATGCTCTCCATCCCCTAATAGCCGATTGATAGAAACCATGATACAATTGCATACCATCACCTAAATCAATAATGCCTCTTGGTTGTGTGAAAAATGATCGACCAGCTGTTATACAGGCGATTGATGGTGCATTCCTCAATACAATATCAACACATTGCATTGCTTCTTGTTTAGTCAATGTGTGTTTTGTTAGATTCTCACGTAATTGTCTTAAATCAACAGTTCTAACAAGTTTTAAATCAATTTTAAATTCCCTTTCTCTATTTTCACCTTGTACGGTAACACTACCACTTAATTGATCATCTTTAAATGGTAATCTCCTTGCTGAATATAAATTCTTACGTCCATCGAATGCTGCAAAATTCTTGGGATAATATTTATTTTGGAATAATGTCATTGCTGCCCTTAATAACATTTTCGGTGTATCAGGATTAAAAGTTATATCATAATGATAAGCTTCCTCCAACTTTCCCAAATCCAAACGAAGATGATTAACTTCTATCACCATTTTTGTACCTTGTGTGCCCGGTTTGATATTTTTTGTGTTTGTTAAACAATTTCCTGTAAGGGTTGCAAGAGCAGATGATTTCGTTGGTGATAAAGTTTTTTGCGGCGATGAAGATGACGGCGGTGATAGGGATTGCAGTTTTTTTGTAAGATCTACACAAAAATTATACAAATATTGATTTGTTTTGATTATATCTTATACGTATAAAACAAAAGTCCTTTTTTTTTCTAATATTACTACTAGCAACAAAAAATAAAGTTACAAGTATATCACTAAAGAAATGCACACTAACCTTCTGTACTTTTTACACCTTGACCTCCTGGAGGCTGTTGTGGCTGTGGTGGAGCATATTGTGGTTGGACTGGTGGATATTGTGGCTGTGGTGGAGCATATTGTGATTGGACTGGTGGATATTGTGGCTGCGGTGGAGCATATTGTGGTTGGACTGGTGGATATTGTGGCTGTGGTGGAGCATATTGTGGTTGGACTGGTGGATATTGTGGCTGCGGTGGAGTATATTGCTGTTGTACAGGTGGATATTGTGGCTGTGGTGGGTATTGTTGTTGTGGTGGAACATATCGTTGCTGTTGTGGATATGGCTGCGGTGGTGCTGGAGAATATTGCTGCGGTGGTACAGCAGATTGTTGCCCTGGCGTTGGAGTGCGTTGCGGTGACGTTGGTGGCTGTTGCCACGCTGGTTGACGTTCTACTGCTCGACCTATTTATAAGTTATCATTTATTTTATTACTACCTATGTATGCCCCGTTGTCATGAGACACCTCCAACTTTCATTATAAAGGATGGAGGAGGATAAATTGCATGACTTTCACAATAAAATATTATTATTATTCAACAACACAATCAATCATAAATTAAATCAGCTAATTGAACTAAACACTAGCATGCAGAATTCTATCATAAAAAATACCTCTTCCTCTTCCTCCTCCTCCTCCTCCTCTGCCCATTGGTTGTTGTTGCTGCTGTTGTGGAACTAAAATGTACATTACATATTCCAATATTAGAAAAATTTGCTATTATCTCGCAGTAAGTAGTTATTGTGCATATTGAGACTAACCTGTTTCACTCCGTTGTTCTGATTGTCGAGGAGTTTGTTGTGGCTGTTGCCGTTGTTGTTGTGGCTGGTGCCGTTGTTGTTGTGGCTGTTGCCGTTGTTGCTGTTGTGGTGGTTGTTGTTGTGGCTGTTGCCGTTGTTGCTGTTGTTGTGGTGGTTGTTGTTGTGGTGGTTGTTGTTGTGGTGGTTGTTGTTGCGGTTGTTGTTGTTGACCTGCATTGATAATAAGTGATTGTTAATTAAACCTATAGACCACTTAAGTTAAATTCGAAGATAATTCCAAAAGTAAATAAATAAATACAGAAAGCGTCTATTTTCTATAATATTCACATCATTTTAAAAGCTGATCATTTGTCTATTTTAATATATAAAATATAATACAACAAAGTACTGACCTTTTTGTTTCTTCTTGCGACCGCTCTGTTGTCCTGCTTGTTCTTGTTGTCCTAGACAATACATATCAATAAGTTATAAAATTATTTGTTTAAAAGGTTTATACAATGGTTGGTTGAATCAAAAGCCTTTTTGCGAACCTTTATCGTGCTTAGTTCAAATTATCATTAAAAAATATATATATAAAATGATTTTAATAATAAAAACTACAAAAGAGAATGAGTGGGAAAAAAAGCCTTTCGTTGTTATGTTTACAATAAGTTAGACAAAAAAAAATACTGACCTCCTTCATCTTTCGGTTGTGTTACTTGTGATGATGATGGTCCTGGTTGACCTCCAGATGGCCCAACAGCTGGTGGTGTTGGTGCTGGTTGTTGAGTTGGTGCAGATTGTTGTGGAGTTGTGGACTCTCTATCTGCATCTCCACCACCACCATCACCACCGGAAGATTGTTGCTTCTTACCTGTTAAGAATGTCATTATTGTTTTATTTAAATTGTCTTTATAAAAATTTGTTGCTCATAAACAGGATTCGGTGGTAATAAATGGAGACGCAATTTACGGTATAAAAATAAACGTGGCAATAGTAATAAACTGGAATCTCTTGATAATATGCAGCAGCTTTGATAAGATTTAAAAATTGAAACTTGAAAAGTATAGATTAAAATTAATCTAGAACAGTGATTCCCAAAATGGTCTATATGTATATCGACACCCAAGGGTCGACGACGACTTACAAGGGGTCCATGTGAGTGAAAAAATTAATTGGGGGGTCCATGAGATGTAAACGGGGGTCCACAATAGTGGAACTCATTTAAGCAGGTCGTGACTTTAATTTTGATTTGCCATTAATGGAATTACCTCATGCACACATATGATTTGTACCTTACTTTTTACCTGAAGACGCAATATAGTAGGTTTTGTAAATAAACTTAAAGAATTACTTTATAGAAAAAGCAATCCCTTTATTAAAGATAATATAAGTAGCAACAGATGGAGCGCTACCGTGGATTTATAAAGCCTTTTAAAACAAAATGTACCCGGGGGCGTTAGTAATAACTGCGTTATTTATCGACAACATTTCGTTGCTAAAAATCTCACAGTTAACCGAATCCAAAGCGTTGAATACGCGATTAGTTAGAGTTGTCAGAATTTGAGAAGAACATGTTGAGTCATACAAATCTGGCCGTGGAATTTTACCAGTGGCGTATCATTTTCAGTCCGTAATGGGGGGGGGGCATTATTCGTCTTTGAGGTCTATATTTTCTTGGCTCTGTGATCTGATTTTTCTTGGAGAAGAAAAGCAGACCCCAAATGCAGAAAAACCACAATGTAAACGAACACTTCGGACGGAAGTCACAAAACAGAATAATGGACGCCACTGTCTAGACTTTTCTTCCCTTAAATTCGAAAGTAGTCTCGTCTGCACCTATTTTCACATTCAGAACAACTTTGTTGGTGTGTTCTTCTCAAATTGTGACAACTCTACTCAGTTGTGTGAACAAAATGACGAGAACTTTCATCCATTGCTCCTTCACACTGAAGTACGATGGTTGAAGCCAAATATTGAAAATTTATTATCAAAGCATCAGGCTCACCCTTGCCACTAAAAAGCGTTTATTTTTTGTTTGATGATTTCATGTAATACATATTGAATTTTATTTTGCTTCGATTTAATTTGAATTTCAAATAAATATATGTACCTATAAAATTTTATTATTTTTTCACTCTTCATCTCAATACTGTTAGAAATCAGTAAAAAACATATTTAAAGTTGATGTTTTTTTTTTGGAAAAATGCAATATTAGCTAAGCAAGGGGGGTCAACCGAAAACAGGAAAACATGGCAAGTGGTCTACGAGACAAAAAAGTTTGAAAACCTCTGATGTAGAATGTTCTAGAAGTTTTCTACGTCGATAACAATCGATTTGTAGTTAGTATATAACTCGGGGAAGTACCCGAAGTGACCTTTTTTTCCAGCTTTAAGTTGAAACATTTAATATAAACCAAATTTGGTATTCCGTATGAGAAAATAAATTAAAATCGCTTGATAATATGTAGCTTTGATACGATGTACAAGTTGAAACTTGAAAAGTAGAGATTAAAATTAATTTAGAATGTTCTAGAAACTTTCCACGTCGACAAGAACGGCGTGTAGTTAAATAATCCGGGGAATTACCCGAAAGGAACCTTATTTTTAACAGCTTAAAATTGAAACATTTGATAAAAGCCAGTTTTGGTAATTCGTATGTGAATCTGTATTTTTAATAAATTAGAATCGCTTGATAATATGCAGCTTTGATACAATTTACAAGTTGAAACTTGAAAAGGATAGATTAAAATTAATTTAGAATGTTCTAGAAACTTTCTACGTCGACAAGAACGGGCGTGTAATTAAATAATCCGGGGAATTACTCGAAAAGAACTTCTTTTTACAGCTTAACGTTGAAATATTTGATAAAAACCAATTTTGGTATTTCATATGAGAAAATAAATTAGAATCGCTTGATAATATTTAGCTTTGATACGATGTACAAGTTGAAACTTGAAAAGTATAGATTAAAATTAATTTAGAATGTTCTAGAAATTTTCTACGTCGATAAAAACGGGTGTAGTTAAATAATCCGGGGAAGTACCCGAAAGGGTAACCGTCTTTTTTTTAAAACTCCTTAAAATTAAAACATTCGATAAATACTAATTCTATAACAAATGTTTTGTGGATCTTTATATTCTATTTTTAATAAATAATAGAAATATGCATACCTTTCTTTTTACCCATTTTGCTTGCAACACAAATATGTGATTTCAATGGCGTAACTGTCAGAAATAATATTCACAGAATCTAGCCAAAATATTTTTCAATAAACAGATTTTGAAAAGACTCTATTTATGCTGTATAAAAAAATTTAATAGAATTACAATTAGAACGCACAAAATTTACTCACAACTACTCTCGTAGACTTATGGAGCAAATATGGAGTATTATATAAAAGATGAAGTAAATAAATAAACCCAAAATAAAATAATGGGCGTTTTCGATTCGCTGGATACTTACAATCGTTCGAGGTCGCTTTCGAACGATATTCATATGTGTTCGAATGTTCGTGAACACATACAAATGTTCGACACGTTAAACTGCTGCTTTCTTTACGGTTCAAAGTTTTCCCCAAAGAAAACTTAACAGTTTGCGTAGGCCTAGATCACTTTTACCGGACTCTAAGCTTACATTTTGAATACAGTAAATATGATATGCGTTTACGCAACCTGTTCAAATCAGCTCAGATATGGCCGCTTTGAACCGCAACGAACATGGCTGTTAGTTAATTGAAAACGCTAAAAACCGCCATTGTTACAGTTTAAAAGACTAAATGTAGCGCCTATATAATAATATGATTAAATTGCAATAGAACAACATCAAATACTCTAACAGAAAACAAATTCAAATTAAACAATTCGTTTTTTTAGGGTTTTGGAAAATTTTAAATTATTCTTCAATTATTTTGGTAAAAAATCTACCACGTCATTGTTTTTGAAGCGACAATTAGGTATCAGGACACCCACTAGAGGTCGCTTGGTTTCGGAGACCTAACCAAACTTTTTAAGAATCTTCCAAGACAGAAGGATGTTAATTGTTTAATTCGTAAAAGAAAATGGAAAAACTAATCGACTGTAACCCCAAAGATTTTGGAAAACCCATCAAAGAGATCGAGGTACGATTTACAACAATTTCAACATAATTAAAACCATTACAAGACCGCTATTGTAGGAAAAATGGAAATTGGTACCGGCATTTCTCAAAATTAAAGGCTTAGTCAAGCAACACATAGACTCTTTCAATTATTTCATAAATGTCGATATAAAGAAGATTGTTGAAGCTAATAATAAGATAATCTGTGATGCCGATCCACTCTTTTACATAAAGTAAATTAATTGATAATAATGTAAACGATCAATTCGATAGATTGTTGTAGATATACAAATGTGTATGTTGGACGGCCAGATGTCGATGAAGGCTTCAATATTAGTAAACCAACAACACCCCATGAATGCCGTTTAAGAGACATGACCTATTCGGCACCAATTTCAGTTGATATTGAATATACACGCGGTAATCAACGGGTATTCAAGGAGGGCCTAATGATTGGACGGTAATCGTTTTATTAATTAAATAATTAACACAATTGCTTATAATTAATATTTCCTAATTAGTATGCCGATCATGTTGAGATCATCGAATTGTGTTTTAACAAATAAATCCGAATATGAATTGGCTAAAATGAATGAATGTCCATTAGATCCTGGCGGTTATTTCGTTGTAAAAGGACAAGAAAAAGTTATATTAATACAGGAACAATTATCAAGGAATCGGATGATTGTTGAAGAATCAAAGTATGGTTTACAATGTACCGTTACTAGTTCGACACATGAGAAAAAATCAAGAACAAATGTGTTTTGTAAAGGCAACAAATATTATTTGAGCCATAACAGTTTTACTGATGTAAGTCGATAATTCTGTACAGACTATTTAAAAGCATGTCCCGCAGCTAGTTGAATTATTAAAATATTCGAATGTGAAGAAAATCTGGCGGATTTAACTGCAAAGGCGCCTTAACTATTCGAGCTGGAAAAGCTCGCTTGTTTATGCACGGGTATTAGAAAAACCTAGGAACTTAAACAGTATTAAGGCTTCTTTGGTCCAGTAGAGGTGCCAATGTAGCCAATAGTCAAAAGAATTGTATTAAATGTATATACTCTGTCCAAAAATTAAGTATAAAATTTCAAATTGCAGATGATAGGTTATAGGCAACTTAATGTGTGAAAAGTTCCTAAATCCCTATTTACATATTTACATGAAAGAAAACGAGCATTATATGGTGGCACTCCTGTTTGAACAAAACCCTACGCATTTGTTTACACAATTTGGTGGTAATTTTTTACTATTAACCCTGAAGTTCGATATTTTATATTTCTTTGGAGATTGTCAAATCCTTTTAGAATCAATTTTCTGTTTAATACGATAAGGAATTTAAATTTTCGGCGTCTTAATAGAGGGACTATTTATCGTTGCGTAGGCTTGTTGCATTTCTGTCATTTGAAATTCTATACTTAATTTTTGGACGGAGTATACATACTGTTGAGAGTTACATTCAAATATTTTAATAACCAAAATTTTGGCCATTTTTTAAATAACTGTATATTTTTTTAGCCAATTCTTGTGTCGGTAATTTTTAAAGCAATGGACATTATTAGCGATAAAGAAATCTACGAGATGATCGGTGTTTGTGAATTATCAATATTAAAACCAACATTAGAGGAATGTCACAATTTGAAAATCTACACACAATTGGCGGCATTAAAATTTATATCAACGAAATTGGTTGTGAAACGTTATGTAACATCTGTTAGTAAAATGAAAACACCAATTGATGAGGCTAGAGATGTATTGGCAACAACTGTTTTAGCACATGTCAGTGATGAGGCCTATAATTTCCGTATGAAAGCATTTTATTTAGGTATGATGGTGAAACGTGTCATACAAGCACAGAAAGATAAACGTTATTTAGACGATAAAGACTATTATGGTAATAAACGTTTAGAATTGGCCGGTTCATTGATGTCGCTGTTATTTGAAGATACATTCAAACGTTTCAATTTAGATTTGAAGAAAATTGCCGAGAAGAATATACCGAAAATACGTGCAGCACAATTTGATGCTGCCATGCATATGCGTAATGATGGAATAACTAAAGATTTAGTTAATGCTATATCAACTGTTTGTTATGATTTTTTTCTTATATGTGTATTCTTGATAATTTAATTAATTGTAGGGTAATTGGGTGATTAAACGATTCCGTATGGAACGATTAGGTGTAACGCAAGTTTTGTCACGTCTAAGTTATATATCTGCATTAGGTATGATGACTAGAGTGAATTCACAATTCGAGAAGACACGTAAAGTATCCGGACCGAGATCATTACAGCCTAGCCAATGGGGAATGTTATGCCCTAGTGATACTCCAGAAGGAGAGGTATATTACTCGAATCGGTAAGTGTGTGATTAATGAAATATTTTTCAAATTATAGGCTTGTGGTTTGGTGAAAAATCTAGCTTTGATGACACACATTACAACAGAAGTTGATGAATATCCATTGATACGTTTAGCATATAATGGGGGTGTTTCAGATTTACGTATTTATTCGGGTATGGGAATCCATGCAGATGATGTATTTTTCGTTTTTCTAAATGGTAAAGTTTTGATTTGATTTTACGCTTTTAACATTGATAAAATGTTAATAATTTAAGGTACAATATTGGGCACAATACGTAATTATAAACGTTTAATAAGTACGTTTAGGAAGTTGCGTCGTAAAGGTATAATTTCAAGTTATGTATCGATTTATCCAAATCATTTACATCGTGCCGTTTATATAAGCAGTGATGGTGGTAGATTGTGTCGTCCGTACATAATTGTTGAACGTGGTAAACCGTTGGTGACACGCCAGCATATTATCGAATTGGAACAAGGTATTAGGAGTTTTGAAGATTTTCTACATGATGGTAAAATATCAAATAATCCATACAGTTCTTCTGTTTATAGACGTTTATTGTTTCTAAATCTAGGTTTGGTAGAATTTCTGGATGTTAATGAAGAAAATGATAGTTTTATTGCATGTTATGAGAAAGATATAACAGAGAATACAACACATTTAGAAATTGCTACTTTTACATTATTAGGAGTTTGTGCCGGTTTAGTTCCTTATCCACACCATAATCAATCGCCAAGAAACACTTATCAGTGTGCTATGGGCAAACAAGCAATGGGTTCGTTATTTTTGTTGTTTTTTCTTGTATGACTATTTTATTTTATGACATTTTATTTTTGAATGGTACTAAATGCTAACCGAGTCCTTACAGGACATTAGACTTTTTGCCATCAAAATGTTCAGGTCCCGATGCATTGCTTTTGTGACCAGTCCTGAAAATATGATAGAAAGTTGCATTTTCTTTGATTTCATAGTCTAATGGAGTCTTAATTTGACTATAATTGGGATATTTACATTATAATTTGCATAGTTCCACTTAAGGTGTATTATACAAAACCACATAAGAAATTTGAACGAATTGCTATAGTATTTTTAAAAAAATAGTACAAAGCCATAAAACTATTGCCGATTTATTTCTACACATTTCTCTATTTTTCACATTA
Organism: Epicauta chinensis; assembly: GCA_021725515.1. Classification (NCBI taxonomy): domain Eukaryota; kingdom Metazoa; phylum Arthropoda; class Insecta; order Coleoptera; family Meloidae; genus Epicauta; species Epicauta chinensis. Next base: position 209,272 of record JAEDXX010000074.1, on the reverse strand, counting down.
CAACTTTACTAGTTGTCACATCATTTGCAAAATAATTAGAGCCCTTGTCATAGGTTCCAAACACTTTTTGGAATTTTTAAAGGTGCACAGGTTCTTCATATGAACATGCAAGGGAATAATGGGGCGAAATGGTCTTTTTCAGCGAATATAAACTCCAAAACATTGAATATTAATTGTGGACACTTTTTATCAAACATTTTTAAATGGAAATTTCTTTAGCTATATGAAAGTTATTGACGAAATGACTAATATCGCAGGTATCTCTTATTGTATCTATACAGAGATTAACTTAATGTGCTTACGTGCTTACCCTTCCAAGGTCAAAATACTTCTTAGAAATCAAAGATTCTTTTTATACTTTTAAGTCAGCAAAAAAACGCGAAATAAATGCGTAAAGTATCCCAGTTGCGACTCGACTATGTGGAATGTTTTCTCTCAATTTAACTATAAGATTCGAATGAAGAGAAAGAGCAATATAACATAGAAACGGGCATTTGGAATTAATTTTAAGATGGAGTGTTTACGTCTCTCTTGCACTTTACAACTTTATAACATTTTTAAAAAAAATATTACTATAGCAATGTCGGGAAAATCATCACAGCCTTTATACAAAACAGCAATTTTGGTTTAGAAGATCAGTTGTTAGTCCCCCTCCTGATAGCAATTGATTTCTTAACTTTGCATTACTTCAGCATACGATTTCCAAAAAAAAAATGCAGCCTTTTGTAAACCAAATTAAATTTTTTACCAAAAACTCTTTCGTTTAGTTTTCTTTAAAAGAGAAAAACCTCTGCCTTCACCCATTTTTTTAAATATAGGGTAGAGGGGAGTAAAATAGGCTACCCCGAAAATTCAGTCAAATTTTTTTCATTTAAATGTCTCTCAAATGCTCAACAGTTGGTTCTAACATTATTTTACGTTATCTTATGTGATAAAATGAATTTCGAAAAATTTTGAATTTTATTTCTTAAATCTATTTACAATAATCTCAACTAAATTCAATATTTTCGTCTGAGATACATGCATATGAGTCGTGGGCTCATTTTTAAAATTTTTATTTATTAACTTAATTTTATAATAAACGAAAATTTATTTTACTTTTTGGAGGGGTACCCCATTTTGCCCGCAAAAAAAAATTGATGGACAGCTGAAAAAAGGGAGATTTAGCATATTTAAACCCCTGAAAGCTACATATTTTCTTAAGTACCCCGTTTTGCCCCCCCTCTACCCTATAGATAGCTATTTATCTAATTATCTGTTGGCATACCGATTGATTTAAAATATGACAAATTATAATGATTATATGCGCGATTCTTAAGCTGAATTTGTTACAGTCTATAAACTTAACAAAAAACTAAAAAAGTGTATTGAATTAAGTTCAAAAAGCTGTAAATTCTTTTATTATCAACCAGCTTTACAATTCGGAAGATTCTTCTATTAAAATACCTAAAGAGACTAATCGTATAAGTCCTTTTAACGTCGAATTCGTATTAATTGGGGGCCAATCTACAGAGCTAGCAAATGAAGTAGGCACATTGAAAGACAATTATAAATGTAACTGTAATTATTTCAAGTTAAGATGCGATAGACATACAATTTTCATCTGTAAAATTTCGGTTATACAGTGGCGGCAAATGAAATTAGAATATTAGAAAATCAATAGAGACACCAATTGCTTTTTGAAAAAGAATGGAGCGAATCTCTATTTTTGACACAAAAACAGTAAATGATTAAAAGATTTGCGGACTTTCACAGTCTTTATTGGAATTTTTGTTTTTATAAAATTAAAGCATGTTACGATACCAGATTTTGATGTTTCCCTCTCTGTGTATTGTGTTCCTTCAATCTAATGTTTAAGGGACGTTTGGTTTCACCGTAAAGTATCCCGCACTCACACGGTATCTTCCTTGTTCTCGCCTCTGGGCTTGGTTTTTGAGAGTTTGGCTCCTTAATGTGTTGGTTGCTTTGCTGTCTTGATCTTATAATTTTTGACAATAAATCTGATCTTTTCGCATCTTGGGGTTCGTTTTGTTGCCCGTTTTGTCCTTTTGAGGTCATTACGTGCTGGAGAACACTTCGCAGATAAACTTTCTGTTTTAAATCGGTTTTGCTTGTTGCTGCATAAAGAAACTGCCCGGTTGTATGGGTTACGCATGATCTCCCGTTGTTGTTTTGTTTTTCAATAAAGACAATGGAAGTCCGCAAATCTTTTAATCATATATTGACATTGTCTACAACCTTTAAAAAAACACTAAATGTAGTTCTTATTCTTGGTATCTTATGTAATTCACAGAGCACCTAATTCAATTGCCGTCACCCTGGGGTAGTGTTTCTCAACCTTTTCTTTGTTGTGACGGTACACTTCAAGAATTTGACGGTACACTAAAATGCCAAAGCACAGTAGTTGAGGATCACTGCTGTAGAGCAACTGAACATTAAATGATCTAAATCAACATTTTTTAAATTAAACAAAGTCCAATTGTTGTATATCGTTTGTTTTCAGGAACAATTGGATATAATCAAAAGAACCGTATGGACACATTAATGTACAATCTGGTTTATCCACAAGCACCAATGGTAAAGACGAAAACAATTGAATTGACAAATTTCGAAAAATTACCAGCCGGCCAAAACGCCATCATTGCAGTAATGAGTTATAGTGGCTATGATATTGAAGATGCCTTAATTATTAATAAAGCATCAATTGATCGTGGTTTTGGACGTTGTTTAGTTTATCGTACAACAAAATGTATGATGAAACGTTATGCAAATCAAACATTTGATCGTATACAAGGTCCATTAATTGATACAAATACAAATCAGGCCACATGGCGACATAAAGTATTAGATAGTGATGGGATTGTGGCGCCTGGTGAACAAGTTGAAAACAAACAAGTAATTATTACGAACTATCAGAACAAAAAAAAAACGCACTAATTATTGTAAAATTTTTAGGTTCTTGTTAATAAATCTCAACCAACCGTATCATCAGTACCAGGCAGTACGAATACTGCTGTTGAATACAAAGATACACCTGTAACGTATCGCAATAATGAACCGAGTTATATTGAAAAGGTCCTTGTTAGTACCAACGAGGAGGATACGACATTGATTAAGATACTCTTACGACAGACCCGACGTCCTGAAATTGGTGATAAATTCAGCTCGCGTCACGGTCAAAAAGGTGTTATCGGTTTGGTTGTTGAACAAGAGGATATGCCATTCAATGAATACGGTATATGTCCTGATATTATAATGAATCCACATGGTTATCCATCACGGATGACTGTTGGTAAATTAATCGAATTACTATCCGGTAAAGCGGGTGTTGTTGATGGTAAATTCCATTATGGTACAGCATTTGGTGGTTCCAAAGTACAGGATGTTAGTGAAGAATTAATCAAACATGGTTACCATTATCAAGGTAAAGATTTCTTTTATTCTGGTATAACTGGTGAACCATTAGAAGCTTATATTTATTCGGGTCCTGTGTATTATCAAAAATTGAAACATATGGTACAAGATAAGATACATGCTAGGGCACGTGGGCCACGTGCTGTCTTAACACGACAACCAACAGAAGGTAGGAGTCGTGATGGTGGTTTACGGCTTGGTGAGATGGAACGGGATTGTTTGATCGGTTACGGTGCTAGGTAGCTAAATTATCATCAATTATAATTATTATTGTAATAATGGATATTTTTCCAGTATGTTATTGGTTGAACGGTTGATGGTATCAAGTGATGCCTGTGATGTGGATGTTTGTAATAAATGTGGACGATTAGGCTATTGTGGATGGTGTAATAGTTGTAAAAGTTCCGGAAACGTGTCAACAATTACAATGCCGTACGCTTGTAAATTATTATTAACTGAGTTACAAGCAATGAATATCACGGCTAGATTAAGTCTTAAACATTATTGTCAATAATTTTAACAATAAATATGTGTTTTGTACTATTGGTGTATCTATCTTATTGATGTCTTATAGGGAAAGGAACTTTTCGATGGGATATGGTGTATTGATTATATTTGTTATCTAAATGTAGCACTGATCTATCAAAATATTAAAAATTATTGTATACTATCATTATCAGATTTAATCCAATTATTCACAGTAAATATTTATTGTCATATTAAACATTACTTTTGATGTTTCTCATGAAAAATTGTATTTTTCTGCCTGGATAAGCGATTGGGCGACAAATAGTGCAGAAAAATGACAGCTACAAAATTGATCGTAAATAGTGTCAAGTCTATAGTTTTTTCTTTAGATTTAATGATTTTTATATTAAAAAATTCTACAAAATTACTTTAGGTAAAATAAAAAAATGCAATATGTTTGTGACAAATTGAGGTACAATTCACGAGCTCATTTGCTTCATTTCTGGATAAAAGTTTCACGAATTTATTGTAATTCGGCTTTTCGTTATTACCTGTGGTGGTTATTGTATAAAGATCGGCAACGCCGCTATCGGTTGTCATTTTTCTAAAAATATTTGTGCGATAAATTGAAAAAAAAATGGATAAAAATGTGGAATTTGTTTGAAGATTTTAAATACAATTAATCGATTAATTACTTGATAGTTAAAAAATGTTGTCACGTGTACTACAGACTAGCGTAAGAACAATTCGACCAAATTATCACCAACATACGACATGGAACAATCCAAGGCATTTATTATTGGTAAATTCGGATTTTTCCAATCATAAACAATACAGAAATTATAAGAATTTCGGTCATAAACCCGAGAAAGCTCCACTATTTACAAAAATCTGGTATTCGTGTCTTTTGGCTGGTTTCATTCTATGCTCAATCGATCTTCGATGGTTTGTCATTCATTGAAAATTTTATCAAAGTTTTTATTTTTTGTTATTAAATTTTAGGGTGAGACGGACGTTTATACCAAAAGTTAAAGCGGAAAGTGAACAAATTGGCGGTGAAATTGACGATAATGAGACGCATAATGAAGAGGAGGGTAAAAGGAAGAAGCATCGTCGCGAGAAGATTGGATTTCGGGATCGTAAAGTAAGAGGCGTTCAGCAATCAATACTTGTATAAGGGGAGATATAGTCTGTTTTACCACAGTTAACAAGTCTTAACCGTTTTTAAATTACAATTTTGACTTTATCGTAGAGTTTTTTACATGTAGGCATCAAGGGAACCCCAAAGAAAATGTCTACTTAGATTTCAGGGGGACAAAGCTGACTTTAAGTCACTGCTGGAAAGAACCGAGCAATTAGCCAGAAATGAATGAGGGGGCTTTTTCTAATTGTTCATTTATAAAATGTTTGTAGTGACTTTTGGACAAACTATTTTGAATGCCACAGATTGACAAAGAAAAAAGGATGCACAATCGAGGCTGAAATCATTTTTTTGTTGTTATCTTTATTATAGAAGAAGTGGGATAGATATTAAAGAAAAATCGATATCTTTTTTGATACAATGTATCAAACTTTGACATTGATATTTCTATTTCGATATTTGTAATATATCAATTATTTTTGGTCATTTATTGCAAAAATGATTACAAAAGGTTTTTCAAGACTCCCTTCATAATTATCAATCTTCCCCTTGCCATGTATTAATTCATAAGTCTCAATTATGCAAGATTCTCGTATATTTGATCTCATTAGATCGTCATTAGATTACTATAGTTGCCTTTAAAGATTGTAATTCTCATAGAATTGATAGTGCGGAGAATAACTTTATTACGTGCTTTACATCGTTTCTATATATAGAATAATTTTGAAAACTGCAGAATCCGCAGGGGCGCGCCAACCGAGGATGCAAGGGGTTCAATGCACCCGGGCGTAGAACACGGGGGGCGGCAAATTTGGTTGCATTGTTGGAATTTTGCTATTTAATTTGAGAAGAAAAACTCTTACATATGTTTAAAGTTTTTAGAGAATGTTGTAGTTTGATTAAAACTCATGTTTTTGGAGTTTTATTGTCTTTATTTAATATTGTATAAAAGTCCAAAAAGCATGTTTTAATCGAAAAAAATTCTTATTTTGTCAATATGTAAGACAAAGCAGATGATATACAGTGTTATATATACGAATATGCGAACTATATGTGTTAATAAGACCCGATACACCTTAAGTTTCTTAAGGCTCTACCTCAATTATGTAAAATGTACTGTTGTTGAGTTGTGCACGGTTGACTTTTAATTTTTTTTTACAAAGGATTGAAATTTTTAAGAAAAAAAATCTTTTGTATTCGTTTTTAATAGCAATAGGCTATAACTTCAAAAGACAATTTATTGGTGAACTTATTTAGTTTTCCCGTGAGGCCCGAAAGTTCAATATAAATGGATTTTTTCGTCTTTCTCCTCTATCTATTGGTACAATCGAATGAAACTTATGCGAATTATAGACGATACTTTACTTAAAGCTTTTATGGCATTTTTTCAAAATTCACAGCCATTTTCCAGAAATTTGATAAACAAAAAGTGTTCGAAAAACATTATTGCTTATCCTGAGAAATAAATGCTAGTGTCGGAAAAAGGAATTCACACAGACTTCAGGCATGCTATCCACTATAACTAATATTAATTTTATTTAATTCCGTTAATAAACAAAGGGAAAAAGCAAAAAAAATGATTTAAATAGAGACAGACATTGAATCTTCCCGTCTTTCGGAAAAACTACTTAAGATTATCAAAAAATTTTCATTTGAGGTTGTAACTCAGTATCATAGGAGACGAATCCAAAGGGGCGGTAATAGAAACTTTGCACCCGGGCGTCCGAGTAGGTTGGCGCGCTCCTGGGCATCCGGACTGATTTTCTTTATAATTTCATACGGTAGATTGAGAACTTGTTATCTGTAGTAAGACAGACGATTCGATTTTTTATTTGATTATGATTATTTTAATTTGATATTATATACAATATTAGATAATTGAATATGAGAACCGTATGAGATCATATTCAACACCCGATAAAATCTTTCGTTATTTTGCAACAGTTAAATTATTACGTAATGGTGATCTTGAGGTTTACATGACACCGGATGATTTCTTGCGTGCTATTACACCAGGAATGAAACAACCCGATGGTAATTTACTGCTTTTTTTTGCTCTCTTTATTCTACCCGATTTCTACAGTATTTTTATCAGCAAAATTATAATGATAAATGCTTGGTGGTTTGTTGGTTGAGGTTACTAACTCTTTGCCCTATATATTATTTTTTAAATATATACAAATATTTTGAAGCTTTATTTTAAATATTAACATTAGAAATGCATGCTTTAACAGATTATTGAATATGAAAACCGTATCCGTCATTATTCAACACCTGATAAGGTTTTCCGCTATTTTGCTACACTACAAGTTGATCAACATGAGATTTATATGACTCCTGATGATTTTTTACGATCGATGACACCTGGTCTCAAACAACCAGATGGTTAGTTTTTTTTTGTTTGTTGTTATTTAAAATAGAAGGAAAGTAATGACGCGTATAATCGGTTTGTTTTAATTTAATTGTAGATGTTGTTTTAGATTAATAGTGATTTGTGGCTTTAGTAGATAGAAAAGTGTAAGTTTCGGGGGGAAAATGGTAGTTGTAGGTGCCTCAAAATTGATGACATTTATATACAGAGTGTTTCATTTAAATGCGAATAAACTTCAATCAATCAATCAATCACCTTTTAATCCCGAGATTAGGAACGATTTTTAGTTTAGGCTAGTGGTCTTCGAACTTTGGCAATACTTAATAGAGGAGCACTTATAAAATTCATAAAGTCGTGCTTTTTTTTTCGTAAATCGTTAATGATTTACGAAATGGGTTAATAGTGTTGTAAATTTTTTTTTTAAGTGAAGCCTTTACACGCTATTCGAGACATCGTAGGGTAAATTGAGGCTTAAGCCAAAAGTCATCAAATAATCGAAGGAATCGATTAGAAGTCAATGAAAAGAATTCAGTTAATTTTATTTTTGGCCGTCCAAAATTTTCCTGATTCACAAATATTACCCGGCGGAGGTGGTTTTAATTGTATTTTTAAATGGATTCGTATTTCTTTCATACAACAGCGTAGATAAAATATACTTTCTTCATTATAAGTGTCAACCACTGAATTATGCTAAATAAACTCAACTATCCACTACTTGTTTCTTTATATTTATTCTCAGAGAAGAATGAATTCTCAAAAGCATTGTTTTGCTTTCTATCTTTTTCCATCGAATCCTATCAATTTTTTTTCTCGCTTTCTAGATTACTGCTGGAATTTCTAATTCTTTTTTAACCTTCTAAATAGAGTACGTTTCACTAAATAACAGCCCGGAGAAGACGTGTTTTGTGGATGGTCAAGTTTAAGATGGTAGAGAAAAAATTTCTATGTTAAAGAATCGCGAACGAATGACAACATAGGAGGCAATATATGGGAGGGATAATAGATAAGAGGAAGACAAATATTTCCAGTGGCGTAGGCAAAATAGATCATCTATCACTAACAAAATAATCGACGTATCTTGCGATCTTATTTCCATTTTTCTTTGAAGAAAATTTGAGGCTTAAGGTAAAATTCACTATTAAAGTGCTTTACAACATTTGGTGGTGTAGTAAGTGCCTTAAGGCATCTATAAGCCTCTGTGAGTTGTACCTAGTTTAAATACATCACTTTTATAGACAGAATTTTCATAATCCTATTGTCAAACACAAATTTTTGGTAGGGCAATAAGGATATAAAGAGAGTTAAGCTGCTTGTAAATTGTACGGTTCTGCTAAGAAGCCTTGCTGTATGTGCCTGGCGATGCTACTTTTTTTTTTATTCAATTAATGTTCACTTTTGATAAATAAATATAAAGAAATGATACTTTTTTTAACAAAAAAGTATTTTAAATGTCTTCATTTGGAAGGATAATGGATTATTTACAACGAATCCTCAACTATTATCTACATTACCCTGTTTCATAGATAAGTACAGTACTTTCGCCACACCGAGATCTAAGAGACTGATGCGCAGTAGGGCACCTCCCTTGCTCCAGGGGCGTACAGCAATGTAGGGTGATCATTTTTATCGTAACAGATGCGGGACAGAGAGCACCCATTGCGCGTGAAGTAAAAATAAATCATATTTAAATGAAACACTCTCCTTGATCATCGGTATTCTTGGATTTATTGCTTCTAATTAAATAAATCGCTATTACTTTCCTTTTATTCTAATACTAACTTTCTTTCATGCGATTTTCTTCATTAGCTTACTAATTATTAATATTTCCACTGAAATTAATCGTTTTATTAATTAAAAACTGTTATTTTTTTTTTAAATGAAAATCATACGTTTTTTTAGGTTTGGGTTTGGATCAATTTAAAAGATACGACCCGAAGGTAATTATTTACGTTTCTTGTTATTATAAAAAATATAAATTGAACGTTTTTAAATGTTTGTGATACCTTTTTGAATCACTGCTTTAATTGTTTAACTAATTAACTAAATCTAAATTATAATTTATTTTTTTCCATCTTTTTTCAGCACGGTTTTCAGGTAATATCTCCTCTATCATTGTTAAACTAGCTTATTTTGTTTTATTATCTGATGATCTGATCGTTTTTGTTACGTTTTAGTTTCTATACAAATGTTTGCATGATGTATTATTATTATTATTATTATTTTATGTAGTAATTAGGGGATTTGCTTTAGACTGTTCAACAGCGATTAGAATTGACACTAGACGAGGATAGTATTTTTTATAAATTGGGTAGTGCTGGTTTAATCACATTTTCCGATTATATTTTCTTATTAACAGTTCTATCAAGTAAGTTGATTTTTTTAAAGCATTTTAACAAATTAATAATTTTGGTAATTACTGTCAGCATCTCGACGTCATTTCGAAATAGCATTCCGTATGTTCGATTTGAATGGTGACGGTGATGTTGATTGTGAAGAATTTGAAAAAGTTGCAACGTTAATACGACAACAAACCAGTATCGGTTCAAGACATCGTGATCATGCCACCACTGGCAATACATTTAAAGTATTGATTGTTTTCTATTTATTTTAAATAAAAATTTAGTTTCTTGTTTTTAGGGTGTTAATTCAGCGTTAACAACATATTTCTTTGGTCCGAATTTAAAACAGAAATTAACCATCGAAAAATTCCTTGAATTCCAAGAGAAATTACAAAAAGAAATATTAAGTTTGGAATTTCGTCGTAAGAATCCCGATGAGAATGGACGAATTACTGAGGCTGATTTTACTGAATTACTATTAGCGTATGCTGGTTATCCACAAAAGAAGAAAGCCAGAATGTTGAAACGTGTCAAAAAATTGTTCCGTGATCATGGTGAAGGTATTTCCAAAGAGGACTATTTGAATTTCTTTCATTTCTTAAATAATATCAATGATGTGGATACGGCTTTAACATTCTACCATATTGCTGGTGCTTCAATTGATCAACCAACATTGAAACATGTCGCTAAAACTGTGGCACATGTTGATCTCAGTGATCATGTTATACATGTAGTTTTTACTATCTTCGATGAAAATCGTAAGATTTCCGTTTATTTTTTGTTTCATTTTCGGAAGTATTGATTAATATTGAAATTTTTAGAGGATGGCCAACTTAGTAATAAGGAATTTATAGCAGTCATGAAAAATAGATTATTACGCGGCTTGGAAAAACCAAAAGATACGGGTTTCGTTAAATTTATGCAGTCTGTTTTGAAATGTGCTAAAGAGACTAAACCAGCATTATTGGATTTATAAATAAGATATTTTTCGTTTCGGAATGTTCTCATTGTATTTATTTTAAAATAATCATTTAAATTAGACGATTTTTTATTACCCACTATCATTAAATTATGCTCATAAAAATAAATCGCACTAGGAACAGAGGGATCCTCGACATGAACGTACTCTAAATTTAAAATTTTTATAGTAATTTCAGTTTTATACTATTGGCAACACTATTTGTTTTCCTAGATGGCAGCACTATAACCGACTTTGTTCGGAGGGATTTTTATTCAACGATAAAATGGATTTCGAAGAAATTGATAACGATGCACTGAACGATTTATTAAATTTAAGTGAATACCACGATAATAACACTGTAAGTTAACCTATAATCGAGTTTTAGTAATAATTAGTTTCATTGGGTCAATAGAGTAGCGGCGAAGATGGTCCATCCGATGGGCATCTTGAAGTGTTATCCAAGAACTTTGGCCACAAGTCGTTCCGTCCACTACAATGGCAAATCATTGCAAATCTAATGGTACGAAAACGTGATGTTTGCGCTATAATGGCAACCGGTTCAGGGAAGTCGTTGTGCTATCAGTTTCCTTCCGTCTATACGGGTGGTGTTACAATAGTGATTTCACCCTTAATATCACTAATGGAAGATCAAGTCTTATCGTTAAAAGTGTGTTAAATTAGTGACACAAATATTCGTAATAAATTCGTCGATTTTTGTAGATGTTGAATATTGGAGCTTGTTTATTAGGTACAGCACAACAAGCGAAATCGCAAACAATCCATGATATTTTTGATGATAAATATCGTTTAATTTATATAACACCGGAATTTTGTACTGGTGATTATGGTCAAGTAATCTTGAACGATATGAAAAGTAAATTAACAATAGATTTAATAGCAATCGATGAGGCACATTGTGTCAGTACCTGGGGACATGATTTTCGTTTTCAATATCGTAAATTAGATTCGTTGAAAACGTTGTTCCCCAATATACCGATTTTGGCCGTTACAGCAACTGCTACGAACAAAGTACAAGATGATATTATCAAAACATTAAAGCTACGGTATTATTTGTCGATTTCTTCAAAATAATTGTTAATTTAATCTAAAATTTACAGCAATTATTTGGTTGTCTGTTCCGGTTTCGATCGTCCCAATCTCTATCTTGAAGTCAATTTGAAAGGTAGTACTGGTATTTTAAACGATTTAAAGAAATATATGGTAACACAAGGTGGACAATTGAAATTTAATGGTCCAACAATTATTTATTGTATCAGCAGGAAACAAACCGATCAACTTGCTGAATTACTGAAATGTAATGGGGTGAAATGTTTACCATATCATGCTGGTTTAACATTAAAGACACGCAAAGAGACCCATGAATTATTTGTGAAAGATAAGATTGATGTGATTGTTTTGCAGGCGAATTGTGTCACGTTCTACAATTCGTCGGATTTCGCTCTACATCGGTAATAATTAAAACTACTCTAATTAATAGCACACTAAAATAAGGTACTCGTACTTCTGGAGGGCCCACACCATATACAGGGAACCAAATTGGACTAGGCACTTTAAAAGAAGAGTGGGAGGAAGTCTCCTCCTATTCACGGCATACGATAGAACAATTGTGTGGTCAGAGTAGGTCGAATAGGAGGAGTTTTTTATGTTTATTATTTAGTTAGACGCCCACTGTTGTTAAGACAGCAATATCAACAAACATGTGTTGTCCTTGTCGTACTCATAATGAGACTTTTCAGAATCAAATTTCAATCAATATTTATTAAAAAAAAACAACTTATAGAATCACGAATTAAATCCGTACACAAGTAAATTATCTAAAAATTCATAAATACCAATTATGGAATTGTAAAAATTACAAAAGAAAACGATTCTTTACCAACCAGACAAAACTAATAAATGAACATTGAAATGAAAAATCAGATGCCTAGTTACTTTATTTTCGAATTATCAGATAATAGTTCTAAGAAATTATACATTGTGTGCAAAATTTCCTTTCATTCCATACACGCCAGTTAAATGTTATGTCTATCTAGCAACGGACTATTAAATTGTTTGTAACTTTGAAAAGAATAAGACACAGTACAGTCTGACCTTGTCGAACTCATTACAGCATGAGATGTACCTAGCTGGCTGTGGACAATTTTCAAAACTCATAATGAGTGTGACAAAGGCAACACATGTTTGTTGATATACCTTGCTTTGTCAGTTATATTAAATTCAACACGTATTTATAGCAACTATTAACCTTGACTCCAGTGAGAAGTGTCTAGGGATGTGAAAAAATAATCGATTTTTATATTAATCGATTATTTTTTTTATAACCGATTTTTAATAATCGATTCTCTAGATATTAAAGATAGATTTTTAATAAATCGATTATATTAATTACACTCTATTTTTTTATTAAAAGTAAAAAATTAGATACACGACGTTGGTTTAAACCAATATAGCCAAACTATCTACACATTTTAATCAATTTTAGCACTAATGAATTGTTAATTGGGTAATTTTATTATGTATAAAAAAGTGCATTTTTTCGAATAATTAAAAAAAATCGAATTTCTCGCAGAAATCGATTTTTTCTTAATCAATCGATTTATTTGGAAGAGAGAAATATCGATTTTTTAGTAATCAATTTTTTTCACTCCATATCACATCCCTAGAAGTGTCTAAATAATTAACATAAAAAACTCCTCCTACTGCGACCACACAAGTGTTCTACCGTATGCCGTGATTAGGAGGAGACTTCGTCCCACTCTTCTTCTTATGTACCTAGTTGAATTCGTTTATCAGTATTAGTATTATATATAGCTTAACTAATTCATCTAGCAACATAAGACGGAGTGGGAGGAAGTCTCCTCCTCCAATTGTGTGGTCAGAGTACGTCAAATGGACGGAGGTTTTTATGTTTATTATTTAGACACTTCCCACTGTTGTTAAGATACACATACTTACAATTAGTCAAGGTTAATAGTTGCTGTAAATCAGTGCTGCAATAGATACTTTGAAAACATATAGATACAGATACAGATATTTGAAAAAAATGAGTATCTAGATGCAGATACAGATACAAAAAAAATTAAGTATCTAGATACAGATACAAGTATCCTTGTAAAAGCATCTAGATACATAATTTATTATTATATAGTAAAAGAAATGAATTACAGATGAGTGATCAGTAATGCTTATATGTAATACTATATATCTAATATCTATCTATACTTATATATGCTATTTCCCATTCACTGATGCACCGATACATTCATCACGATATCTCTGAATCTATCCGTTCGATAGACTTTAAATTTAACACATATATTCCTTTTGTGATGTAGACGCTCACCAAGAAAGGATTTTTGAAAATTCATCCCTAAGGGGGTTAAATCGAGCATTAAAGTTTCAAAATGTTGGAATATAGGTGCGGTTGTGGAAATAAGTTTTGACAAGCGGGTACCCGTCCGTATAGCTGGCCGCTTTTGGAAATAAGTTCTGATAATTTAGTAGTTTCATTTCTGAATTATTTCTTAAAAACTTTACGACGATTGATTAGCGTTTGAAGCAATATAAGAATAAGCCAATCACACAACGCCTAATAAAGGTGATATATATAGTATATTATTACACATACATATACATACATACATTGAATATTCATTTACTATGACAGTACGTAGTAGTGCTACAATAAATACTTGAAAATATATCTAGGTATAACGTGTATTTTTCTTAATCAAATACTTTTTTATGAACTTCTATAAAAACGGAAAAATTATTAAAAACTCACAAATTAAAGTATCTTGTATCTGCATCTAAAATTCTAACAAAAGATACATGTGAAGTGTATCTAGATACAAGATACAGATATTAAAACGATAAAGTAACTAGCTACGTATCTAGATACGTATCTTGTATGTAGATACGAAATTTAGATACATGTATCTAGATACATTGCAGCACTGCTATAAATACGTGTGGAATATCAACAAACATGTGGTGTCTTTGTCTTACTCACAATGATTTATGAATAATTCTCCATAGACACTTGGACACACCTCATTTTGTAATTAGTTAGACAAGAAAGGATTATACTGTGTCTTATTCTTTTCGAAGTTACAAACAATTTAATAGTCCGTTCTGACATCATAACAGGAGGTGATAGGTTCAAATCCTTGGCGGTACAATTCAGTTTTTCTTTATTATGATATAATAATAATTCACAAAAGTAAGACATGGTCCACACAACCCCAATTTTATGCATTATGTTCGAGTTTTTTCCTGTTATTCAGTCTTAACGTCAGTTATTTTATTGAATTCGATTGTTTGTTTTTTTCTTTATTTCTTATAGACAGAACAATATTTTGTATTTTTAACTTTTTCTGCTGTTACGTAAAGTGTTCCATCCAGGACCGACGTAGGGCTACAGCCAATCCGGCTTAATTATTGTCGAGTAGTCTTAACTTTACTGAGTAATTTTTAACCTTTTTGTTAACTTTCCGGAGAGGGGCGCCGACAATAAGTTTACCTGGTGTGCCAGAAAAGTTTGAGTTGATCTCTTCTTCTGTCGCCCAGATTTACTGCAATTTTCTGTGAAATTTCAGGAAAATGGTTGACTTGACCGAATACGCGTCGAATGACACCAAATCGAGAAAACTCAAATGTATCGAAATTATGGAGAACTATCTAAAGATCCGCACCTGTCGTCGTCAATTCATTTTAGAATATTTCAACGATACAACGGCACTCGACAAAAATCGCTCGAATTGTTGTGATAATTGCACGAAATTGTATGAAATCCCTATTATTTTTTTCGTCCTACAATTTAGTTAATAATTGTGAAATTCTAGGCATTTCAATGGTGATAAGACTGATCATGAAATCTACGAAGATATCGACAAAGATGGTTGTTACGATTTCACAAAAGATTGTCAGATATTTTTGAATGCAGTCAATGTAATGCAAGGTAAATACGGTATTACGACGTATATACTGTTTATTAAAGGTTCCGATTCGGCGAAAATTCAATTGCAATATAAAAAACATGCAAGTTACGGGTGTGGTAAACACCAGACACAGGAATGGTGGAAGGCGATCGGTTCGCTATTGCTTCAATTGAAATTTTTAGAAGAAAACTTCCGAAAATCATCAAAATTTACAATGAGTACTGTAGCTGTAAGCAGTTTAGGTTTGAAGTTCTTACAAGAGAATCAAACGTTATTGAAACCGCCTCCACCAGAAATTCTAAAACTACTAAAACGGAAACCTCAACAAAGGTAGCGAGTTTTACAATAATTTCGAATTTTTTAAGTGAAACTTCTTTAGGCGCGGTACGGTAGTGAATTTTTTCAAAGCGTAAAGATACCCCTTCCCCACTAACAAACAGCTGAAATAAACACTAGGGTCTGAAGTTGGTACATATCATTGATCGATATACAGCGCCGTCTGGAACGAAACTACAAATTTGCAGGCCTACCGCGATTTATGATTTTTGTTTTTATAATATCAATTATTTGCGTTAAATTGTATATGAATATTGTTTTGAGATAAGTGAAATGCAGAAAAAGACGACTGCAGAAATGAATCGAGCCTTTAGGCAACGATAAAGAAAATAAACCAATAAAAAATGAACTTCATCTTTAACCTAAGAAGTTTCACTTCTAACGGGCGGTGTTCCACGTACTTTCAATTTTTTATAATAATTCTTTGTAGTACTGGATGGATTAAAACTAGTAATATTGCTGGCACTCTGACAATTTCCAAACCGATCAAAATCGATAAAGATCCAGTTCCAGTCAGTGATTCAATTTTGTATCAGAAATTGTTGGATAAACGTACAGCTTTAGCATCAAGTCATGATTGTATGCCGTATATGGTAGCAACGAATAATGCGTTAATGCAAATGTCGAAATTAAAGCCGACAACATTAGAAGCTTTACAGAATTGCAAATGTAGATAATTGTCGATTAATTGTTGATATTCTATAATAATAATTTGTTCTCTAGTGGATGGTTTTAACGAGGCGAAAATCACAAAATTCGGTGAACCGTTTTTAAATATCATTAAGTCGTGTTATTCGAATGAAACGCCTAATAATCTTCGAACAATTCAAGATATTTTAAAACAACACCCTCTACCCGGCTCGAAAATGATCACATCGGCTGAATTAACATGTAATATGTTCGTTTCCGGTTTAGAACTTGATGAAATTGTCGATAAACGTAAATTGGTGTTAAGTACAGTAATGTCGCATTTAGTTAGTGGTATTAAAGCCGGTTTACCAATTAAAATGCTTGATTTAGGCATCAATGAAGATATGAGGAAATTAATCCTACAAACAATTAGACAACTACCTGGTATTACAAATTTTCTACAATTTCAACGTTTGTTATTACAACTCTATTCCAGATCCCAGAACATTGTCTGATATTAAGAACAATTGTCCGGAAGAAATCGGTTGGGACCAGATCAGAATCGTTAAGGCATACTTTGATGTACGTTCCCATTTAGAACAATTACAGATACAGTATCAGGAATTTGAGGATTTCACTTATGAAAATTTCGATCACAACAATCCTGTCAAGAGTAATTTGGATGTATTTCTGGATATTTGTGCAAATCTGGATGAAGAAACCGAATCTGATCTACCGCCACGTAAATGCGAAGCGAATTCATCAGTAAATACAGCAAAAGATGACCCAAATAAGAACGATAAAACTGCAGAACTTGCAGATGTAACGGAAAATAGAAGTGATAGTAACAAAAAGACTGTAATTCCTCGTAAAAAATCCAAAGTGGCATTACCTACTTGGATGTGTTCAAAAAGTAAATAATAAGTCATAACTTGTGTTAATTGTGCTATTTTGATACGATTTCAATAAATTTCCATTTTGTTATAAAGTTAATTTGAAATAACCGCCAATTTCTTCTAACTTAATTGGTTGAAGTACGGTCACGTGACTGTAAACATAAATATAACCTCAATTGCATTACTGCAATAATTTTGATGAAAAACAAATAAAATACGGGCTATTTCACCAAATATTCTCGAATTTCAATGTAATTTTGTGGTAATTGTCGAATTACAGTGTTATTGTGGTGATTTATTTTAAATTTAGCGCGCTGTTTCTTGAATACAATTGGCTGAAATGCGGTCACATGGCCAAATAAACAACTTAACCTAATTTTTAAATTAGCCACATAACCTCAACTGTGCCCTTGTAGTGACTTTGGTTAAAAATGCGTTAAAAATAGCTGGTTTATTCTTATGAAGAACTAATTCAAAAGGATTATTAACAAAATGAGCGGCGGGCGAGGGTATTTTTCTATAAATCGTTAAATTTATGTTTATTGCCAGTATAATTTTTAGGATGACCCGCCAAAGTAGTGTTTTAGAAGAGAATCTCAACTTGGAGCAATTTCTAAAGATTTCTAATTATGAAGAAACCGTCCGCCAATTAGATATCTACTATGGCATGGGTAATTCGATTAATTTTCAATTTAATACAGAAATTTGTTAAATTTTCGATTGTAGTCAAAAGACAGTTGTTGTTGTACCAAAGTCCCATCACTGGCTTATTCCCCAGTACGTCGACAGACAAACAAGTCGGCAGTGTCCGTGACAGTATCTACTGTGCTGCTGCTGTATGGGGTTTGTATCAAGCGTATCGGCGTATCGATGACGATCGTGGTAAATCGTACGAATTGGGGCAATCGACTGTGAAATGTATGCGCGGTATTCTACAATGTTGGATCAAACAAGCTAGCAGGATTGAATTGTTTAAAAAGAATCAATGCAGTGCTCATGCATTGCACGTTAAATTCCATCTGATAACCGGCAGCGAAATCTCTGAGGATGATGTTTACAATCATCTACAAATCGACGTGGTTTCAATGTATTTATTGTTTTTAGTCCAAATGATCACAGCCGGCATGCAGATTATCTACACACAAGTCAATTTATTACAATTATTGTCGATTAATTTCCAATAATTATTATTTTATCGTACAGGACGAAGTGGCATTCGTTCAGAATTTGGTGTATTATGTTGAACGTGCCTACCGTACACCGGATTATGGTATGTGGGAACGTGGCAGTAAATATAATGATGGTACACCGGAGATTCATGCCAGTTCAATTGGTTTAGCCAAATCAGCATTAGAGGCCATCAATGGTTGTAATCTGTTCGGTGAGAAAGGTGCCTCATGGAGTGTGGTTTATGTTGATATTGACGCTCACAATCGTAATCGTAGTATATTTGAAACGTTACTACCAAGAGAATCGTGTTCGAAAGATGTTGATGCAGCATTATTGCCGACAATATCGTTTCCAGCATTCGCAACACATGAAGATTTATTGTATAATGAAGCGAAGAATAATATTATAAAAAAATTGCGTGGCAATTATGGCTTTAAACGGTTCGTACGGGATGGCTATAAAACTGTGATTGAAGATAAGACTAAAAGGTAGTTAATTTATTATCAATATCATTTGGAAGATTTATATATAGAGTGTTTTCTGTAAACGTGGTCGGTAGACGAGATCTCCCATTAGCCATGAAGCAACAAGAATAAAAGTCTCAATAACGCGTGCAGCGTCAAATATGTAGATAATCCAAAGTAAATTGTATCCAATTGTATTGTAACGACTACCATAAGAATGTTCTCGATACATGAAATTCGAAGCTGTTTTTCTCAACTCTTTTGAACAAAAAAAGCAGGAAATAGTGCGCATGCTTGTGTTTTAAAACTGTTCGATTACTCGAACTGCAAAAAGGCGTTTTAACTTCGCCAAGTTGAATTCTGGGGCATCAACGAAAACGTGAGCATTGGCGCCGCTTATTTTACTGAGAATCAATGAAAAACGATATCTTTGAGGGTGGAGATCCTTGTTTGAGACTTGTATTCTTGTAGCTTCGTGGCTACTGATCATGTTTAGAAAAAAACACCCTGTATATGCCAATTTTAATTTAGATATTATGAAAACGGTGAGATTCAACATTTCGAGAATATCGAGTGCGAATGGCCTTTATTTTATATTTTTATGATAATCGATGGTGTATTTAAGGGACTACCAGATCAGATTTCTGAGTATCAAGATTTGTTAAAAGAGCGGATCTATTTGGATCAAAATGGGGGTAATTTTTTTTTTTAAACAACAACTCGATTATGGCCTTATTATCGTGTAAATATTTTCAGATCCTGTAATACCGATGTATTACTATGTGCTTGAAGAGAATCTGGAAAAAGAACGACAAGATCCACACACGACATCACGCCAATTTAATAATGAATCTGGTCTGTTTTTATGGAATCAAGCAATGTTTATTTTAGCACAATTATTAACTGCGAGCCTTCTACATATCAATGAATTGGATCCAATACGTCGATATTTACCATCATATAATCGACCAAGGAAAGGTGGTCGGTATTCAGCATTTCAGGTATTCCATTTTTACAATAATATGTATATATTAATCTATAAGAAAAAACAGATAAATAAATAAATTAATAATAAATAAATAAATGAAGTGATAACAGTTAGAATAAATTCCATTATTATTCTTTCAGACAAAAGCGTCTGTTGTAAGTAGTTTAGGGTTTTTTTAAAAACTAATTTCACACAAATTGGCTAATTTCTTTATATTAAAATAATAACTAATTAATTTTTTTGTGCTTACAGGCTAAGCCTTCAATTGTAAGTAGCATTAATGTGATTTGTAGCCTTTCTATTTGTGGATTTGCATGTCTATCCCTGTATCTATGAGTAATCACTAAGTGATGGAACCTCTTGATTTTAATGATTTTCCAGTCCTCTACAGTACCACATTTTACTGTATTTACAGAGTGTTTCACCTTCCATAGCTTCTTCAATTATTAAAATATTCGTATGCAACCTTCAATAACTTGAATTCGGTCACTAAAGGTCCTTAGGTGATCTAGTTTAAGTTCTTAAGGGTTGTATACGAATATTTTAATAATTGAAGACGTTGGGATGGGCGCTTGTGATGAAACAGTCTATATATACATTTAAGAAGCTTCTTCTCAGAGACATTTTTTTTATCGTATTTCTCCTTCTAAAACCTGTCTAAGCCAGCTTTCGAGCCTTGTCAAGAGAAGTACGTGGTTGGCCTATTATCTACGGTTTAAGAACAAAAAAAAAGTGTGGAACGCTGCGCGTTAGAAGTCAAACTTCTTAGGTTAGAGATGAAGTTCATTTTAGGATTAGGATATGGTTATGTGGGATTCAGTTAATGATTTATTTTCTTTCTGTCGTTGCTTAAAGGCTCGATTTTGTCTGCAGCTCTCTTTTTCTGCATTTCACTTATCTCTAAATTTTAATTTCGTTTTAGAGAGCACTGTACATCGATCAATGATACCAACTTTAGATCCTAATGTTTAACTTACACAGTTGACAGACCTGACAAAGAGAGAGAGAGAGGGAGAGTAGAGGCGACGCCCCCACTCTTCCCTCTCAGCTGGCTGTTAGTGGGTTTCCCCTCAAGGGGTCTCATATTTTCGTTACGCTGTGAAAAAATTTACTACTGTATCGCGCCTAAAGAAGTTGCACTTCAAAAAAAAATGAAACACCGAAAACTAATGGACACGATGCACTGACATTGCTAATCCGTAATCTTTTTGAAGCTTTCAGTTTCACATACTCTTTTTTCTTTTGCCAATTGATTTTCTGCACTGCATGTTTTCTTTTTTCGATGCCTCGGCACGGACCAGTTCTTAATCTCTGTACTTAACCACGCAACTTTCTCACTTTCCCCTTGCTATTCTTTCCCTTGTTTTCTTTATGACATCACTTATTTCAATTATTTTCAATCTCTTTTTATACGGTTAGATTAAAGCTGGAAATACTGAAAATCTGGAGTTTCCACTGCGATTAGTCAATGTGTTAGTGTTTTGATTAATTTTCCTGGATTTTAACTAACAATATTCTTATTTATTACAAATAATTATAATAAAATGAAACTATTTTGTTGCAATAGGGAACTGCAACAGATCTGGTCGTTCAAATTGTATTAATTGCTGAATCGATGCGTTTACAAGCAATGATGGCAACGTATGGTATCCAAACACAGACACCACATGAAGTTGAGCCTGTCCAAATTTGGTCATCAACACAATTAGTTAAAGTCTATGAGAATTTAGGTATCAATTACAAATTGGGCTTGAGCGGTCGTCCAGTACGACCAATCGGTAGTTTAGGTACTAGCAAAGTTAGTCTTTTAACACTTTCCAAAAAAATTGATAATTTATTTTGAAAAAAATTCTCTTCTAGTTATATCGTGTTTGTGGTGCTACAGTTTTATGTTATCCATTAATATTTGAAGTTTCCGATTTTTATTTATACCGTGATATGGCATTATTGATAGATGATATTAAAACTGAATTACAATTTGTTGGACGTTATTGGCGATTATCAGGTCGTCCAACGGTTTGTTTATTAATACGCGAGGAGCATATGAGGGATCCACAATTTAAGAAAATGTTGGATTTGTTGGCTATGTTGAAGAAGGGGTATTGTGACGGGGTTAAAGTGCGTATAGGACGGTTGCAAAACCTCATATCCAGCTCTTGTGTTGGTAAATTTTTGTATAAGTATACCGGATGTTTTTCTAACTGCGTATAGTTCTGTTTCTTCCCCGTTAAATGGCACATATTATACCACCTTTGATCAGGGCTGGGCTGGCTATAATCAGTAACAAATTTCAAAATAAAATTAATTTTATAAGGCGATGCCCGATTGCCCGGTACATGAGTCCGGCCCTGTTTGTGGGACATTATCCACAGTTAGAAAAACCACCTGGTCTAAACAAATTTAAGAAATATTAGAAAATGTATACGTTTTTGTAGAACACTTGGACTTTATGAATGTTCTCGATTTGCCTGTCGATAATTTCGCACAATTTAAACAATTGCAGCATGATTACATCGGCTATCAAAGTCTAACTGATGTACCAAGAATATTAAATTATCAAGACGTACTCAAAGATTATGCGGTAATTATTATTTTACACTAGCATTGTTACTAATCTTTATATATTAAAACAATTTACCACTGACTGACTGACTGACTCACTCATCACGATATCTCCACAACTGTCCGTCTGATATACTTTAAATTTGGCACATATATTCCTTTTGTGATGTAGACGCTCACTAAGAAAGGATTTTTGAAAATTCGCCCTCTAACGGTGTTAAAAAAGGCATTAAAGTTTCAATACATTGAATACAGACACGTTTGTTAATTTAATTGCGACGTTGACATTCAAAAAAATGTCGATTTTTTTTTCTTCAAAATCCCCTCTTAAATAGTTTCAGGGAGGTGGAAAAAGATGCCTGTTAAATTTGAGCCCTTAATATTAATATTTAGAGGTCGCTCATCGCAAATTTCGATTAACAGGGGAAAACAATCTTTTGCACTTTGGAATTTTATAGCTCACGTTGGCAATAATGTTTTGGAATGACTGAAATGTATTTTATGCAAAATTCAACGCTCTACAAAAAGGGTCTCTTACAATTTTTTGATATATTTAGTCCTTCAAAAGTTATTCAAGCTTAAAGTTAGATTAATGCGAAATTTTTACATTTTTCCAATTTTTTGACGCAACTTTATGGAAAAATTTTATAGAACATTTTTTGTAAAGGATTTTATTCTCGATAACTTATCTTGATAAAAGTTTTTGATATTCTTCACAGGTCGTAAGTTATTTCACTCACAGTATTGTATAGTTATCAACGCGAAAATATTACTGAAATCTTTTATAAAAATTAAAAAAAAAAGAATAAAATTCTTTACAAAAAATGTTCTATTAAATTTTCCCATAAAGTTGCGTTAAAAAACTGGAAAAATGTAAAAATTTACCATTAATACATATTAATATTAACGGTTTAAATTTTAACAGGCATTTTTTTCATCTCCCTGAAACTATTTAAGAGAAGATTTTGAAGAAAAAAATAGTCGATTTTTTTCAATCAGTAACATACTCATGGAAATTAAATATTAACAGATAACAATGTATTATGTGACGTACTTACAATCTACGCGCACAATGTCGCCGGTACAGCTAGTAATTCATGTAATTTTGTAGCACTTCAATAATTCATCGACTAAAGAGATAATCGAAGCAACTGAACATATGGAAAGTCTCTATGCACGTTGCCAATTATACGGTATTCTATTGAAACGTGAAGGTAAACAATTTAAAGTCAACAATCATACAATTGAGGAACATCTACACGATTTATACCATCAAGCTGGTTGTCTACGCCATTGGCCTGCTGTCCGCTATACCAGCAGTTTATTGTCGCATAATGTCGACTCGATTAGTCCGTTTATTACTGCTGTTTTAGTGCACGGCAAACAAGTATTTTTTTATTCCAATAGCGCCTCGATTATCCGGATTTTGATATTTGAAAGACAGATAATCGAGGTCCTATTGTATTACTACGTATTAGTATTTATATTGATTAAAATTGTTAGTTAACGGTTGGTGTGATCGGCCAAAAGGAGACAGTATTCGATAAACCAATGACACCTAGTGAAATTCAAACCGTAGTCTACAACACTATCCAACCGTACGATGTAATCGGTGCTGTTCTACAACAAGAAGTCATCCTGTATTGTGGCCGTTTAATTTCAACAAATCCCGAATTGTTTCGTGGTATTTTAAAGATACGTGTCGGTTGGGTATTAGAAGCGATCAAAATATATTTGAAAATCTTTGGTGATTCGAAGAAAATCGAAGATCACAGTCCTTACGAAGTACGCCAATTACTCTATAAAGTGTTATCAATCAAAGAATGGGGTGTTAGAGAGAAGTTTGTGATGATTCATACAATTTTTAACAATTATTAATTGGAATGTATTGTAGATTAACACCGTTACAGAAACGACAACTTGAAGGCTGTTTATGTCGTGTTCCGGCATCATTCTACAATCAAGTCTGGGATGTTATGTTGCGTACACGAAAAGGTATAATTGTGATGGGTACGCTGTTGCCCCAACAACCGACATTATCGAATATGGCCAAATCGGAATTGACGTTCTCGTTACTTGTTGAGAACGTGTTGAATTCCATCCATCAACCGGAATATCGGCAATTAGTCGTTGAATTATTATCGATTGTTTCGACGATATTATTGAGGAATCCTGAACTAATCTTTAGCCAACCATTGGATTTGGAACAATTAATCCGAGATGCTGCACATATGTATTCGAAAGTTCGTACAAATTTTTATGGAATTATTTGCGAATTAATGTGGTCGATTTTTAGGATCATCAATTGAAAGATGAAGATGTTACGAAATTATTTGAAATACCCTATGTTCAATCGACTGGTTATCTAGCAAGAGCTGTTGTTAATAATGTACTGAAGGGGGGCCAATTGAGTCATTTGGAAGGCGATATGAGCTCCTGTAGAGTCTCCTAGAATTTCGCTGTTTGTTATTTTGTGTAAATAATCATCTAAGTAATAAATTAGTAAAACGATTTCCAGGGGGCGATTAGTGAAAGTGGCTGAGTACGGCCCTGTTGCTTGCATTATACCAAATCCAATTCCATTACAGAAATCACACGAATACTAAATTTATTAACAAATATTCAGCGAAAGTAGAGCACTGATTAATTATTTCGCAAAGAATAATTAAAAATTTAAATCAACTATTGTAATTTTTAATTATTCGATCTAATGAGAATTTGATCAAATGTTCTGCACGATTGCCAGTTCTATCAAATTTTCATTGAATCTTCCAACCTATAGTTTAATCCTCTAACCTCCACCTAAAATTGAGGATAAATCATAAACACAATTTAGCACGTTGAATATTTTATTATTCCCCAATTGTTGTTTTAAATCGATTTGAAATTGTGGAATATGTAGTGTTGGAGATTTTTTCGGTGACAATCTGGCAACGTTGCTCCTGTGTTTACTTGATTTTTCGAGGTTTACAGGTGTCACGAAAGGGTGTTTATGTTTTTGCATATTAATTTTTTTATTTACGTTGATAAGCTCTTATCAAAACAAAAATAGCAATAATTCATTGTTAAGTAAGCAACGAGTAAATGTGTCACAGTCATTTTCAAGATCATATGGGAGATTCTTACCAAATTGGGCAAATATGACTCATTGTCATTTAATGAATGCGAATCAAAACATCAAAAAAATTATCGTTTTTCCAATAATTGTTCGCTATTAATTGACGATAGTGTTGGTAATTGTTGAAATGGGTGCGAACGAGTTCCGTTATGGTATTTTCATGGAAAATGAATTGATGACAGACCTGACGAACGACCAGAAACCACGTACAGCTCTATTGGGGCAAATTGTGAAAATTGAAGGGATTCTCGGTAACGAGAATTTGCAGGTGTGTTTCTTGCGAGACACTCAGACCTGGGAGAGTAAGACGTTCCGTTGTCCGCGACGGTGTATCCTGCCGATTTTCGATAAATTGTGGCCGTACATTGCGGCCATACCATCGCCCCAAGAACGTGTACGATTGGTGAAGAATCGGGAACGGTGCGAGAAACTGACACGATTGGACATCGATATGACTGTTGGTTTTCTGGATATTAAGGATTTGTATTTGGGACAGATCAAGTATATGGGGAATGTTAAAGGGATGGGGAAATGTATCGGAATCAAACTTAATGTAATTGATGAACGGTTTTTTTTGTTGTTGTGGAGATTATAAATCGTGCTTTATTGTAGGAACCAAAGAAAGATAATAAATGTAATGGCTCGTATGCTGGTATCCAGTATTTCACATGCCTGCCCGGCTATGGAGTGTTCACAACTGTAGACCAAATCGTTCCTGTTAATACGACTTTTCCAACAACAACAACCAAAGAAACGACAGAATTGGACAATTATCTGGAACGTAATATGACAAGTTTCATGAGAAATACGAATGGCAGCTGTAATGGTAGCGATATTTTACCAAAATATGAGGAAATCGTTACGAAATACGGTGAATATTCGAAGGTAGCAACAACAAAAACACCAACAACTGCAACAATACGTAGTTCGTTATCATTACAAAATATCATTGATATTGGTAATAATAGTTCGAATTCAAATAATGATTTCGATCAGAATTCAGTTATACCACCGGATAAAACGTATTTAATCAATAAAAGTGATAAGAAAATTAAAAATAAATCCGAATTAGATTTGTATGATATAATTGGTAATAATTGGCATGGTACAACTGATCGTAGAGAATTAGAGGAGTTTTCAAATTTAACAAAATCATTAGAGAGAAATGAACATTCAGCACCAACACCAAATAGAACAATAAATGGTACATTAACGCGACGAAATAAAAGTGGTAATCCATTATCGCATTTTTATAATGGTACGATTTCGAAGAAGATTCGTAATGAACATCGATCGGACAGGGACGAGTCGGTGGTGACAGCGAGAAAAGATGAAAAGAGTAAGTATCAACATCAATTCCTATATAACACCTGCGATGTAGGGCATCAAGCGATAATAAGGGGGGGAGTCGGATTTTAAAATCTATGGGTATCGTAATGCGATTCTTTATACAAACCAAAAAAAAAATCAATTAAAGGTCCGGTTTTTTTCCTTTTGAAAATTGCGATTTTAAATTATATTGTACAAGATTAAACCGCGTCTTTGCGGTAGGAAACGAGGAAAAGATTCAAATCATGTAGACATAAAAAGAGCTTTTTGTTTATGATGATTTATTGCTGATCTTGAACGTGTTAGTGCCAGAAAATCGTCACGGAATGCTTTAATAGGTGTCACTTCATCACACCGATCGTATCCAAGGATGCAAAACGCTTGCCTATAGTTAAAAACGTTGGATAAAAGAAGGAGAGCGATGACGTTTAGTTCGCTATGCCTCTTTTTTGCTTCGAGATCTTATAAAAATGTGTCTCCTTTCCTCGTTGGAAGGGGTCTAATGACGGCATCATTCCTCACTCGCAACTGAGATTCGACTCCCATTTGCCTACCTCTTTCATTCTTTTTTTTCCGTCAAATTATATCGACAGTTATCTTTTGTTTTCTTGTTGGCTCCATTCTCTGACACTCAAAGACGGCGGGCACAATGTTTTAGACGTTTGAATAAATTTGAATAAATGGATAGAAGTCAACCCAAAGTAGCGTTACTGAAATTTTATGTCAGCTACCAATAAGCTTCTTGAAATAGTATTTATGAATATTATACAAAATAGTCTTTGTGCTATGAAAAACCAGCTCAAGAAAAATTCTTTTTTTTCAAACACTACCTAGAAAGTTGCACAATGTCTAATTTTGAAAAATTAAAGAATTCGTCTGGATCAGAAGTCCTTAACCGGATGCTCTCGAAAGAGTTGTGCTCCATAGATGAATGCAAGTATTTTTTGCTTCTACAATAATAATCAGCATATAGAGAACGCATTATTCATTTACCTTTTTAGTAAAACTGAGCAGGATGCCGTCTCTTCTTTTGATAAAATCTAAACAGATGTTGATTTGAGGAACAGAGTCGACTCGAGCGTTTCTGGGGCTCCAGACAAGCTTATTTTTTAGCACCTCTCTTTGGACATTAATTTATATATTTCGTAACCAAAATCTTTGATACATTGCCATTTTTTGTTGAAGAATTAAAATTCCAAAACAATCGCGATAATTTAGAAAGCCGTAATAAACAGAGTCTGGTGTCCCGTCGAAAAATGTCATAAAAGACTCCGTATTAAAACATTTCAAAACAATTTAAAAATCGGCCTTTTCGTATGGGGCACCGTTGGTTTCAGTTAACTGCATAACTGTAACAAAAATAGGAAGAAAAACTATTATAAAAAAAAACAATTATTTGAAAAGTTACCATCCTTATGGGAATTCTGGAACTCTCCGGCATGGGACTAAACGCACTAGCACTAGACACAGTTAATTATTAATTAACAAACAAATTCACAATTTTTCAAAACAACGTTGTTGTTCTCCAGACTAGAATACAACTGATCAAGAACGCACAAACCTAAAAAGAGTGTTGAGTAAGTGTCCTTTGTTCGGTTCTTATCAAGACATATACGCATAATCCGACCTTCACAGTAACAAAAAAAGATGTGTAAAGACAAATAAGACTATCCAAATAAAGGGCACAATAAAGATGAAGGGACTGGGACTAAGGAAACAATTGTAAATTTCAAAACTAACTTCCTAGGATGGATTTGGAAAATTCCAGAGTTCCTTGGCGGAATTCAACTGTACATTTGCCAGGTTTTATACTTTTAAATTCTAAAATTTTGAATGAGTAAATTTTACAAAATTGTACCTCAGTTACGGAGTGCGAGATCTAAAGATTTGACACAGAATTGATCAATTGTCTATGCTTGAATTGGAAAATTTTTCATCTTCAACCAGTGAATAAATCCTCTAGAAATAACGTTTTCAAACTGAATCAAATCTCGCGTATTTAGCAGCAGTTCCAAAGACTTCTAAAGTAGTAGTGCAATCTCACAGTGACCGTTTTTTTTTACAATTAATAATATAGTACAAAATGCTACACATACGGGACCCAATAAAGTGCCGCCCTAAAATTATGCTGCTCCAAGAAGCAACCTGTTTTGCTGTGGTCTTAGGCTGGCCCTTGAAGATTAATTTGCATAACTCTGGAGCTTAAGGGAAAATATATACGCAGTGACTCAACATATTGTTGACTCGTCACGAGTTAACTCGTGTTTTCAGACTTAAACGTCATTGACCGATCACGAGTTACTTTATTTTGTATTTATGCTTCTGATATTTTCTAATTTATTCAATTACGAGACAGTAGGCGGAAACACAAAATAATTTCGATGTAAAATTATACCTTCTGAATAGAAAATGTTGGCGATCAATATTTAGAGTCAACAAGACATAGTTGATTTTCTTAATGACGAACTTTTCTGGTTAGAAAGTTGAAAAAAATTGATTTTTGTTTTTTTTCCTTCATATTTTCAAAGCTTAAACCTTTAGGAATGTGTCTTTAAGAGGATTTTTCAAAATTCAAATTATTTTCGGAGATATAGTTGTTTTAGTGACCCGGCATCCAAACCAGCTCGGCCGGAACGCGGAACTTTAAAGGCCCTTTTCTCGAAACGATCTTTAAAACGATTTCTCAAGTTCTACTGAACCGATTTACTTGAAATTTGGTGTGGGTCTTCTCTATATACACTTATCTATCGTACTAACTGTCCTCAGCCCCAAATAAGAAATTCGGAAAACTCAAAAAAAGTAGTACAAAAATATTTTTTCAGGTAGCTGCCTTTTTGTGAAAAAAATATTTTTCAACTCTTTTTTAATTAGTACGATAGCGGCATGCATAGTAAAAATATTGTTTGCTTTTTTTACGGCACTTCAAAAAGTACCTAAAATTCTTGCCTCTAGACCAGAATACCACCTTAAAGCCTTAGACCCAAAAAAAAGAACTTAACTGACCCCTTGGGAGACTAAAAACTAAAAAAGGGCGGTTTAAACATTAAACTAAAAAATTTTATCAGATAATTATCCAGTATTTATTAGGCTTGAAACTCTCCAACAATAGAAATAATGATAAAAACAAAAAAAGAAACACAGTTAAATACACGTAAACTGTACTGACGGGAAATCCAACTGTTGTTCAACATATGAAATGAGGTCCCCAGTGATTAGTACACCATAATTCCGTTTCAGGTTTCAGCACGGACAGAAAAAAAAAGTCGGTTCTGTTATTTAAAGCTACCAAAGCGTGAATTGATTTCTATTTAATTGTCTCACTTATTAAAAATTCAGTTTGTCGTCAGTTGGTGGTGTACACGCGCGAAACCTCTACTGTTTTAGTTTTAAAAATAGCGTTCTAGTTGTACGCGATAGTTGAAATAAACTTGCAGACTTAGTTTGGCTTTTATAAATAGAATTGAATGATAATAATTTTCGGGAAAATATACGCTTTTGTATGGTTATTAAGAGATGTGTTGTACATTAAAATTGTTGAAAAGTTGGTAGAAATTCGTTTAGTTTGTTGTTTTATTGGCAAATTCGAAATAATTGTGTTTGTGCGTTGTGTTGCGTATTAAATAATGTCGTCGAGTAAATGCAAAAATCTCTCCCTCTTATTACCAAAGAGAATGAATGCATTTCCGACGACGACAACATTGAAACCAAAATCATCATCAACTACTAGACATAAACCATCTAATTCTAATCAAGATCATAATATCTATTCAAACAATGATGATGAATTTCTTAATAATATACCGATATTTGTCTTAGAAATTAACGAAAAAAGTGATGTCCTGACGAAAGCTCAAACAACACCACCACTACCACCAGCAGCAACAACAACAACAATAAAAACACAACAAAACAATGATAAGAAACCGAAATATCATCCACCAAAATCGGGCACAACTAATGATCTAACAATAGGCACTTTAGTTG
The DNA here is from genome assembly GCA_021725515.1 of Epicauta chinensis. Taxonomy (NCBI): domain Eukaryota; kingdom Metazoa; phylum Arthropoda; class Insecta; order Coleoptera; family Meloidae; genus Epicauta; species Epicauta chinensis. The sequence goes on along the minus strand of JAEDXX010000074.1, from coordinate 178,140 downwards.
AAGTATTAAATGATGTTAGTAAATCACCATTATATGGTGTTGTTAGATGGATAGGTGTTGAACATGGTACAAATTTCATATTAGTTGGTGTTGAATTAGAAGAGGAACAGACCCATTTACCATTAACACTAACTGATGGTACACATAATGGTGAACGGATGTTTCGTTGTGCTGAAAATCGGGCCTTATTCGTACCATTACAACAATGCCATAAAGATTCACGTTTCCAAGATGGTCTACCAACACCTGTACATCAATTAAATTCGAATCATACGGTAAATATTACGATTTAAAAATAGATTTTTGCATAAATGACAAATCGCTTAAAATAGAATTATTTTTGCCGTTTTTTTTTATTAGATGGAATGTCCGGTAATACAAGGTGCTGTTGCACCTTTATGTATGCCAACAGAAGAAGATGTGGAAGCCGTTTGTGGTAAATTTCGCGGTATACAAGGCCATCATAATTCGTGTTATTTAGATGTTACGTTATTTTCAATGTTTACATACACGGCAGTATTCGATAGTCTTCTATTTCGTCCAAAAGGTCCTAACGATATCGACGATTACGAAGAGGTAATAATGATTTAAATCAAATTTATGTAGAATTAATTGTGTTGTAATTGTTGAGGTTCAACGAGTTTTACGTGAAGAAATCGTAAATCCACTACGAAAGAACCTATTTGTTAGTGCTGCAAATGTAATGAATTTAAGAAAGTTATTAGATCGTTTAAGTTCCGTATCGGGTTTAACAAGTGAAGAAAAAGATCCGGAAGAATTTCTAAATTCTTTATTAGCACAAATTCTAAAAGCTGAACCATTTCTGAAATTAAATTCCGGACAAGAAGCATTCTATTATCAATTATTTGTTGAAAAAGATGCCGATTTAACACTACCAACGGTACAACAATTATTCGAACAGAGTTTTCTTACAAGTAATATCAAATTGAAAGAGGTACCATCCTGTTTGATTATACAAATGCCACGGTTTGGTAAAAATTACAAAATGTACCCAAGGATATTGCCATCACAACTATTGGACGTCACTGATGTTATTGAGGGATGTAAGTGTAGTAACAATCAGGGCCGGTCCAAGGCTACACCAATACAGGCAGTTCCTTGGGGAGGCCCTGGTACCAATCATAGTGAAGTCCCATACAATACGCATTAAAGCTCAAAATCTTGAAAAAATACCGTCGATTCGCTTGAAAGTGGTTAGAAAGAGCAAACTAAACGACGCCACTTTTAAGCGAAACAATTTACATAATGAACCTGAATTGTTGATTTAAGACGGGGACAAAGGTCTGAGATAACAAAAAAAGCATATTTTTGTGATTTTTTTACAGAGTACCTTATTTATTAATATTTTAAAAAATTTTGTTCATTAGTCAGCATTATTCTAAGAATATTCTGCTACAATTTTATAAAAAAATATTGACAATTCAGCCAGTGGTAGTCCTGAGAACCGAATCACCTCAAAAAAAGTTTCCATGCGGTAGTCATATAAAAAAAAAACCAAAGGGATTTCTTTAGTATATAACTTTATCTTAAATTTGTACGAAGGAATTAACAAAATATTCCTTTTTGAATTTTTGGTGAAGGTGCAATAAAAAAACTCTGATTTTGCCAAAAATTGCTCTCTGAGCAATTAAAAAATAAGTTGTAAATGAAACAAAAAAAAATCCTTCGTTCAGAAACGAGTATTTAGTGACTAGGTGGGCCGCAAAACCTAATATTAAAGAAGACAAACTATTGAAAATCTTAATTAAAAAAAGCACTATTCTAGGACAAGTATATTAAATTTTCAATAAAAAGGACATTACAAAAAAGTACAAACTTTAAATTGATTCGGGCCGCACACAAATGCTCAGTGGGCCGCATGTTTGACATGGCTGGTGTAAACGAAGTGTGCAAAGTTTTGGCGAAATCGGTCCGAAGATTTTTGAGAAATTTTGACTACCGACTTTAAGTGAATAAAGGGACTTTACCACCGTGTGCAGTAGAAGATTGACGCTTTTATCAATGACGGTCAGAAGGACCGAGCGCCGGAGACTCAATCGTCTATAACTCGGAAAGTTTTACTCCTAATGACTCCAAATTTTCCGAGAATATTTCTTATAATTTGTAGTATCAAAAAAAAAGATTTAAAAAATCGATTTTCTGACCCTTGTCCCCCCTTAAAGTAAATAGTTTGTCATATGTAATAAGCACCTTTGGAGACCTAAACCGTGTTGTATGGAAATCCACCGCAATTACGCCCCCAAGGCTAATTTAAATAATTTACAGCACCGCGTCAGTGTATTGTGTGTGGTAAATTGGCCCGTTGGGAATGCCGTGAATGTTTCGACAGTTGTAGTACAGCCGGTTTAGAGAGTACATCGTTCTGTACGGTGTGCTTGAAAACGGCCCATCGTCACGAACGTCGCATCCATCATAAACCTGTGGCATTGGAGGTATCATTGGATTTCGCCATAATGGAGGATCATTGTCGGCCACCACGTCTATTTATGGAATTGTTCGCTGTGATTTGTATAGAAACATCACATTATGTTGCATTTGTTAAATGTGGCGTTGGACATGAGGCACCATGGTGTTTCTTTGATTCAATGGCGGATCGTAAAGGTGAGAAGAACGGTTATAATATACCGGAAATGGTCGCCTGTCCGGATATATCACGTTGGTTGTCCGATGAACAGATATGTCGACAATTGAACGATGAATTCCCGAATGATCGACATTTACCAGAGCATGCACGTAGATTATTATGTGATGCTTATATTTGTATGTACCAAAGCTCTGATGTTATGATGTATAGATAGATTGATATTTTTATGATTTATTTCGTAAAATAAAAAAAAAACATATTTATACTAATGACTGATTATTTTTCTAGAAAAATAATTCTTTCTGTTCACCAAAATTGTTAAGTTTTAAGTTTGCAAAAACGAAATTTTAGGTATTATTTAGTCTAACGACGGCTTGTTATTAAATGTTCAGTATTTATTTACATAAAAATCGACCATATCACTTTGTTAGATTGTGCGAAATTCTAATATAGGAATGTGCCTTTTCCAATCAATCAGCAGATGTAAAAGAAAATAATTGACAATTTTATCTAAATAATAAAGTAAATATAACAAAGTGTTATGGATGTAAATTAACTATAATCAAAATGATATTTATTAAAAAAAAATGAAATGTAGATATTTCTACTTATTAAAAATAAATGGAAGAAGGGAATATATTGTAATTTATATAACTATAGACACCTAATTTTATTTAATTTGAACATACATAATTCGGCGTAAAATCCTAGATAATTTACCTCTAATAATCAATAATTTGATTTGAAATCAATACAAAAAATATGTAGTATTTTGTGAGATCGAAATGTACCTTGAACCGTGTGATATTAAGATATAATGTGACTTAAGTCTTTTAAACTACAATCTAATTAAAAATAGACAGTACTACATATACAGAGCGTTCCACCAGTCGTGTCACATTTGAAGATACAACACCAGAGATTATTTCGGGCTTTTTATTGGTTAATAGTTATTGCCTACAGCCAATAAAACTTCAGTTAAAGAATTCCAGATTCTGTCATTGACTACGTCCACAGATCAATCTTATGTGGAACGCTCTGTATATATTTCTTAATAAAAATTAATACCATAACATTCCTCTACAAAAAAAAAAGCTTAATAGTACGCAATTATTTTTCTTTATATTGTTGTCAACACAACATTTCCTTTCCGGTGTATGTGTGTCTGCAATCATTGATAAATTTGTACTTTTGCTCTCACCAAAAGATCTAATTTTCCACCAATTTATAGCGAAAAAGCGAAGAAACAAAACTTAAAAGAAACAAGCAAATTACGAAAATCCTTCAAATGAAGATACCTATCCAAACATTAAAAAGAGTACAAGAAAATAAACACTGGATACTGGGTGTTAAAATCTGATTCTTTAAATTGCCATCTAAATTATTCGTCAACAAATGGGGAAATTAATATAAACATTGAACAAAACAGTAGAGATGACAATTTTGAGAAACTGATCGATTTCTAAAAACTAAATTGTTAGTAAATATGTGAAATATTAGCCAAACTTTTAATAAAGATCTTCACCATCCATTACCAGTTCTGTACCATAGCCAGAATCCAAATTCAATGGGCTACAATCAAATGAAATAGTTTTATTGCCCAATTGTGCCTTAAATATTGATTTAAAGGCAACTTGTTGAAAACTTACTTAATAGCTTTGCATGTAAAGAATACGATTCTCTTCAATTTTTTATTATAGAAAAAATAATTAAAACTCCATAAACAACCATCTTCACCAAACGGGTCTGATGATAGATCCGGATTATACGAATAGATATCGCAATCTTCCAATGATATCTCATCATCAATTGCCGCCCATAATGTTGGTCCTAATACACGGTATTGTTCACCAGCTGTTGCAATCAAATTTGAATCAATTGTATTTGTAACCCATTGGCGGGATGGTTCTTTACTGAACTCATTACTCTATCAAATTAAAAAAATAACAATATCAATAAATCAACAAACAAAAGATTATTTCTAAAAAAGGCCGCGCATGGAAATGATTCATCATTTTTATAAATAAACTGTTATCAAATACAAATAAATGTTGACAGACTTGTTTATTTTGATATGTCGCCAATTTTGTGTTGAAAGCATTGAAATTTGCCTTGTAAAAGGCTGTATTTTAAGGTCAAAATCTCACAACAAATCTCACTCGGTTCAATGCTATTTTTATACGGACTCACGGACGGACGTAGACTTCTGGGGGCCTGAGGATAATTATTTCAAAACCTTTCTTTCGAATAGGAATAAACGTCATTGAAGACTATGGGAGAAGTTTAAATTTCAATAGCCTCATATTAAATCCGCCCCTGTACAGATTGTTTCACTATTTTGATTAAAACAGTAAATTGGGAGTCGTTACTCCACCCCCCTGTTCCCTACAGTGAAACATTCTGTATTATAGCGCAGTATACCTTAAGATCCATGAAATCATAGTCGGGAAAGGCCGAATTCAATGTACCAATCAGATAGAATAACGTTTTACGACTGATCGTATCACATAATGGACCCTCCTCATCACCGGACACACTGCGACTGTATTGTGAATGGCCAGGTGATACACCTTCGGGTGGTGATAGTGCTTGCAGATCATTTGGGTGTATACCTTCCGAATTGAAACGTTTATACAATGCCTTCTCGGCACCAGCCATCTTACATGAATAACTCTCGATACGTCCAATTATTTTACTATCGCCCGTTTGTATACATAGGGCATTATTAATTGTTTCAAATGTTGTACTTTCTAAAAGCTTCATTATTATTGTTGTTGTGTTAACGCCAATATTAAAACAATTTTAAAAAATATATATGTATAATGATGATAAGTAGAATTTGTACTCGTCGTTGTTGATTATTGTGATATTCTCGTTTTTATTGTGTATTTATTGATTATTTGTTCTTTGTCGCCAATTTATCAAACCACCATTCGGCACTATAGAGTTTTTAAACATTGCTGTCGGATGTATGAAGACTCCTTTTCGTTTTGAATGTACCAAACGACAACACGATGCTACAGAACGATGTAATTTTACCGATTTTCGTAACAAATGATTTGGGCACATTACAATATACAAGAGATTAATAATTGGTCTCTAAAATCAATTCAGAATTGAAAATTCCACACCACACCACCAAACAATTCGTACACAGAAACAAACAAATAATACTGTTTCAAAAATAACAACAACTGAAAAAAAAACAAATGAATGTGGGCGAGTCCACTATTTGATAAAACAAAAGACTGTATAGCAATTTTCACTTTCACACACACAGTAGCTAGTGTTCAGGATGCGATGAATCCAACATTGTATTACACGAAAAACTGATTAATTAATCAATTTATTAACACTAGACTCGATTAATTTCGTCGATTATTTCCTGTTCAATTTGAATTACAAAATCTTATCAGAAAATCTGTTTGACATTTACGTAAACTTGTACACAACAATCACAGTAAACTGCGGCCAGTGTTGCCAAGTTTAGTTATTAAAAATAGAACGATTAACTAATTGTTTGGCAATTAATTGTTGAATAAAATGTACACTAATTCAATGTATTATTAATTTTGTTTTATTATTCGCATTTATTGTGTGGAAATTGTTGTTTTATTACTGTTAAATAAACGATAATTTAAACAGTTGTTGAATGTTTAGGTTGGCTGTACTGCAATGACCCAGCTTTCTTTTGTTTGTTTTGTTGGATAGGAAGGTCTTAGCGGTCAAGGCAGTGGCGTAACAATGATTACCACACTTGAGATAATTCTAATAAATTTCCCAATTTAATATGATTTTTCGCAACAATGTTTCATTTTATCAATTTAAAATTGCGCTATTTTATTATTTTATGGCATAATATAGTAGAAATCTTATTGGAATTGTGGGACTCTGTAGTGTACGCTACTGGTTGAAATGTTAATTAATGTTAATTTTGCAATAAATAAAACTGTAAATTACAAAATAACTGTTGCTTGTGTATACAATAGAAACTGTAATTAGTTATGATCAATTATTACACGTAAATAGAGCAATTTATGGGTGAAATATTTAGATTTCTGAGCGAGCTTTTTAGAGTAAAATTCGTATGATTAAGCTTTATATCTATATACAAAAACTAAGTACCATTAATTAAATGTTTCTTCAATTTATTTGCAAAGTATTGTCTTTCGTACATGTATGTAACAACTGGGAATTACAAAGAAAGAGAATTCATTTTCTGCATTTCTCCTCTGAACGGAATTTTCAGTAGCTGTTTCAGCTCCACTTATTTGAATCTACAGTTTATTGTTTTATTTGCAAACGTAGAAAGTTACACATTAAAAATTTCGATCTTTACAAGCGTTTCCGGTAAGAGAATTGTTAGCTTTCTAATTTGTTAATTACCATTGTTTCTTTAGGTAATTACGAATGGCACAAATTGTGGTTTATTAAATAATTATAATAGAAAACTACGCGTACTAGTGCATAAAAATTTGATCTCATACATCATGAAATTTTGTAATATTTTGCAGTTGTACAAGTTTTTGTGTAATTTCTCTTCTTGTTTCTGTTTTGTTAACACAATCTTCCAGAAGCTGTGTCTTCAATTGGTTAAAGTTACATGAGAGGACCTATGACTAATAATTGGTGAAGTAGCTTTGCCTCTCCAAAACACCTGCGCTTAGTCCATTTATTCTAAAATAAGTCCTAGTAAGCGCCAATGTATTAAATTTGAAAATTATAATTGCAAACATTGTGAAGCTTCGGCTTGTTTTTAGAAGCCAGGGAATTTATTTTAGAACTTTTCAATACTCTTAGCGAGATGTCAAAAGGAAGTTACCTAAGAAGGCTTCGATTTAGCCACCTTACTCATAACAAGATTATAACGAGTTGCAGTTATTGTAGTTGTGACTCTGAAATTATACACGTGTAGGCATCTTTTTCATCTTCATGATCATCTGCCTTTCTTTCTCTCCCTTATCTCCAACACAACCCTGCCGGCCTGAGGCCACAGCAAAGCAAGTAGTTGCCTGGAGTGGCATAGTTTTGGGGACAGGATTTTTAGGGCACCTTATTCATAATATTCACATAATTTTAGAAAAAATAGAAAACTTTTAACTTTTGTCCCAAAATAAGTTTGTCTAGGGCGCTATGAAGGTTTGGACGGGGCCTGATGCTTTTCAATGCCAAAAGCCAAAGATACCAATCATACCAATAATTATGAAAATCTGCCATTTTCATCTCGTTTACTTATAAGCATCTTCTAAAGTTGTATTGCATAAGTACGTAATCTTGTTGTACGTTCGAGTGTGTGGAGGGAAAGACAATCAAACAGGACCGGGCTGCTGATGTAAATCGGCCCGCGTGTTTAGCAATCAACAACGTCAGAAAAAGATAGAAATAGAGAATTAGAAAAAAATAGATAATAGGATCCTTGGTCATCTTCATGAATGTGTGAACTTTTCTTTTTTGGAACTACATCAATTGTGCTATATAAAAGTTTATCAAAGACATGCCCAACATCTGCTATCTTCGATGTGAGTGTAATGATTTTTTTCGATATAGCATACCGACCAGTAATCTGGCGGAAAACAACAGAGATTAAATGAAGCATTTTGAAATATCTTAGTAAACGACCAGGATTGAATAAAATTCTTCCTGTGCACCTAGATGTTTTACCACACCTGTATGTACTGCAGAAACTGTATGAGACTGCGTTCCCAACTTGAAATTTCAATATAAATTTAATTTTATAAAACAGCAGCCGATCCGGCTAGCACGCAATTGAAGCGACTAGAGCAGCGCGGCTAGAATCGCGCGACTCTTACGTCAAACTGGAAACTCTCCGCAGCTAGAGAAAATTTCGCAGGGATTGATACGTAGTAATAATTGTAACAATAATACATTGATCGTATTAGAAATAAGAGTTTTTTAAGGCGAGAGCGACGGCAGTCGCACGTCTCCAGATGGTACAGCCGCTTAAGTGTATGCAGCAGGCTTAATAATAAAATTGATTCTGCTAAAAATGCCTGGGGATTACCGCAGGCGACTATTCTGCAAGACGTGACGACTTGCCGATTCCTGGATGTTCTAACTCTGCCCTTTGTTTGAATGTTTTTGGAAAAGTGTCAAAAATTGCAAATATTACGAAAAAATTCTAATGTGGGAGTATTGCATTGAGAGAAACGATTTTATCGAGCAATGAATGATAAAAATTCCACTGGAAAAACGTTAATTTTACCACCAGTCCAAAAATAAACAAACAAACCCATAATTCAAGGCTCTATATTTGCGGTATATAACAACTTATAAATAATCGGAGAATTATTGATAAATCAATCATGTGCACTTCAACAACATCTGAAACTCGAATATTTCAACGTCTTGTTGTTTCCTGCAACATTCCCTCTAATCTATTTCTATAACAATGATTCAAGACGTAGAGAGACTTTGACAAAAAAATCGATGACCAATACAATAATTTTTACATAGTCTTCCGTCTAGAGTTTCTAAAAAAATTTGTGGTTGCTGTACGTGTGTTTATTTTTAATAAATATTTACTAAACACACAAAATTGAGGAACAAAATTTGACACAACCGGACGTAGCCGAACTTACAATATACAAGCCGTTTTGAATATAGAAACTAAAATTAAACTTGGAAGCATCGGGACGCCAACCGTCTCAACACATTCGTTTTTAACGTCATAGAAACGTAAACCTCTCAAAAATATATATTAGAATTTTTCAATAAATTAACAATTTTTTTTGTATGCTGTATTATTTTGTCAATAATCGACAAATCGACAGACTACTTTACAAATGTGCCGAAACGGTAAGTTTGGATTGTGTTCAATCTATAATTGAGAAACTTAACAATAGCTGGGTTCAATGATTTTCCAAACTAAAAATAATCAAATGTAATCCAATACTATATATATAATTAATTTAGAATCGAAACACGTGGTATTTAATTGTTAATTGTCTATTTTTGATGCTTAATTAAAACGTGATTTGTGCGTGTAAGTTGTTGTTTTTGGGCTGCGATTGTTGTGGTGATAACAGATCGGCGCCAGATCTATGATGATGATGATGTTATTATCAAAGACATGAATAGATAGAATATGAGTTTGAATCACCAAGAATCACCATCCTTTGACAACAACAATATCGGACAAAGTCCTGGCTGTGATCCAAAAACACAAACAAAACGAAATAGTGGTCTATTTGGTTTCTTAAAATGGTTCAAACCAACAGCGGCATCATCACGTGAATCAATCGATAACGATTTACAAAATTCACAATCAAGCAGCTGTGATAGCTTAAATTCCACATTAAGTAACGGTACAGTTGCATCATTCTCCTATATTAATCCGAATAATTATCTTAATAATAATCGTATACCGAATAAGTGTATTATACTTGGACCAGAAACGGACACGTATAAGGCCCGTTTGAAACAGAGAGATAAACGTCGAGAGAACGACAAGAATTTGACGCTACGCAAAAAGTACAATTTGTTTTTCAATCGTGAAACGCTATTGAAAACGGTTAAACAACAAGAAGAGGAGAATTCGCGGAGTTTACCATTAATCATGACACGGACAATGGATGAGGAACAACAACAACAGAAGGCGCACCGGCGTACGAACAGTGAATCATCGAAAACAAAGAAAGCGGGCGCTTATTTGCATGTGAAAGGTAAACGGAAAGCACCACAACCGCCCGGCTTCAAAACCAACACAGATACGATGAGTCTAAGACGGAAAAAACGCTTAGCACCACCACCACCACCGCCAGCGAACTTGGAGAAAATCATAAAACAAGAACTACAAGTCGAGATTATTTCCAACGATTCGTTAAAATTAGATCATGGTATTTTAAAACCAGTTAAAGAAACATGTTCACCAGATCAAAATAACATTACAACAAATTCGCCTGAAACAACAACGACAACATCGGCAAGGTCCAGTTTGGTTGAAGCACCGGTCTCACCTAGACCTTGGTATAAACGAACACAAACAACAAATAAAACAACAAATGATAACAAATACGAGCCGATCGAACGGCTGCCGGACGTGCAATTCACGCGCAATTCAATCATCGATTTAACAACAGCAACCGATGAGAGTGCGAATTTATCGAAAAAGAAGCACGATGAGAAACGCAAATCGGGTATGTCGTTCTTGACCAATATCAGTGAATTGGATCGTGAAGCTACCGAGATTATTAAGAAAGAACAACAAAAATCATCGACCACAACAACAACAACAACAACAACAACAGGAAATAACGTACAGGAAATGCCGCAATTCATGCGACCGAAAGACGAACCAAAAATAAATACGGATAGTTGGGTATCGCCGAAACGGCGTTCAGCTAAAGATCTAATAGCTAAATTCAATGCCATTACCAATGTGACAAAAGTCACCGTATTTGGACAATCCAAAGATACGAAACGTGATTATTTCGGTCGAAAATCGGATGATAATAAGAAACAGGAGAATCTGCTTGAATCGCATCGTAAACGTTTAGAACAAATCGATCAGAAGAAACAATCAAATCAGCCGGCTTTGATGAAATCGGAAAGTACTAGTGCTATTAAGCCGAAAAGCGATACGCCCAAATTTGAACGGAAAAGCTGGAATTGTCCGAAATGTTTGGCTGAGAACGAGTATTGGCGCATCATCTGCCATGTGTGTTCCACAATTAAGCCCTACTTTGATGATTTAGACACACCAAGTCCCAAGAAAGAGGAAGATAAAGTCGTTGAGAAGCCGACGATCAGCCAGACTAGTCCGGATAAGATTCTCGAGCGGTCCAAGACGCAAATCGGCTTCTCGGCTCTAGCGAATTACAATCGCAACAAGAAGATTGAAAAAGCCGTATCGATCGATGAGAAAACGACAACCAAAGAAACTGAGAATAAAAACGAAGAACGGGAACGTTTGAAAAAAATGCTGATTGAAATGAAGAATTCGCTACCAAATCGTAAATCGAATATTCTGTTAAAACAAAACAGTCGTACCAGCGTTATTGTGGAAAATCCCGATAACGATGAAGAAGAGCCGAAAACACCTGAAGAACCGCCGAAGATTGCCGAGATCCTTGTAGGCACCTCTGAGACGATCTATGAAAATATCAAAGTTAAACGTACCGACAATCCAAAACCGATCAAAGTATCATCATCTGCACAAACACAAATCACCAAAACCGCACAAAATGCAGAACCATCAAAATCGATTTTGAAGAAAAGTGAAGATGCAAAGAAACCGCTGGAGCAAGCGATCAAAATCGATCCACCGGTTGTGCTGAAATCCGATCCGAAACCGAACAATTTCGAATTGATGCGTCCGAAAGATTTCGAGAGTATTTACAGTGATCCGAACGGACAATCACCAGCTCGGATCTACGCAAATCTGGCACGTAACGATGAATTATCGTTGTTCTTCAATATGCCAAAACAATTCAATCAAATCAAAACGAGTCTAAACCAAAATAATCGCACAACCGACACGATCGAAGTGAATCGATTGTTGAAACGTTTAGAGAGCGCTATTGCTAAAGGGGAGCTGGTGGAGGCGTCGAATTACGCCAAAGAATTGGCGCAGTTGAAAGTGAACTGTTCGGTGATCCGGCAAAAACCTTCAACTACCACGCCGAAAAAACAGGGATTCACGTAAGTAGTAATTTATATTAGAAAGCAGACTAAATCGACGAAATTTTCAGGATCGAGATGTATGTAGAGGATAAAATCTCGCACCGAGGTCCTTTTCCAATTGAAGTAACATCCAATCAGACTGTGGCCGAGCTGAAACAACAAGTTGAAGAAGAGTTCGAGATACCGGTGAACGTCCAACGGTGGATACTAGGGAAAGAGTTGGCTTCGGACGATAGAGCTACCTTGAAAGATCACAACATCACAACAGAGGGATGTCCGGTTTTCCTCTATTTGGTGGCACCAGGTTGGTAAATTTACCACTTTTTCAACAATTCTAATTTTTTGCGTATTTATAGATATTAAATCGACGAAAGTTGAGAAAACCGAGCAAGGTCCGTCTACGTCCAAAACACCAGATCAAATTTCGCCTGCAAAACTGGACCACGTGCCGAAAATCGTGGAGGTTATTCCGAAAGTTGTCGACACTCCTCAGAAGCTTGAAATCAATAAAGTTGTAGCCAAAGATAGTAAAACTGAAACGAAAGTGAGTGAAGTGAAGATTTCTATTGAGAACAAGAGGAAGAGCTTCCTTGAGGCATCTCTAACAGACGCAACGCCCAGTTCAAGTTCGACTGTAGTCGTGGATGTAAAACCAACAGTTCTCGATGAAGATTCGGATGATTACGATTCAAAAACGTTAAAACCAGAACCCAAAGTGGCTAAAGAATGGGAATGCCACCTTTGCACGTTGTTGAATCCAGTCGCGAGTAATATTTGTGCAGTTTGTGCAACGGTACGACAGAAGGAGCATCAGTTGAAGGCATCAAAGAAATCCGTAAAGAAACATGCACCACAACCACAGGAAGCAACTTATCTGCAATTGGTCAATTTGGACAACACCGATCTAGTTGAAAATACTGAATCGTTTGAATGCTTGATCTGTTTCCTGTTAATTGAGAAGGGTCAAGGTGTAACGTTACGTGAATGCTTACATCAATTTTGTAAAACATGCTTAGCTTACACGATCGAGTACAATGAAGATGCTGAAATCAAGTGTCCATACCGTGATGAGCAGTACTCGTGTAATATTGCGCTACAAGACAGAGAAATTAAGGCGCTAGTAACACCACAAATCTACGAGCAATATTTGGCGAAATCGATGAAAGAAGCTGAAAATAAAATTGGTAAATCGTTCCACTGCAAAACACCCGATTGTCACGGCTGGTGTATCTTTGAAGATAACGTGAACGAGTTCCGTTGTCCTGTATGTAGACGCATCAACTGTCTCACGTGCCAGGTAATTAGCAAATCTTTTAATTACATAATTGATATATCAATTATGTATACATTTTATTAAATTTCAGGCTATTCATACGGGCATGAATTGTAAACAATATCAAGAACGGATGAATCAAGCCTCAGAGATCGATGAAGATGCGAAACGGACCAAAGAGATGGTCGATGAGATGGTGCGTAAAGGTGAAGCCTTAACATGCCCAACATGTCAGGTGATATTAATGAAGAAATGGGGCTGTGATTGGGTCAGATGTTCAATGTGTAAAACGGAAATTTGTTGGGTAACAAAGGGACCACGTTGGGGACCTGGTGGTAAAGGTGATACGTCCGGTGGTTGCCAATGTGGCGTTAATGGCGTTAAGTGCCATCCTCAATGCAATTATTGCCATTAATTCATTTAGAATTTATCGTTTTTTTTTCTTTGATATGAAGTTAAGAAGTAATTTTTTTTAATTAGCTTTATTGTGAAATTTAGCAATTTTTTTTAGTATAATTTTCTTTAATTATTGTATTTTATTTTGGAAAACGAAATGACTGATGCCTTATCAACTGCCTTATTGTAATATTAATAAAATAATTAAATAATTAATTAATAAAAAAAAATATTACTCCTATACTATAAGCATATTTTTTGGACATCTTCTATTTGGATACTCGACACTTTTTGTTTCCCTAATATTTACAATAGAGTCTCTATTATGTGACGTAATGAGGGGAAGCATTTTTGAAGAAATTTTTTTAGTGCTTTCATTAAGAAATAAAACAAAATGTGAAGAAATTGGTACATAATACGTGTTTATATGTAAGAAAAAGATGCTTTAATTCCTTTTTTTCTTTTTTTGTATGTTTTCTTCTAATTTCTGCTCTCATTACCTTGCCTCTAATTCTTGCTTGTATCATATTCGATTCGTTTTAATGATGAATAAAAAATCAACATCATCACTGTAACTTCTGCGATTGATGGAACGAAGTTGGTGTGAAGATCTGCTAACGCTTAACTTTTCGAATTCCCCTTCGATTTTAACGTAATCTCTTTTTGAATTTTGCCACACTTGCTATACGGTAAATGCCTCCTTAATGAATAAATTCTTATACAACCGATTTTTGTTAACTATTGGTCCAGAATTAGCGACTTCCTCATCTTCAATTAATATTGAAGCTTTAATGATTTTTTTGGACGAAGAAGAACACATTATTTCAACTGGTTAAATCCAAAATGTATGTTTTTCTTCAATTGCAGACAGTCCTACAACGCCGAATTCTATGGGCGAGTTTTTTATCTCTTTTCGATACTATTTCAAAATTACCTCGATAAAGCCAGTGCCTGTTTATGGCCTAGGCAAACGAGGCAATTGCCTAGGGCCCTTGAGAGGCCCTTAGATGGGGCGGGCTAGAAGTACTTTGCCTAGGGCCTCAATATTTCTAAAATAGGCACTGAATAATGCACATACAGACTTTTTCAGTACAAGCGCCCACCGTTCACAACTTCTTCAATTATTAGAATATTCGTGTGCAACCCTCAAGAACTTAAACTAGGTTCCCTAAGGACCTAAGGCCTTGCAGGTTCCATTCGAATATTTTAATAATTGAAGAAGCTGTAAAATGCGGCCGCTTGGCCTAACTAGAAGTTGAAATTCCGCCAATTAGTTAATTTTATTTAAAAGTTCGTATTCTTCTGTTGCAAAATAAATTAGTAATATTAAAGGAAGTATCAGGAAACGAATTATGTTTATTAAATTTCAAACGATATCTCATTTTATCCTCATTCTATTGAGCCATGAAAATCAATAAAGCGCAATTTTTGAATTACAAAGCTTTAACTTTCAATAGAACTCCATTTTTGATCTCCGCCAGAAACGATGTTGCCACAAACTTCAAGGGAATCTCTGTATTTTCTGAGACATCAAATTGGAAATCCTTCAGTGCATACACAATTCCCACTTTTACTGCCAATAATGCAAACCTTTGTCCTAAATCGTACCGATTAATTTATTTTATTTCGAATCTACAAAAAAATCTTACCAATACAATTTCGTGGCCCTTCCCCAAATGGCATATACGTGTACGGTTTAATGTTGTCCTTATTGTCATCATTAAAACGTTCCGGATCGAATTTCATTGGATTTGGAAAATAGTCGGAATCGCAATGTAGACCACAAACTGGTATCATAATCGATGTACCTTTCTCAATTTTACATCCAGTCTCATCGACAATATAATCGTCAATACACTGTCGGTTCAGAAACGGTGCTAACGGGTATTTTCGAAGAGTTTCTAAAAATATCATTCAATCAACATAAATCGTATTTTTTGGCGTGGTGGAAACTACCTTTGAGCACCATAGATAAATAAGTCATCTCTTGAAGCGATTCGTATGTAAAACCGTTATATTTCTGATAAGATTGCCGAATTTCGTCGCGTAATCGATTTTGAATCGTTTCATTCAATGCTAATTCATACAGTGTTAAAGTGATTGTTAGCGATGTTGTTTCGTTTCCAGCACTGAAAAATACGATAGCTTGTGCTGCCATTTTTATATCGTCGAATTTGTAATCATCATTAATTGTTTCAGTAGCCTTCAATTGATTTAACAAATCGATCAAATCGTTGCGCTGAATATTCAATTTTTGTCGCTCATCCAATGTTGTATAGAAAACATTTAATAGATAATCCGTTGATGTTTTATTGGTGAATTTCAAACGGAAAATATCCACTAATTTCGGTGCAAAAAAATAACACAACCTCGATAGATTAGCGGTGACTGAAGTTGGATTTAATAAATATTTAGCAGCATCAAAGATTTCCGAATGGTCAGTTTTCAAACAATTCGAATTCACACCGAATGCACATGATGATATCACATCGACTGCATACTTTTTCGCCAACATCCGTACATCAATTTCATTATTGTTGATATCTTTCAACACCTCAGATAGGGTTTCGCCACATTCTATCATTAATGGTAGCATCATTTTCATCTTACCGGATGTAAAAACGGGTGTAATTTTCGCACGAATATTACGCCATACGTGAGCACGACTTGCAAATAGTCCATTCGCTGCAATTGGATCGGCATTTTCGCTTACAGCAAAATTACGATCGACAAATTTATTGAAATCTTTCACCAATATTCGTTTAATTAGATCCGGATTGTTGATCACTAGCACCGGTTTTGTAAATGTATAAATACCAATGTAGGGTTGATTCTTAAAGTCACTGTAAATTTCAGCAATTCTTTCGCTTATTGACTGACCTTTTACAATAACTTTATAGAGATTACCGACGAATGGAAACGGTTTTTCCTGGGGAAAACCTCTGACCTCCCAATAACTATAATTTTTTCTCGTAAGATAATAAATCAAAAACACTGCTAAGATTGTTATGTAAATCAACATTTTGTTTTTTTTTCAACACTAATTACTCAAACACATACGCGTAGAATATCTGTTTATTTGTAGTTTCGTTCGATTTCTTCGTATGGAGAGGGGATCGATGAAGGTTACCTAATTGTCCTATCTCAACTCAATTGGACTTTGGATAAAAATGTTTACAGTGAAACCTCTATTTACGAACACCTCCCTAATGCGGACACTTTTGCCACAGTCCCAGCATTCTTATGTCGTAGTATTCATAATCGAAAATTAAATAAAAATCAAATTTTCTCTGCGCCGAATCCCTTAAGCAATGAATTTCCGAGAATCTCCTCAACAGCCGACCAAGAAAAGTAGGAGAACGAAAGAAAATAAGGGCATTAAATCCCGTACGGTTGTTTCTTACAATTACTGTAGGTAAATTTCAGCAATTCGTTTTTTTATTGGGTGTCCTTTTGCAATAACTTTATAGAGATTACCGAAGAATGGAAACGGTTTTTTTCTATTTTGCTTCAATAATAGCGCTATTATTAAACTCGCTACTGTATCGAAATGTGCACATTTTTTAACTAGTGCTGAAAAGTAAAATAGTAGGAATTTTTTTTTCCACTAGGTTGGTAACATTATCATTGCTTTTGACAACTGTCAAAAATCATAAAAACAAGATACTTAATATATCGTTTTTGTACTGATCTTTGGATTTATCGGGTAGTAAATTGCTTCCTACATTTTCAGCAATTTCCCTTATTTCAGGTGGACTACATGAAAATTCTTTACTCATTGTTAAATAAGCAATTTGGCGAAAAAAACAATTGACTAAGAGTGAAAAATAAAACAATCGAAGTTTCCTAGCTGAATGTTCAATTGTTTTTTTTTAGTAACACCAACTTCCACCAATTTCCCTAAATATTAAATCTCGCAATTTTTTTGTAAAAAAGGGCACAAAATAGGCAAAATAGAAAAAATAGTATAAAGAACTCGTGTCAGAAGTCGTATATTGCACTCGTCCATTAGAAAACTCGCGGCTCCGCCGCTCGTTTTCTAAACTTGGACTCGTGCAATAATAGGCGACTTCTGACACTTGTTCTTTAATATACTATTCTGGGGTAAAAACAATAATTATAATTTTTTCTTGCAAGATAATAAATCAAATACACTGCAAAGATTGTTGTGTAAATCAACATTTTGTTGTTGTTCAACACAAATTACTCAGATAACTGTAAAGTGTTTATTTGCGCTTTCGTTTATCGTAATGGAGAGGGTAATCGCTGAAGGTTATCTAGTGGTCCTACCTCATCTCAATTGAACTTTGGATAAAAATAGTTACAGTGAAACCTCTATTTACGGACACCTCCCTAAAACGGACACTTTGCCAGAGTCCCGGCAAAGCCAAATCTCACGACATCTCACCAGGGTTAGGAGGGGGTCAGAAAATCCTCAAAAACGCCTTACTTATATGTATAATATATGGACGCCCTCTTTGCCTTTAATTTGTATCAATGGACTAAAGTCAACAGCAGATAACACTCACATCAGTGTTATTTAGCACGTGTCTAATTTATAAGGGATTTCAAGTTTTACCAACTTAAGGATGAAAAATATGTTTTATTTTATAAAATAAAAGTTTATATTAAAAATTTAAGAGTATTAGTCCAGGCGCTGGAGGTACTTGAGTATGCATGAAGGGGACGACGCAATTTTTTTTAAAATATGCTTCATTGACCCTTAATTGATGAGAAAGTGTTTGATGCCAAGCGAAATTAATGTATACATTACTTGTATTACAAAAGAAAATAAAAATTAATACGATTAGTATAAATACATGTTTATGCGTGACCTTGTTTATGTTTATCAACAACTTTAAAAGCCATGCATGTTTACAGTTTTTAACGACAACAGTAAATAGGTAAATATCTGTGGCAGGTCAAGGTTGTTTACGATTGAGAACTCTTCTTTCAAACACAATTTGAATTTAAGTTTTTGGCTGTTTAAAGAAATTAAGAAATAAAAAAATATTTTTGAATTACATGTATCGAGAACATTCTTTTGGTGTTAGTTGCTTTGGTGTACGGATAATTATATGACACGTGGGTTAAATTTTCCACATGTCCCGATTAGCTAGACTTGGGACTTTTACTTCTTTTGCTAATAGGAGATCTCGCAGCCGTCCCTATTTAGAAAAAACATTCTGTATATAAAATTTGTCGAATAACGCGCCAAAATTTCAAATAGTAGCGCCAATATCAGTACCACCAACAGTATTTAGTGATAAATGGTGCCAAACTAAAGACGCCCGGTTTCTAAATAAAGTTTTAGGTTAGGAACGTTAATGGGACGTTATTTTTGGTTGATTATTGTTTAGTGATTGACCAGCATGGTATTTATATCAATTTTTACTCATTTCCGTTGTATTTAGCACTTTTCGATTACTTTTAGACGATGGGGAAAAACAATAAAATGTTACAACACATCAACTACCGCGTCCGGATCACATTACAAGACTCCCGGACATTCATCGGTACATTCAAAGCCTTCGACAAACACATGAACATGATCCTTGGAGATTGTGAGGAGTTCCGCAAAATCAAACCGAAAAACTCCAAAGTAGAACGCGAAGAGAAGCGTGTACTGGGCTTCGTTCTGTTACGCGGCGAGAGTATCGTCTCGTTGACAGTTGAAGGCCCACCGCCACCGGAAGAAGGTTTACCCCGTGTCCCGATCCCTGGTGCTGCACCAGGACCTGGTATAGGTCGGGCGGCTGGCCGTGGCATGCCAGCTGGGATTGGTGGTGTCCCAGTCGGTCTACAAGGACCGGTGCGTGGTGTTGGCGGACCATCACAACAAGTTATGACGCCGGGTGGTCGCGGTCAAGTCTCAGCTCCGCCACAGATGAACCAAGGACCGCCGGGCATGGGTGCACCGCCACCGGGTATGATGGGACCGCCGCCGGGTATGATGGGCATGCCGCCGGCACCGATGGGAATGGGACGTGGTGGGCCGCCGCCGCCGATGGGCATGCGAGGACCGCCACCGGGGATGATGCGGGGCGGACCTCCAGGACCACCGCGTCCATACTAGATTATAAGTTTAGATTCTTTTTTAATACTAAATAAAATTCCAAAAAATTAATAAGGTTTCAAATTTACCGCCAATAATCGCCAACTGTAGAATTGAAAAGTTACTAGAATTAAATTGTCAAAAAGTGAGGTTAAATATTTTTAATATACATTTTAGAAAAACTCAATAAATACAAATATCAACAATGAATAAACGACAGCGAACGAGTTTATTAATGGATAAATTGCATAAAGGTTTTGTATTAACTTGTATTGCTGTAACAATCTATGGTTGTTCTGTTATTGGATTTAGAGGTTATGAGTATTATACGCAGATAAAACCGCAAAGAATGCAAAAAAATCGAGAAGTATTGCTTGCAGAAGGCTCCTCAGACAATCTCAAAGATACAGCAACTACAATAAAAGCATAATTAATCAAAATTAGCGATATCTTAAAGAATTGTTCAGAAAACTTGTCGTGCGTCTTTATTATCAAGATTTACGATAGTCATCAAATATTTGAGTAAAACAACCAAATTATAAAAGTTAGAAATGTTAACAAATGTAAAATAAATTAATAAAAAACAAATTTGAAAAAGTTAGTGTATCGTACTCAGATACCCTATAATAAACTGGTTTTTCCAGCTAGAATTTCAATTATTTCGAATTAATCAAGTAAATTGGTGAAAGTTGTTCAAGTTCTATTTGATAAAGTTAATTAGAGAATTAACAATTAATAAATCAACAAAAGGAGGCGTGTTCACCTGTAAAACTTTTGACAACCGCTGGTAGTGGCAACAAAATGGCGTACACCATTGTCGTAGTTGCTGGTTTTATCACATTTATTTGATGGAATTCAGATGTTATTACAACGAATCTTCCTATAAATCGAAATGAGTTCGAGACGGTAATTATCCATAATTAATTATATTAATTAATTGTTAATTTCCAATTATTTGCTAATTATTAATTGTCCTGTATATGTGTGTGTATGCCAGTGTATGTCTGTCAAAAAGTCATATTAAACGCACAGCAACAACAGGAATTTGTTTATTTTTTGCTCCTGCATCATTTTTTTTTTGCATTATTGTTTGTTGTGGAATGAAAAAAAAAACAAAATTGTTCAAGGCCTACAAGTAGGATGGTTGTGTTGATAAAAATTGTTTTAATTATAGATGGTTCTGGCCCACAATCAGTGGGATCGATGCTGAGAAACTGTTGATGGAACGTGGTGTTGATTGTAGTTTCCTGGCAAGGCCTAGCTCATCGAATCCTGGTGATTTCACCCTATCTGTTAGGTAATTGTTGCAACAAATCAGCCCCCGATATGCTTATATTGTATAAGTAATTTGTAGACGTAATGGGGAAGTTACACATATTAAAATCCAGAATTCCGGTGATTTCTATGATTTATATGGTGGTGAGAAATTTGCAACATTATCAGAATTAGTACAATATTATATGGAGAATGAGGGACAATTGCGGGAGAAGAATGGGGAAGTGATTGGTTTGAAATATCCGTTAAATTGTGCTGATCCCACAACTGAACGGTAAGTTAGTTTATACATAATTTTCTCATCTATTGTGTCTTGTAATAATTAGGAAAAACGTTATAATTACAATGGAAGATTTCGACTACTGATTAGATTGTGTGAACTAATTACAACAATAGATGATTCTAGTCTAGTGTAAATTACTATAATTGCATTGGCGCCTGTAGTGTAGGCAACACACAATTTGTACACACCTAAAAAAATTGAATATTTCTCAAATCAAACCAATTGATACAAGGGACAATCAATAAAGAAATGTAATTCAGCGTTTCCAATGCATAATCATAGCTAATCACAGTTAAATTATCTATATATTACATTTATAATTGCAAAAACAACATACTTCCCCCCTGTATATTTGTAGAGGGCTTGACTGGCGCTCTTGGAAAGCTCAATTTCGGTGCTCCTCCCCGGAAACATAATAAAAATAAGCGACTAATTATCCATCAAAGTATTCAACCACGAAAATTCTTTGATTTTCGCTGGTTTCGTCAAAAATTAGAAAAGAAAAATTTGCTCTAAAGAAGTGTTGAGTTAACTTATGCAAAAAGGTGGTTGCTTGCAATGAAACAGTCTGTATATGTGCAAGAAAGAGGGCCCATTTTGTACTTCTTGACTTGGTAGTGGCATCTTCTCCTCCCACGATGCACGATGTTTATTAAGACTTGATTAAGCATACTTATATACCTATTTAAAAATTCGAATTGCAAAATAATAGTGATGATTCTTTATTGAATTGTTGTAAACCGGAATAGAAAAACGTCTAATATCTCATCTAAAAGTGTCATAAAAGATTTCATATTAAAACAATTCAAAACAATTTAAAAAATGGATTTGTCGCATGACGTACCGTTGCAAAAAAAAAGAAATATACTCAGGACTTGGTTGTAGTTGATAACTGCATAACTGTAACAAAAATAGAAAGTCTAATATAAAGAAAATAATTATTTGAAAATTCACCACCCTTCTGGGATGTCTTTTTTTATATTAAAGGCACTGGCACTTACACTAACACTGGCACTAGCGACAATTAATTATTAATTGACACTCCAAAGACTGGAACACAATAAAGCAACACCGAACAAATCTAAAAAGGGTGTTAAGTAAGTGTCCTTTATATGGTTCTTATCAAGAACCTATATCAGTATCAGAGAAAGGTGGAAAAATATAAAAAAAATTTTTGTTAATGTTACGGCTACCCAAATAAATGCAGGTGAAGGGATTGGGACGGAGGATGTAATTGGAAACTTCAAAAATCTTCCAAGAGTGAATTTGGTAAATTCTAGATTCTAGGTAATTTAGGGCTGGGCAGTGAGAGAGTTTTTCCCAAAATTGTACCTGTTTTACGATCTGCAAGGTCTGAGGATCTGATATAGAATAGATCAGGGCCGGATTGATGATGTAAAGCGGTCCGGACGTTATTTAGCAGTCAACTACGGTCTACGATGCCTTTTTTACCGTAACAAATTATATTTGTACATGAGTCAGAAAAAGATAGAGATGAAATGGAAAAAAAAATAGATAATAAGATGGAGTTGTAAATCTCACCCACCCTTTGTTAAATTCGTGTAAGTATCGACCTTCTTTTTTGAAAGGGCATTATATAATTGGTAAAATTTACCTAAGATATGCCAAACATCTGCTGTCTTCGTTATGAGTATAATGATTTTCTCCGACATAGTACGATTGATACTAGCCAACAATGTGTTCGAGTAGAGATTAATCAAAGAATATCTTAGGATTTTTTATTATTTGTATTTTAGCAAAAATAGATAATTAATACACAAAATAATTAAAAAATAAAATTTAAAAAACTTTTACGAAGATTTTTCAAACTTCCTTGTTTGATCTCTGCCTTTCTCCAGTACCTACGTTATTTGCGGATATCAATTATGTTATGCCAAAGAAAATCATTGCAGTGACAACGAAGATAGCAGATGTTTGGCACGTCGCAGGTAAATTCTTACATGCAAATGGGTATCGTTTTTAAAAAAGAAGGGTCGACATTAAGGGCGGGATTTACAACTCTATTTTGTTATTATTTTCTTCTCCCTGTCATGTTTTAACGACTGTACAGATTTTAACAGAGGGCGGTAACGAAATGCTTCCTGCTCACCTAGATGGTTTGTCCATGCTGTATGTACTTCATTTAAAACAGTAACAGACTCTCGATAGTTTACTTCAAATTTCAATAAATGAATCATTTTATAAGACACCGGTCCATCGGACAAGGTCCGGCGTTGGAATAGATCAACCAGTAAATAATTCCGCTAGAAATAACATTTTCCAAACTGCATCAAATCTTTTAGCAGTAGTTCCAAAGAGTTCAAGTTACTCAATCCCGTATTGAGCTGAGCAAATTCATCAAAGTTAAGACTGTTCTATCGATTTTCGTTTTTAAATAAATGAATGACAACTCTTCACAAAATGCTACACATAAAGCCCAAAAAGTGCCTCCTCCAACAGGTTACTATTTATGTAGTAGACCTTCATAATTATACACGATTCTAAAATAAATACATACATTATTAAAGCACACATGATTATTATTTTCGTGATTTGTTTTCTAATAAACCTATATATGTGCCGAATACCACGTTTTATTACTCTATTTGGCTAATATATATATATAGACACAATCAATATCCTGTTGAATCGTTAAGTTCTTAAGAATTAAACACTGATTAGTCATAGATTGTTTATATTTGAAAAAAGAAATGAGAACCTGTTAAAAAGGAAGGAAGTCGATTAGTTTTTTATTATTAACATAATAATGTTGGGGATTTTTACGAAATAAATCATCAACATCTTGTCTTTTCCGAAAGGGGGAATAACTCAAGCCATGCACACACGATCAAAACTAATTTAGATAAATGCGGATTAAATTTATGTTTACCATTTATAGAGAATTGTGGAGGTGATTGATAGTAATCAATGATTATTTAACATGAAAATTACGTTTCATGTCAATATTTTTCTTTATTATTTATTGTTTTAATTATCAAGTCATGATTATTAACGTTTCTATTATTGTGATTACAGTTGTTATTAGTTTTCTTTAAATAATTAAAGGCAGTCTAGTGTATCTTTAATTGGATTAAACTAGAAAATCTTACAATAATTGTCCTTGGAAACTGGTTTTTCTCTAATAAAGCAACGCTTCTTTTATATTATGCAAATATGTAGATACTATGTAAGATCAGTTATGTCACAATTGAAGAGGAAAATGAGAGGATTATTTTAAATTTATCTGTATGCTGTACAGTGATGGCATTCTATCTAGATATCGATATCAAATCAATTTGAAAATTTGTCACAAAAAAGCACTAATGAACATCTGGCGTTCTTACCTTGACCATATTATTTTGTCAAACATATGACACATCTAGAGATGTGATATTCTATGGTATCATAATTTTCTAGTAGTACTTTGGAATGTGGTTCTATCTTTGTCTGATTTTCCCACGTAATTTTTCATCATGGAAATTATTGCTGATTTATTCTCGATTTGTTTATATGAAACGCCATAACTGTACGAAGAAAATAAATGGAAATGTTTTAACGTAACGTTTTGACCTATTAAATTTTATCTTTAAATCAGAAAATCATATGATTACTATTTGTAAAATAACACAACATTTGTTGTAAATTAATTGACCTGTAGCATGATTAATGAATTCGAAATATTTCAGTTAAAAGGTTTTTTGTTGTTGTTAGAATTGAGAACAAGAGATCTAATCTTAAAATTATGATCTATAAAGAAATGCTACTTAAAAAGTCGCGTTTTACAATTATTTAATTATAAATTCATCTTTTTTTTCCGCTTACTTAATTGTTTCATAATTATTTCGTTTAGATTTACATATAGTAGATGTATTGTGGAAATTGTTTTTGATTGATTTATAATAGAGTGTAGTCTGTGAAACTTGTTTCGTTTATTTGGAAAGTGAGCAGGTTGTGTGTGTTTTTTTTTTCTACATACAAATACACGTGTACAGTTTTTTCACATGTTTAAGCTTTAAAATACATGTTAATTATGATATAAATTTCGTCATTTTGTACGATTACATGTTTCTGCTGTTCTTCGCGTACTTAGTCCCGATTCATCTTAAATTTCTTAATGATTAAGCTTGGTCCTAAATTTTGAGAAGCTTATGTCACTTTACATAAGCTTCATTTTAAGAAAAAGGAAAACGTAAATCTGTGGCAGAGCAAAGTGAGTATTACATACAAGTGATGAAAGGCTCAGTTAGAAGTGAGTCAAAATAGTCAATTTTTTTATTTATTTAGGTGCATTTTATTTTTAGTTGTAAAACCTGACTCAAAATTTGTTTAATATTTCATCGGATTTTGTATATAGAGCTTATTTTGCTTTGCCACAGATTTAAGTCTTTCTTTGTTCAAATTAAGCGTAGGTAAAATGTTTAAGACCAACGATAAGCTGGTGTTAAGGAACTTAAAGCGAATCGGTCGTTTTGGCTGGAATCAGGGTAGCAGAGAACACTTCTAGTTTACAGATATCAAAAATATGGTGGGTGGGATGGGCAAAGTGAAAAGCAGAGGGAGGTACACATTGCTACCCTGCGACAATGTATTTTTGTTTATAAGGAACTGAAAGATTATTAGTAAAATTGGAAAAAAAATGTAGAAATCATACAACGGAAGCGGCCTTTTTCAACGATAATTCAACCGAGAATTTATTCTGAATATATTTTATTATGATGCGCCGGAAATTTACAAATTCCAAATTTCATAATTTGTCTACTTATACTGCTACATATACAATCCGAAAGCGTTGTTGTCCACCTTGGCATGATAAAAAAATATATTCAAACGTAGGAAGCCCAGACGTAGAAAAAAGCGCTTATCAGCTGATAAACAGTTCAGAAGTAATGGCCAATGATTTATTCTCTTTGATAGGCCAACTATCGCCCAATAAATGGTTTAGTTGTTGATCCACACCTTATCAATCGTTTTTTAGACCTGTAATGTTTCAGTCAGAGTTGGCACAGTATAATTTTAGAAAAGCACTTTTGGTGTATATAGGATGTTTTTTTTTACATTTTGTTTGGGCTAGAAATGTGGAAGCTCAACAGTAAAAAATTGTACTTCTATGGTTCAAGTCTGGACCATAGGTTTAGTAATTATTGGTCGATAACCAGTTGCTGTTAAGCTTCTGCTATCATCCGGATGGTTAGCCAACCATTCCGCAACCCAAGAATATTTTCATTACTATGTCATTAACATAAATCAATGGCCCAAGGATGACTCATTATTGGGACATTTTTCAAATCCTATATGGATTTTCGGGGTTATAAATCTGTAATTATTTTATAAAGAAAAGCCGAGATAAACGTATCTCCAATTGCTTCGCAACTTTTGGCAATATATCGGGATTTTAACATTGTAGATTTGTATTGCAAATAAAATATGTAGTTCGACTTGTAGAGGTAAACAGATTTGTTCTTTTAATAAAATTCATATTAAAAGGGAACGAATATTGGTATATTATTTGGACTTTTGGTTTGAAATTTTTTGCTCATCAATCCCTGGAAATGTTCCAACAATTTGGTCAACATTTTTTTTTTTGTACTTTAAGTATGCTTTTATTAATGTATTATTGATAAAATCAAACAGTCCATAGTAAAGGCCAATAGCACTATTTGATCTCTCGTTTGGGACAACAGGACAGATAAAAACAACGCCATTTCAGAGACAAATGGCAATACAAGAAATATTTATTTTTGGATTCTATTCTGAATCCTGTTTCTCGATTTTTAACTTTTTTATTTGTTCTTATCAAGTCTCAACAGTATTGTTCTTATAAAATATATATTTGAATTATTTAGATTATTTTTGTAATTTGCGCTGTGCTATTTGTGATTAAAAATAGAATTTGTTTACAATAAATATTTAGAATTATTGACGATTATTTATTATATATTTTACATTAATAAAATTTCTAAATATTTGTTATCAAGCACATGGGTGCCAGCAAAATTTTGATAAAATTCCACCTGTATTATGTAATACAAAATCACATGTTTATTGTTTATCGATACAAAAATTATTCAAATTGTTGTGAATTCGTAACGAGAAGATGACATTCTTTTAAAATAAGGTGTTTTCTAATTGTTTTACTATTGATGATTATTCAAACAATTTTTTACTAATTACTCATAACAAAATCCTTATTTATATACCCAAATATGAATCACTGAAAGTGAGGTAATCTTTTTTACGCTTTTACTAAAATCGCTGATTGAGACAGATTAAATTATACCAATTAAAACAATTGTTAACAGCCAAATTCTATTGTAAATTGTATTAACAATTGCGTCGTTTTTAAATATCTGAATATTTATTTTAAACATTTACATCTGGAGGTGTTTTCTTTCTGTTTTGAATTTTAATTACACCAATTTTTCCTTTTACCATCAATAGTTAATTAGTTTTCAAACAAAAAGATAAAAATAAATACAAATAGTAAACCTATTTCTTTTAGGTGTGCCACGGTATACACTTGAATCACCCTCATTCTGTGATTCATTCGATCCACCTTGCCCCATACAATCCCAAAAAAAAACGAGCGGATTTTTTTTGTTTGTTTTATTTGCAAAATTGGAATTTTTTTTTGATAAATTATTCATATTTTCGAATTTCTATGAGTATTGGAGAATTCCATGTAAATAACTAAGTTATTATTCAAAAGTTTTTTGTTTTGTTGTTGTCTCCTTGGATGAAAGAATTTTTTGACCTAGAAGATTACAACGCCTTTACTTAACCACCCACACGATCTATACAAACTTTATTGGAAGGATAATTTGGCGACGTTATCAACAATGAAAGAAATCGACGGGATTTCCAGGAGTTTTAATTTCTATTCAATACTAGTAGTAAAGTATTTTCCAAGTAATAATAATGGCAATAAGCATTTATAATAAATATAATGTTGGCCTTGTCGAAAGGTAGTTGGATAATAAATTCTATGCTACAGTTAATAAGAAAGAACAAAAAGAAAAAAAATATAATAACGATTATTATTTTAAACAATAACGTAAATAGAATATAATTAAATTATTATGGACACAATTGACATTCATTGCTTTTCTTTGTTATTCTTTAATATAAAAATATAAAGGCTTCTGTTTGAAGAAATAATTATACAGTGCGTCAAGACAGTGAAGAAGCAAAAAAATTCTCTAGGAATTGAGGGAACATCCAATTATCCGTGTAATTACCTTTGTCACTGAACAAAAATTGAGAAATTTTAGTATAAATAACTCGAGTTCATGGTCATGTTATGGCTTTATTCATTAGAAACTGACATTGAGCAGATTTTGGTGTGGTGGAGACAATCATAATTTTGATCACGACCATCCCAGGCTGTTGTAGCGCTCCATCAAACATATTTTCGGTGCCCCTCTATGGAACAAGTTAAGATGTATTAAAAAATGCCCTGATTTCCATATCATTCCATTACACGCTGTGTAATTTACAATTGTCCAATTTTCCAGTACTACCAGAAAACAAGGACAAGGAACTGGGGAACAGTTAAGCATTTACTAGAAATTTGAGAACAGGCGAATTAGTGATAAGAGGCGTCGGGAAAACAAATGTAGGCGTTAAAACTGTTACAGTTTTTGAAAACTTGAGGGAGCTCTTTTGGAAAGAAAGGCAAAATGTACACAAAATAACTGGTCTGGGATATTAGCCTAATACTGTGGGATGATTGCCAAAAAAATTGCCCAAGTAAAAGCCGCACACAATGAATAGAACTTTTGTCCAACTCTTTGTTAATCTAATTAATTCACGATTATATGGTGATTCTAAAAATAACTGTTCCAAATTAGCTACTAGAGCTTTAGATATATAAAAAAAAACACCGAGATAGTTTTTGAAAACTTGAGGGAAGTCTTTTGGATAGAATGGCAAATGACAAGAACGAAATGGATGCAAAAAAGTGATCTGAGATACTGTGGGAGGATTGCCAAATTGCACACTACAAACAGAGCTTTTGTCCAAGTCTTTGCTAATCTAATTAATTCATGCGGTGATTCTAAAAATAGCTGTTCCACATTACCTGCAAGGGCGTCCTTATATCAAAAACTACCGAACTATTGACCTCTGATTTGTTTGACAAATAAGGGAAATCCCAGACTTAATACAGTTACACGAGACAACCTGTACATCTACCAAATTACAGAACCTTGTTAATTTTTCAATATTATCATCACATACAACTTTTGATTGACATTGAAACTATTATGTGGTTTGAATAAATCTACGTTTTGTGTGTGTGTGTATGTATAAAGTTAATATTTTCTACGAAATATTGATGATTTTTTAAGGTTTTTCTTGTAAAGTTCTTGATTAAACAACAGAAATTCACGCAACAATGTAGGTTGGTTGTTTGCATCGAAAATCGGCCAATAACTGTACAATCTCTACAACACTTTTCAACTTTTGCACTTTTGCATTTTTAATTGCATGTGTGGGTTGTTATAATTGCGTTTTAATTTTTTCTTTATTCTCTCAACTATTTTTCTTTTATTATCAATCTTTACCATTTCAAGATTTGTATTGTAGAATTGATGTCCTTTAGAATTTCACAGATAATCGAACAATAATTGTATTGTTAAATTGTATTAAAATCCGGAAGTACACACCTAGTTTAAGTGTCTAAATCCAATTCCTGTTGTAAATTTTGACATTTTACTTTCCTTTCCCTAGAGCAAATCGAGTGGTTCTCTCTTTATTGCAGACTATGCATGTTTCATTTCATATTGACCTAAATGGTTGTTAAAGTAAATTAATTCGTAACCAGTTGAAAATTGATAATTGCGTACTTATATTATGTCGGATTAATTAATCAAATAAATAAATTAAATAAATAAATAAAAGATAAAACTAATAGAATTAGTTGATCGATTGGAAAATAGTTCGTTAAGATTTTGAATTCTTGACCTTTATTATTGGTAAGACAATTTAATATATTCATGTGTATTACACAAGATTCGAAAGGAAATTATATTCAGGGTGTACGAGTAAATGAAAGATTTTTGTGTGTTATAATGCAACTAGGTCTTGTTAATTATCTTGAAAACGATTTGACACCTAATTAATAATAGTATTTTTTTTTCCGTTTGATTTTTGGTATTGGTTGAAATTTATTAGCTTTTCGCATGTATGATTTCTCTTTTCTTTCTCATCTTCACATCTTGTTAAGTTTATTTTCAATTAATCTAAAGGATATTTGTTGAAATTAATTATATGCGTGACTGTTTGTTCATATTTATTTTTATGTCATACGAATATATTATTGGACCATTAAAACGATCGCATTGATAAGCAAATAATAATTGTTTACTTGACGACGGGCCATTATTGCGTTGCGATGGCGCTGTGAAAAATAATAGCCCGCTGTTAAGGTCCGTTTGCAGTCAAAATCCCAATTTTTCAGATGTCAAAGAAAAATTAAAAAAAAAAGTTAAATTGCTTCTTTTACTTATGACATAAACTCATGAATGCACCACGGACGTTATGGACATAACGCCCTCGGGCGGTACACTGTCGACACTCAGGCCTCATAACGCCCTTGATACATCAATTACTATTATGTAATCTATTTGATTATTATCAAATTATAATGACAATTTTATGCTAATGATGATTTCTAATAATTTATTCCTCTTCCTAGATTTTCTTCGTTTTTTAGTCGATGTTTGAATTTCATCGAAACACCTACCAATTCATAAATTTGAAAACTGTTTGAAAAAGGAAGTTTTTAAAAAATATTCTGAGTAGTGTGAGAAACTGAGGTTTGTGGGCAGAATTCTAGAAAACTTGGCAATTCACTGCAATATTAGGGTAGGTCTACTAAATTCGAGATCACTTTTTCTGCTTACAATTAGTAGGTACAGGAAAACTGAAATGACTTAAGTGATTTTAAGATTAACGAATTATTATTGATAGTGTGTAGAAAATGTGTAACAAACTTCTTATGGATATATTGCCAAGGGTTACAATTCTCCTTAATTCGTATTTTATACAGTGAAGGCATTTGAAACAGGTACGTTTTTTGAGAGATAGTTGATAGTTTATAAATCTTTATCATTCATTTAGAAAAATGCTAATAAATATGTAGCAAAAGTTGTGACTTAATACAATATAGTCTTTTTTTGCAGTTTAAATATCCACCCATATGCCATGATATCATCTTAAAATAGCAAAACAAAAATTTACATTTGTTGTCTTATTTTTTAACTTACATTTGAGTATCGAGACAAGTGCTACATAGCATGAAAAGTCTTACAATTAGACCCGATCAGAGCTGGCACGAGACCACAGCAAACCAGGCAGCTACCTGGAACGGTATAATTCCAGGAGCAACAGAAACTGTAGAATAATCTTAACTTAGACGAATTAACTTTTTTATTTTACTGTTTCGGAAAGGGGCGACGATAGTGAGTTATCCCGGAGCGCCCGTAAAGGTTAGACCTGGACCCAGATACTCTTTCATATTCAAAGTCTATTTTAAAATTTATCATGTTATCAACTTACAGCAGAAATGGTACCTTAAAATAGCTAAAACAGCTAAAACTATTGGAAACAGTAGTAAATTAATATGAAATTTACGATTGTTTAGTTTGTGTTGTAATTTCACTTTCTTTTGGCGACGAAATATAATGATTTGTAGTTTCAATTAGAAAATGATGAAGATTTATAGAATCATTTATCATCTACCGGTGACAAACATTGTAATTTAACTATTTATTGATTTTATTTGGTTGTAAACAAAAATATACAGTAGAGGTCCTGGAAGTAGGGCACACTCAAAGAAAGAGCCCCCATACTAGCTCTATAACACAATTTTTTTTGCACTTCAGTTTTGCCCATATTTTTAGCTTTTCATGAAGTGTATTTTTTTTAATTTATGGACATAGAAGACATTCTAGTGAAGCATATTTTTTAGCTAATAATTTTTTATTTTTATCTTACCCATTAAATTTGTTTAGCTTGCTAATTAGTTTATAGACATTTCAAATATGTGAGACAAAGATGGAGTTCATAGACTGAATTAAACATGTATAGATATCAGCTTTTTTGCATACAAAAATGGCGATTGAAACAGGTACATTTCAACACTGTTTTTTTACAAAAGAGAAGTTATATTTTTTCGTAAATAGCCCACGCCCGGTTCTTGCAATGAATAAAAAATTATAAAATAAAGAATCTTTTTTTATTTGGCTTTAAATTGCAAAATTTTGGGCAGTTGAAATTATTATTACCTTATAAGAGAGATTAGCAATGTGTTGAATGAAATTTCAATACAATTGTTTATCTTGCAAAATGTTTCCAAATTATTGCACTTTCTTCAAATTTAAACAAGTTGCGTATTTTACAGTTACTATTATTATTATTGAAATGTGTTGTAATAATCTCAAAAATTATCTATTTTTAGATAATTATGGATAATTTTTGTTTTTTTTTCCACCACAAATAATGTCTATTACAAATCACATTTCGCGTAAATTGGTAATTAGACCATAATCATACGCCTATAATTCCGGGGTAATTGGTAGATTTTCTAAGTGTAAAAAACAGGATGTTTTTTTTCCCTACAAATTGTTGTAAAATTGTAATTGTAACCTTCTACTTTTGTGGAATTTTTTATTGTTTTTTTGTTTTTGTTTTTGAATCATCACAACATAAAGTTTTATTAAATAATTTAGTGCTTTATCTGCGTCAGTACCCCTTCATCTTTGATTCAATATTCCAGCAATTCATTCTGGAATTCAAACACATAAATCTACAAGTTTGTTTTTTTTTATCAACATTTTTGCAACTAATTATCCAGCTTTTTCTATGATCGATTAGTTCGTGTCGGGTGTTTTTTTTAAAAGTTAATATTGATTAAAATGCAACACCTTGAATGTCCTCTCTTTGAATGATGACTATCTGTCCTCCCCACACTGTCGACTTACACACGTACACCTTTTTATTATTATTATTATTTTCTAAAACGATTAAAGATTGACGTATAGATGTCGTGAAACGTGATTGGGATTCGCGTTAACTTTTAATGGTGAAACGCGAAAATGGAAACAGTCTGGTCTTTGCTGTTGGTGTGTTTAGTTCACAAATTCTACATTAATTTCTACTGTTTGTAAATAATATCAAACAACAAATTAGTAGTAGTAATTGTAGAGTTTTTGAGAATTTTCCACAAAAAGTGTTGAAAATGAATTGTTAGCTTTTCTCAATTTTTAAAAAAATTTTATTGTTGATTGTGAAATGACTCGAAATCCATTTAGTTCAACAAATGATACAACATCATCTGTATCAACATCGAGTATAATTTTTTCAACGGCATTAAAAGAGTTGAGGAAAGCATTGATTTTTTTCAAGTAAGTTACATAGTGCTTTAATTAATTTACTCGATTGATAATTAATTTCAATCAATTGTTTTCAAATTAAACGGATATTGATTGGGTCGATTATTTACAGATAGCAATTCTTTAATTTATTTGTTTTTTTTTTTCGTTGTTGAATAATTTATTAATGTCTTTTAATGCGGTTGTTTCTATTTTTGTAGACCATAAACGATCGTGTTATTAATATTTAATTATTGCAATATTGTTCGTCTGCATTTATATCCAATTTTAGTGATAGACATCCTTTTTTTTTATTTAATTGGTTGAATTAATTAAGTGAAAGACCCGGTATTATGTTATTTATGAGTGGTGTGGGTTTCTTTCCAATGAGATTTGCTAATTTGATAAAAATACGATCTTGATCTAGATATGTATCTTTATTTTTAAGGATTGACTGCATATTGCAGTTTAGGCACTTTTCAAATTAGTTTTCTTGAGAAAAAGTTCTTGATCTCGATCTTTTTTCTTATTTACGTGAAAATGTGTACAGTTTTTAAAGGATTAGTTATTCATATTGATTTTGGTCTAAATCTCTATTATCATTAGCTCACGAATTGAATAATTAACCACTGGTCAATCGATAGTGCCGGAAAGTCTTGCCGGTCCGGAGGTATCATTAAATGTTCAATAAAAAATCATTAATTAATGGACTAATTAATCAATTTATAATGCGGTTATTATTTTTATTTTCTGCTCTCGATCTCTATCTCCATCCAAAACAATAACTGCACCAACTAATATATAGTGTGTTCCACTTAACGCTTCAAATATCTCGCTTATTTGTGAGTTTAAGAGGGAAAGTATCTAATGAAATTGAACTTCAATGTCTAGACATTGAGCGGCACAATTGTCTTTTTGGTTGTTTTGTAAATGCGAAATATTTATAAAAGATGTCGAAAATTAGTCAATTATAAATCAATACAGGCGGACCTCGACTTTCGAACATTCTACTTTCGCACATTCGCACATTTTAAAAAACTAAACTTTAAAATTATCGTAGTCAGGTGAAAAATGTTTCAGTCTTGTACTAAGGGGAACTTCAACGTATTATGTCGAACAAAAAAGAAATTAATGACATATAAACTTTGTATAATCGAAAGAAAGATAGAAAAAATGATATAACATTATAGCATGGTATTTCAAAGAAGTAATAAGTGGGTTGACAAAAGTACTGATATTTCCTTTTAACTTCATTAAGTATACATATTGGTAAATAAATACTTTAAAACATGATTTTTCTAGAATATTTTTTACATGCCTCTTCTTTCGAACAATTCAACATTCGCACACATTTTTAGGAACCAATTATGTGCGAAAGTCGAGGTCCTACTGCAGTCTACAGCTAATAATGAATTTGTTTTTTAAGAGAAAATAAACATAAAAATTGCAAGTATAGCAAAGTGTTGTGTTGTATGAAAATCTTTACAGACACGACGAATTTTTCAATTTCTTTACATAATTTTCGATTTCAGTTCACAAAAATGCGAGATATTTGACGACAAAGAATTTATTGAGAAACTCTGTATATTGTGTTTATTTTACTCTGTTGTATGCTTGTACGATAAAAGCTAGTGCAAAATATTATCTTCAACTCGATCCCTATTTCCAATTTAAATCAATTGGATTATTAAATAATCATAGCATCAACATCAAGACTTTTTGATGTTTTTTACAGTTTGGGCAATTAAGTTTACACAGGACATCCTTTCAGAGGTTCATTGAGGATGATTTTCTTAATTAGTACAGGTGAAAGGAGTCTTTGCAGTATATTTAGATATGCGAAGTTTGTTAAAAAAAAAATCTCAAAAAATATTCATCAATATCTATTTTGTCCCCTTCAAAGTAATCTTCCGTAGATATAGTACATAGCG
This sequence comes from Epicauta chinensis, assembly GCA_021725515.1. Lineage (NCBI taxonomy): Eukaryota > Metazoa > Arthropoda > Insecta > Coleoptera > Meloidae > Epicauta > Epicauta chinensis. The sequence goes on along the minus strand of JAEDXX010000074.1, from coordinate 142,309 downwards.
CTTTTTCAAATGCTTGAAGCGCACTTCTGATATGCGCTTTTTAGTGTGGGGTTGAGCGCTTCCAGTGATGCGGTCTTTGCTTCTAAAACTGAAAATGACGAAGTTTTGCTACGATTGGAAAAAGTCTTTGGGGACAAAGCCCGAAATACGGTGGCTGAGACATAATTACGGTGTTGTTTTGGCTAAAAAATCACAAAGAAGCAATGACATAGTACAATATCCTTGACAAATCCGGGCTCTTTTTTCGTATTTCTTATGACTGACTATTCAGCTTTGTGGCCAGAATTCACAATCAGGACTTCGAACCGGAACTGAATCGAAGACCAAAAACCGAAAAAAACCGATATCAATCAGTGTTTTTCCAATCGAACCGAATGTGAAAACCGGAACGAAAAGGACCTCAAATGGAAGCTGAACAGAAAACTGAAATCCGAAGAAAAGCGATACTAATAGAACCGAAACTTAAAACCGGAACGAAAAAATAACGAACAAGGCACAAGGCTTTTATAATCGAAGAAAACAATGAGCAAAACCTCCATATTTGGCCGAATTTGACGTGTTTTTTTTAATTAATAGCTTGTAACATGTTATTTTTTTCATTATATTCATCACTGATAAGCTTATGGTGCCCTAAAAAGCGAATTTGTCCACTTCCATCTATCAGTAATATTGTCATATAAAATTGATACACTTTTATCACTGAACAACATTTATATTATCTATTGTTTTTTTATAAAAACAATAATTAACCTGTTTTTGTAGTACAAAGAACCGATAAATTATAAAGAAAAAAAATTCACATATTCCATACGTTTATGAAAAAATTTCCATTTTTACACAACAATAATTTCGTTTCATAGTTATTTACAGGTTTACTTAAATGAATAAAAATAAGACAGGTAATCGCTAACATTTACACAAAAGACCAATTATATTTTATTGAATTATTAATTAGTCTAACTTATTCTTTATTCACTCCGTGTTCTATTTTTTATCTAATAAAATAATCGCAAATATACTGTTTCGGTAAACGTGTGTAGGTTTTTATGTAAATCAAAACATAAATTAAAAACGCAAAAAATCGATATTCCCCAACACAGGGGGGGATTTTTTTTTGATTTATGATCTTATTCTGCGATACCGTAAATTTTGAAAAGTCTCTTTATTTTCACACACATTTTTAGTAGTTTTAATTAATTCACATACATTCCCAACATTTATCTAATTATATTTGAAATTAATTTGAATTAATTAAAGAGTTTTATTAGAAAAATTCCCATGTACCATTAAAAAAACTATCACTGTTGGAGAAGTACAGTGTGAAATCCAGTTCGTTGTTACTTGTGCGAGTTTTATTATTAATTTTCAATTGAAATCGTTATAATTGCAATAATTGGGTAAAGGTAATGTGGTTTGCATATAGGTGATTGATTTTATTGTTTTTACATAAAAATAAATAAAGCCAAGGTTTAAGTTCATTTATTTCTAATAAATTTCATTAGAAAAATAAAATTGAAAACGTAAAGAAAAATATAGCCTTGTTGTTGTTATTTGTGGTTGTTATCAGTGAAAGTGCAACTTGTTTAACTGTAAATTATAACGTTTTTGTTTTGTTTTTATTTTATAGATGGTTTCATGGACACTTATCAGGCAAAGAAGCTGAAAAATTGATTTTAGAACGTGGCAAAAATGGTAGCTTTCTAGTTAGAGAGAGCCAATCGAAACCTGGTGATTTTGTATTATCGGCAAGAACTGATGATAAAGTAACACATGTCATGATCCGTTGCACACCTGTAATTATACCTATTCAACTAATTTTATTATATATTATTAAATAATAATAAATTATTATAAATTATAGGATAATAAATATGATGTGGGTGGTGGTGAGAAATTCAATAGTTTAACTGAATTAATTGAACATTATAAAAAGAATCCAATGGTGGAAACTTCGGGTACTGTTGTACATTTGAAACAACCATGTAATGCTACTAGAATTAGTGCATCCGGGATACATTCACGTGTCAAACAGTTACAAGTAATTAATAATCCTTTTTTTTATTTCAAAATTTAGTTAATAAGAGAGAGATTTGTTTTTTGTAGAGCGAGAATGGTCCTAATGGTATGGGTAAAGCTGGTTTTTGGGAAGAATTCGAATCGTTACAACAACAAGAATTTAGACATTTATATTCAAGAAAAGAAGGTATTCGGCCTGAGAATCGAAATAAAAATCGTTACAAAAATATTCTACCATGTAAGTCTTAATTATTAATTTTTTCTTCTTCTGTTACTTCATTTTAATAATAAAAAATGATTACAGTTGATGATACTAGAGTGAAATTGAGAGATGTCGATCCAAATATACCCGGTGCAGATTATATAAATGCAAATTATATACGTTGGAAATCGGATGATGGTTATGGTGGTGAATTAGGTGCTGATCCTAGTGGTAAAGTTTATATAGCAACACAGGGTTGTTTGAAATCAACAATACCAGATTTTTGGCAAATGGTATGGCAAGAGAATTGTCGTGTTATTGTGATGACAACCAAAGAGGAGGAGCGTGGCAAAAATAAATGTGCACGTTATTGGCCCGATCAAGGTATTAAAGAATATGGTAAAATTAAAGTGAAAATCATCAATGAATCACCAACACCACATTATACATTACGTGAATTTCTAATTAGTATGGATGGATTGAATTGTGAACGTAAAGTCTATCAATATCACTTCCAGGTATTTTAACAATTATTATTATTAATTACAATTTGATTTGGAGAGAGGCGTCAAAAGATATTTATCTGGAGCTCCAGAGAAAGTTTGACTCGGTTTGCCCCTTCCAATAAAATACGACTTTTTGAAGTAGTTTGCTTTCAGCAGGCATTAATCTTGAGTTTTTCAATTTTAAGCCTTTAAGTCAACTTATTTCTATTGCCTCTATTTATGTATAAAGAAATCCAAATTTTTGAAGAATTAGAAGCACTAATACTTCTTCAAACGAAAAATACCTCACTTCGTAGCTCTTTTTTGTCTTCATTTGACATCTGCAGTTCATAGTATATCCAATAGACTTGAAAAAACCTTCAGGCAGTTTGGTTAGGTCACAAAAGATGCCCTCAAAGTGCAAGCAAACTTTCTTCCTTATGCTTGTTTCTTCCTTTATCATCCTTTCAATTTTTTGATCTTTCTTCCGTAAATAAAATCTGTTCAAACGCTACTTGATGCGGTATTTCTGAATGAATTTATTAACAGATCATTAGAAACGATTTTGCCTTTTGCTGTTCCGTTTTCCTTTTTATCAAAAACAGTGCCGCCTGGAGCGGCGGAAAAGACGGTTTGGCTCTGTTTATTGTAGCAACCGCAATGATCTTGATCTGCACGTGTATTTTTCATGTGTTCCGTATTTGTGTTTACAATATTTTGGTTACATCTGTGGTCGATTTTCTTTGAAATATTATATCTTAATACAACAGGAAAACAATTGGTTCAATTACAGTTGGCATATAAAATTGTAAAACTGTTGAACAGAAAAACTGAAAGGAACATTTTTTTGTATTAGAAAGATTTCGTACAAATATTACTTCCTACCTATTATTCCATTACTATACAGGGTGTTTCCTCTAAGTGTGGACGGCTGCGAGATCTTCTATTAGCCGTTAAGCAAGAGCTTAGCTGTTGAAAGCTAAGAAAAAGTATTTTTTAGTAGGGCTTTCGATATATACAGGCTGTACCACCTAATTCTTTGATTTCAAATTTTCGCTTGTTTGAGAATTTAAGCGGAAGTGCATGTGAAAAAATTAAACTTCGTTCATTATTTGGTTCGATTGTCTTTCCAGTTGTTTTGGAAATTTGAGCGATCTCGAAAATTACTTAATTCACAATTAATACTGTGAATGAATTTGTTTTTTAGAAGGTAATATTTTTCCTTTCTTTATGAAAAGCAAATGTGAGATTTGGGAAAGAAAAAAAATATCATGGTATTGAGTAATTTTCGAAATCTTGCCTGAGTTTTTCGCATTTCCAAAATAGCTAGAAAGCAAATTACTGCTAAAAATTACTAAATTACATGACTGCATAGCTTTACTTAACATGAAGATAAAAAAAATTAACAAAATGCAAAAATTCATATTTTCGAAAAGAAAAAGAACACAGTTTTGAAAATTTCAGGATCTTTTGAGATTAGTATAAGGTATTATATGAAAAAAATTGAATCAAAAATTTAATCTTGACCGTCAATTTTGACGATTTTAAAAAATTCAAAATTCTCCAAATTTGACATTTTTCAAAAATTTTCTTCGAAATATTTTTTTTCATAGCCCCATATATCCTCTTTGAAACGAACCCAAGCACATTTTTGTCACTATTATAGTTTTTTAGATATTTAAAAAATAAACTTGAAAAAATACGAAAAAAGTGAAAACTAGAATTTTGCATAACTTTTGAAGAAAAAATTTTTAATTTTTTTCGTTTGGTGGAACTTCGCTTTATGATAAAAGAAAACTTTCCACCAAATTTCATTGAAATTGGAAGGGGTCGGTCCTAACCATTAGTCGATTTGACATGGAATGACCCTTATATCTTCTTTGTTATACTCCGAATGTATGAATATTTTGTTCATGTTATTTTGTAAAATTCAGCTTGCAATTTATGTAATTAGTTGCTGAAATTTCTGACTATTTTTCTGAAATTCACACACATCAGAATGCCAGTAGAATTATGCTAATGCCCAAGAAATTTTTGAGAAATTTTACATTAAATATCCACTAAGTAGTCTATCTAATATAGACTAATATCCCTCTTAACCCCTGATTTATTAAATGTTAAATTTTTAAATCGAATAACCTGTGTTTTACAATAGGATAATTCATTTGTGTGATTTTTCTATCTTTAATAAGAATTTTCTTTGTGAAAGAAAAGCTTTTATAGTAATTAATGTATCAGGGGTGTTATGAGGCAAATAACGCCCGTGGTGGATTCATGAGTCTATGTCATACGAATATATTATTGGACTATTAATAGATATCAAAATGATTGCTAATAATAATCGTTTACTTGAAGACGTGCCATTAAGCCGTTGCGATGGCGTTATGAAAAATAATAGCCCGCTGTTAAGGTCGGTTGCTATGATAAACAACTTTTTTACTGTCGTTAAAAAATGTGATGATAACCTAAATTTTTCAGATGTCAAAGAAAAATTTTAAAATACCAAAAATAAAATTAATTTGCTTCTTTTACTTGTGACATAAAAATATTATCACTGACTACAACAGAAATATTGTAGTTGGAAAGATCAGATATTATTTTAAATCCTTGGGCTGTAATTTTAAATAAAACTAAATGATTCTCGTTTATTTATTTTTCGATGTGCGTTCAGCTACAATTTCTATTGTTTATAAATTCCACCAAATCCTTTCACAACCTACACAAATCGTTGTGTGCAACAATTTTCTTTAAAATTAACTTTACAAAATAGTAAATCATCAAAATAAAATTGACCTGTAATTTGAAACTCGGACAAAATTCTGGCATTATATTCAACAAAACAATAGATAATTTTACTACTAAATAAAAAATCTAGGTGCACCTTAACTTCTTTCAACAAAAATATCCTTTCGCAACGATAGATGCTAGGATTTTGTATAATAATAGAATATTTCTACTGTCCAAGCGTCTGTATGAAGTACATTTATTGATTCTGATTTGCAGGCATGGCCCGACCATGGCGTGCCTTCCGATCCCGGCTGTGTATTAAATTTCCTGCACGAAGTCAATAAACGCCAAGAAACGTTACAACAAGAACTTCCAAGTAATGAGCAACCAGGTGCTATTTTAGTTCATTGTTCGGCTGGTATTGGACGAACTGGTACTTTTATTGTTATCGATATGATTTTAGATCAACTCAAAAAATATGGTAAATTTATTTTTAATACAACAAAAATATACAATTATTGAAATAATTAAAAATTTAGGTTTAGATTGTGAAATTGATATTCAACGCACAATACAAATGGTTAGATCTCAACGATCCGGTATGGTACAGACTGAAGCTCAATATAAATTTGTTTATTTAGCAGTACAACACCATATAGAGACAACAACTGAACGAATGAAGGCTGAACAAGTTTGTTATTAATTTTTTTTAAAAATCTAATCTTAAATATTAATTTATTTAAATTTATATAGAAATCAATCCAAAGTGGTAGAGAATATACAAATATAAGATATAGTAGTAGTGATATGAATAATACGTTATCATCGTCGGCAACAAGTGGTCTTGGTAGTATGACATCACTTTCAAGTCGTTCATCAACAACTGCATACTTCCCCAATTCTCCAAATTCTGTGATTTTACGTAATGATATAAAGAAACCTCCACGTGCTGTGTCCGATATTCCATTACCTAGGTAAGTGTTATTTAACAATAATTAACCACAAAATAGATTCGATTCGATAAGTAGTTGTACAGTTGGTTTCGTATACGGTGATGTTGTTGCAGGCTCATTTTAGAAATTGAGTGTTATGTGTAGTAGTAGAATTGACGATCTTGATGCTGTGGTGGCTCTCCAATCAATCAATCAATCAAACAATCAATCACAAAAATAATCCGTATTTGTAAGTCAACAATTCCTAATAATTCTCTCTTTTCTCTTATTTATTTATTTAATTATTTATCATTATTATAATCAAGTTTACCACTTAATCAAGTCGTCATTGATTGACTATCTCCAATTAGTACGAAGAATATTGGGAATTGTTAAGTTTTATTGAATTGTTACAGACCCCCCGAAGATTTGGTCAAGCCGACTTTGTACGAGAACATTCCGGTAAATGAGCGTAAACTTTCAGCAACTGCAACGCTATCGCTAACGAATTGTCCGGCACCACCACTACCCCGGAAAGCAACGTGACGTAAACGATCCAATAGAAATTACTTTATGTACCTTTTATGTGTGTTAGAAATTCATCAAATTCAGTTAAAATTAAGAGCAAGAAAAAAATGTGTGTGTGTGCATTATCTAAGAACATAATCGATGTCTCTCAGCATTGTTGCAACAAGAGCCAGTATTTATTTAATCTGTAAACAGTACTAGTGCCACCGCCCTTCCTGCATCTACACATAATAGTTTTGATATTTATTTTTGCGTCTTTGTGTTTTATCTTTTTTTAATTCAGAAAATTGTCGGGACATCACTGTATTTTATTTAGAAATATTTTTATTGTAAGTTTTTTTTTGTATACATCGAGCTTGTTATATTTTTTTCGTCCAAAGATAAGTGCTTGTTTATTTGTTTTAATTTTGTGTATTTTATTTATCAAACAAATCGCTTAATTCTTGCTAAATTCACACAAATTGACAATATTCGATATAGGTTTTAATCTAAGGAATGTCGCATGGATTCACACATAAATCTACAGTTCTCCTAGAACACGTTTATTTTCTAGTATCCGTGTTATATGGTGACAGCACTTCGATTAGTGTGACAGCGAAATTTTTAGCAGTACAGGATTGTAAAAATCGTGCTGTAATGAGACCTATCCGGACAGTTAGCTTAGAAAGCCGTGTTCTAGAAGAATTGACTGTACAAGAAAATCGATTGGTGCTATGTTCGCTTATTTGTTATAATATACAATTTTCATTCACATTTGCATATTAGCAAGGATCTGTTTTAAAAAGTATAAAACAGATAATCCCACTATACTTTCATATATTATTATTACTATTATTATTATTTATTTGAGAAATTATTATTGAAAAAAATATAAAATTATTGCCAAAATAATGTATTTATTTAATTGTGTTAGAAAATTTACAAATTGACTAGACTCAACCAGATATGTATGTAATTAACAATATCCCTAATTATTACTTATCCTAAAAAATAACATCACAATCTCAAATCAGCAACAACATAGATGGAATAAATAGACTGGTCCTTCGTTTAATTTCAATTACGAAAAATTGCGTTTATTCGCTCTCTTGTATGGCCTCTTCGTGCGCCCTTTGTGCCGCCCGGGCCGCTTCGATTTTCTCGTTCAATATCGTCCGGATCTGATCGATAGGTTTCAATAGAATAATCGGCACATGATCATCACGTCGCTATCAAAACAAAACAATTCAATAACACGATAATAGATGGCGCTATTACTGTAACTTACTTGAAATAGGACTTCACCTTCAAAATCTAACAGTTTATGTTTTCTTGCCCTAATCAACATGCCAACTAATTGATCAGAGATCGTGGTGTAAATCTATAATCAGCATCAATTAATATCGAGTAATTAAAGAGAGATTTTGTGGCTTACATTGAACAATTCTCCGAAACTAATCACCATCCGTGGATCGTCCGGTTTCTCTTTTAATGTAAATAAACGTTCACCGGACTGATTGATGACTTCGCACAGTTCCAACATGGCCCTGCAGACGTGCTCTGTTGCTTTCAGGCCGCGGGTTTCGGTTAGTGAGCCACGAGCCGGTCGGCCGTACTCTTCTTTGGAGATTTGCGGTTTCGGTAAACCGCCCGGTTTGTAGCCGTTTGAAAACGGATTAATCGCCTGGTTTTTTAGATGTTTATTGGCGACAGCATTGAATAGCGCAACTTTAGAACTCAATGGGGTGCCCTGAAATTTTAATTAATTCACAAATTAATTTGATTTAACATTGAAATCGTTGCATTATTTATAGGTGGATATGAGTGCGTCTTTGGCTTAGTTATTTTGATTTTTTGGTGGAATTGCGCCAAAAATTACACGTCATTAATTACGTCACATTTACAATAGGCAATTTGTTAATGAATGCACGGTTCTTTGTGTGAATTCGGCCAGGTTTTTTACAGACGTCGATGAAAACGTGCCAGCCGCGTTGCAAATTCGACTCATTAACACTTTTACGTCTATTCCAAGTTTATTTAAGGTCGCTTGTTTCGAATGCAACATTTACCTCATCATCACTGGACATTTTGTGAAAATTTGTTGTGTTTTCAGGAAAACTTCAACAACTACTGAAATTATTTATAGACAACATGTGGCTTTTATACCGGAAAATTTTGAAAATTGGCGCCGTTGCCAAGACGAAATAATAAAAGCGAGAATTTTTGAAAATTATAGAATTTTCGGATGTAATCGAAGATATTGCCAAATTACATTCAATAATCAATGTCAAAAAAAATAATTAAAAACTTACATAAAGAGTGGCAGGGTTGACACAAGTCGACATTTTGGGCTTTCAATTACAATAAAAAAAACACTAATTTGTTTAAACAAAAAACTCAGTTGTTGCCCGTATGTCCAGACGTTGAATGGTGGTGCTTCGGAAGGGAGCGTCGCTTATATTAGCGTCGGAATGTGTAAATTTATAGATAAATGACCGACGCCGGGCGTCTCTCCGAACCGCGTCACAGGATGCTATATTTTTCAAATTTCCTCCAAACTTCAATATATTATTCACCCGACAGTTATTTACAGCAATTTCCATCGTTTCTACTATAAAGGAAATTCATAATTTTGTTATTGTTATGGTTTTATGGAATTCTCCAAATTCTCTTGAATGAAAATACGTGGGCGTAGACTTTTTCGGTTGATTATAATCGTAGTAAATAGTTGGAAGAACGAATGAAAATCCAAAATATTAGCTAACGGAAATTGGGATTATTGTTCGAAGAATTTGTAAATAACGAGCAATTCTTGACGTATTTACGGATTTATTTATATTCGATCTCAACACTGGCGCCTTCTGATTTATTCCAATTGATGTTAATCGTAGAAATTACAAGATATTTTGACGAACCCGTCCAGGGTTAAGTTGTATGTGTTTTATTAATAGTATCCTGTTTTCTTCGCGTTGTTGTTTGTTTGTTGTGAGGATTCCAGTATTTGGTCATCGGAAATAGTTTACATAAATCTAAATTTGAATCATAGATTACGCGATTGTCCGTTCACGTACGTACGTGAGTATGGAGGGAATCCTCGTCACAATTTCAGTGATGTTTTTTCGTGGGTGAATCATACACGCAGCGGTTTTTGTTGATTCAAAAATGTGTAGGATCGCTATTGTTCTGAATAATAATCAACTATTTTTCGCCTTGAGTTCTGACTTTTTCCCATTAAAGGTAGTGCTCGATCTTGGGCTTGATCACGTACATAAAACTTATTCACAAACAAAACTCGATGATGGTTGAATTCTTGATTCATGAGGGAATCGTTTGGCGCAGATTTCACCCTTCAAATCTCTTCTTGCAAAAGTACTACTGTTGTAGTTTTGACAGCATAGGAGCTGGGTTCAAGTAAAGCACTAGCAAGTAACAATACCTTGCCCAAAACTGTCTAATCAGGAACAGTGAATAGTAAGGGCTCTCGGCGACCTCTTCAAAAGAATTAATCAACGCTTCAACTATTCTCCGATTCCCTTGTATTCTAAGAAGTCCTAATTTTTGAACATTTCAACTGCTAGTGCGTTAATCTCCAATATTCAGATTTAGTGTTTTCGTGATCTTCATGATTATTTGCTCGTATTGCCTATCTTTTGCAACCCTCACCACCGCTATTTCATTCACTCTTCAAATGTCTTCTTGCAAAAGTACTACTGTTGTAGTTTTGGCTGAATGGGAGCCGCAAAGCACTGAGAAAATCGATAACAGTCTTTCAAACGCCAAAAAAGTAACAATGCCTTGCCCAAAAGTGCCTAATCAAGAAAGGGCTCTTAACGACCTCACTAAAAGAGTTAATTTTTACTATACTCCGATCCTCTTGTACCCTAAGAAGTCCTATTTTTTAACATTTCAACTTTTGCTAGTGTTTTAATATCCAATGACTCCAATATGCAGATTTGGTTCCTTCATGAAGACCACATGATTATTTGCTCGTCTTGCCTATCTTTTGCAACCCTCATCACCGCTATTTCACCCTTCAAATGTCTTCTTGCAAAAGTATTACTGTTGTAGTTTTAGTTGCATGGGAGCAGGAAAGCGAATAGCCGTGCGGTTCAGGTAAAGCCCTGGCAAAACCAATAACAGTCTTTCAGATGTCTGAAAGAGTAACAATGTGTTGCCCAAAACTACCCAATCAAGAACATTGTATAGTGTATAGTAAAGCTTCTCGGTGGCCTAATTAAAAGAGTTAATCAGTCCTCCAACTATTCTCCGATCCTCTTGTACTTCAAAAAGTGCAAATTTTTGAAAATTTCAACTGCGATTCAGATTGAATCGCTTTTCTTCTTGATCCGGTCGCTTCTAGTTGCCCTTTGTGCCGTCATAATATAGTTTTGTCCTTCACTAGGGTGCACTTTAATTTTGCACTACTGGCACATGATATTGTTTGTACGGCAAAACACTCCATGGTTCTTCTTATGTTGACGCCAGCTCAGGCCTTTCTGCCGCTCCAGGCAAACTAGCTTCGGTACTGCTAACTAATTTTCTAATTTCTTCAGAAAATTGTCTGCATTGTTATGATATTCGACCGACCTTGTAGAGACATATTCCAACTGTAAGAGAACTATAAACACCAAGCCTTCTAAGGCCAATATTACTTGAGTCTTGGACTTAATTTTTGTACGAAACTGACCATTATAACTGGATGAATCGCAAAATCCGTTTGAGGTCTGAGTACTGACACAGGGAAGCAATTATATCGGCATCGTTAACGATCCAGACACGTAGATCGAGCGTAACGTCGAAATTCATAAAAAATTGGCACCAGACACTTTTTTTCAATCGTCTTGGACTTTGATTCCTCTTCATTTTATATAAAAAAAAAACTATCAACTTTTCAGTAACAATTTATAGATACGAAAAAAATATATCGAATTCTTAGTTACAGCCGAACGCAAACGTGCAACTTGAACAATTTGGCCAAAATCCAGACTCGGATTGAAATTCACACCCTGAGATGTTCCTGCAAGAATCCACAATCTCAATCTAAATCCGGTCACCTGCGAGATGTTAGTTGTTGTTAGTGATTAATCCGGGTTGCCACATTTATTTATTTTGAATTCCTGAACGACATTGTCGTGTTTTTGGGTTCAAGAAACCTTTTTCAAGTTTAACAGTGAGTCAGCCGACCTTTTCGCATTCATAAATCCATTCGTTTCTCATTTCGAAGAGGTTTTTGCACGAATTATTTGCATTCGTAATGGAAAGCCGTTCCATTGCCATGATTAATGAATGAAATGTGGATATTTTCGTCGACACGTGGCTATTACAATGATGATTGAAAAATTGCTGATACTACGCTTTTTTGTCGTTTCGAAAATTTTGAGAAATCGTCTCGTAAAAATTTAACAATCAATAAACACCCATTGACGTCTAATTTGGTTACACTTTCGTATAAATTAGAGGTTTTTTTTCGAAAAACAAAACAACCAATCAAGTGTTATTAATAATTATGAATTAATTACGAACGAATACGAAATTTTGCGCACTTTGTGATTTATCGTTTTTTTGCTATTTATGTCCCAGCTTGCGTAAGCAAAAACATGCATTCTCTGTAATTGTTCATGATTCATACGAGTTTTTAGAGAATTTGTAAATAATGCACAGAAATGGGTCAAGATTGTAAAAGTTCTGCAGGAAATGTATGTACACATTTCGAATTATAATTGTGGGAAATTTTGCCAAATATTTATTGTGGGCGTTCCTACAGCTGTAGCTATGGTAATAACGACATGTACTTGAAATTTTTCATCCAGCCAAAAAAGATTAATCTCGAATTTTTCCACACTTAATAATTCTCGAATTTTTCTATACCATTATTAAGCTTTAATTCTAAAGGAATGTTAAGGCAACGGATTTGTCTTTGTCAGTAATTTCAAAATACAAAATTTGTCTTATTATAATTTACTGAACGTCCCAAGGAAATCGAACAAACTGGCTTCTTCCTTCAAAAATATGCATAGTACAGGACCGGCCTTCTCTGCAAAAAACGAGATTTTGGGAGCCCAAAATCTCGTTCCTTTATTGTTCCTTTATGGTAAGAAATTCAAAAGACTATAAAATGATAAATAGGCTACAAAAAGAAAATATATACATACCGGTAAACTAATGCAACTAGGTACATTAGAAGAAGAGTGGGAGGAAGTCTCCTCTTATTCACAGCATACGATAGAACAATTGTGTGGTCAGAGTAGGTCGAACAGGAGGAGTTTTTTTATATTTATTATTTAGTTAGACGTCCACTGTTGTTAAGACAGCGATATCAACAAATATGTGTTGTCCTTGTCGTACTCATAATGAGACTTTTCAGAATCAAATTTCAATCAATATTTATTAAAAAAAAACAACTTATAGAATCACGAATTAAATTCTTATACAAGTAAATTATCTAAAAATTCATAAATACCAATTATGGAAATGTAAAAATTACAAAAGAAAACGATTCTTTACCAACCAGATAAAACTAATAAATGAACCTTGAAATGAAAAATCAGATGTCTGGTTACTTTATTTTCGAATTATCAGATAATAGTTCTAAGGAATTATACATTGTGTGCAAAATTTCCTTTCATTCCATACCCGGCAGTTAAATGTTATGTCTCTTTAGCAATAGACTATTAAATTGTTTGTAACTTTGAAAAGAATAAGACACAGTACAGTCTGACCTTGTCGAACTCATTACAGCATGAGATGTACCTAGATGGCTGTGGACAATTTTCAAAACTCATAATGAGTACAACAAAGACAATACATTTTTGTTGATATACCTTGCTTTGTCAATTATATTAAATTCAACACGTATTTATAGCAACTATTAACCTTGTCTCCAGTGAGAAGTGTTTAGGGATGTGAAAAAATAATCGATTTTATGCCGTGAATATGAGGAGACTTCCTCCCACTCTTCTTCTAATGTACCTAGTTGCATTAGTTTATCGGTATATATTACAATAATACAATTGAATGTATCGAAAGTCCCTACATTTTGGCATACAGACTGCCTCACCCCAGACAACCGCGTTTCATAACTTTTTCAATTATTAAAATATGCCACTTTCAAGAACTTAGGCTAGCTCACCTAAAGGGTGAATTTGGCAGTATGACCAACTATGAAAAGTTAAAAGTCATCGTTAATTTTTGGCGAATTATACTGTAGATACTACCGTATATATTTATGTTTTATTTTACACAATAGATCCAAATTTCAAAAAAATGACTTTTTTTTTAAATGTATTAAAAAATACATAACTTATGCCAAGTTATTTAATTAAAAATATACATACAACCTACTATGATACAATTATAAACAATGAAAATGTGATGTCAATATGAGCAGTTTTTTTCGAGATTCTACAACAAAACAAGTGAATGTTTCAATATAACTAATAATAGAAAACCGAAAATTGCAGCGAAAATGTGATTAGGGGACAATTTTCTGCATTACAAGAATAACATTCTTTTGACTCTTAAATCAGATGACCTAACAGAGTAATTTTGTTCGGTTTTTATCTTTATCTCTTTTTTTTGAGGAAAAAAAGTTAAAGCATCCTAGTTGCGTAATAGTAGTATAGTAGATTCAAAAACCAAAGGGTTACTAGATTTGATAGATTTGTTGTTAAACAAAGTACGTAATTTTAGAATAATAGGAAAGATGCGTATGTAAATAAAGAAATCACTAGAAATATTACTAGGTTCAACTGTACCAACCAAAATTTAGTAACCCTTTGTTCCGTGAATACACGATAGTAATAAGAAACCTGTCATCAAGTAGGCTTTTGTTAAGCATTTGGCTACTGTCAAGTTCGAAGTGTAAAACCAGTGTTGTCCCCAAAGCACGTAAAATCTATAAAAAAGAAATAAATTTAATATAACAGACACATCTGCATATTCTTGAAATAAATAATTATCCAAATTGTACTTTTATGCTCGTTTTTACGAGAAATTTTCGTATAAATTAAACTAGAAATTACACTAACGAACAGCACTGGTTTTAAACAGCAACTTGATTCAACTCAACTGTAACTCAAAGAACACGCTTAAGATTTTAAAAAAACTTTCACTTATTACTAATTTCAGTAGCCGGATTAATTTCAGTTCATTTATGAAACACTCTGTACATTCTTCTGGGTATACACTTATACCATACAGATCCATTTTTATATTCTTAGGTATTTTTAGGGCAGCACAGCTTACTGCGATAGAGTTACAATGACATTCCAAACTTTTGGACAGCCTACTATGATGCAATAGAAGAACAGTAAAAACCTCAGAAATAGTATATTACGATATGAGAGCGTAAAAACCAGTCATTTGCTTATTTTGTATTTAATTTTAATTAAATAATTTAGATACACGTTATTAATGGCTATATATATTGCGAAAGAAATTATTACCATTGAGCAAACATAGTACCCGCTTTCAAGATCATTTGTCAAATTGTATATTTCTCAAATTAATGTTGTATTTTTTAGCCTCGCTAGATGAGGTGGCATTTTCCGCACTTGTACGGAAAACAGAAATTTCAACCAATCAAAATTATTTTCCATGTTATTTACTAGAGTTGCCATACCAACCGTAAAAGGTATTACAATCGGTTACTTTCGATCGCTAGACGTTTACGCACGATCGTAGAAAAACGAAATTTTCCAATTTAGCCAACCATAAAAAACCAAATCACTGTTAATAACGGAAACGAACTATGTATAGAAAAAAATTTCATATTTTACAATGAGTAAATTATGATGATTTTTTAATTAATTGTTATCACAACAATTAATTAATTTTTACATTTATTCAAGAAACAATTGAAATTTCTAATCTAGTCAGCTATGGATTTAGAGAAAAGCAGCACTACCAACTTAATTAAAAACCTACAGCCTACTAGGACTATATCGAAAAACAATAAAAATCATTGACAGAAACAATTGACTTTAACACTATAGCCAACTACGAAAAACTTTAAATTGAGAAAAAAATTCTGTTTATATCGTCCATACTGTATATCGCAGGTAATACAAATTAATAATTTGGTGTATTGCAATTAATTTTTCGTATTTTAGAATTTCTTTAAAAAACATTGCGGTAATAAAGTTACCTTAGAAGCAATAAATGATATATTTATTGAGTAAACAAAACACGTGCGTAATTTATTGATAAAAAAAAACTACAATAAAATCGTTAGAAGAATTGGATAGAAGAGACGATTTGCTAAAACACCAGGTAACTTTTGATACATTTTTAGCCCAAAATTATTTACATTTCTCTGGCACGGTGTAAACATTTCATCAGATTTACCTTAACGTCTACAAATGATTGGAAGAGATTATTTTGGTCGGTCATTTATAATAATACGCGTTATTATTAGACATTTTACACATCCTGTTACTATATTTAAGATAATTTTGTTTTTTTTTTATTGATAAAACAAACACTTGCTCTTATAATTCGTGATTGAAGAAGCTCGGAAATGTTCATGTTGATTTGGTTAAAAATAGACGCAGCTTTTAGATGAAGAATTTTTGGCAATTGATTTAAAACTAGTAATAGAACACGTGAAAATTGGCAATAGGAAAATTCGTAAATTTGTCCCGAAATGCATTTGATTTCTAAACCAAAATTATAAATAATCTCTATATGTCGAAGTAACAAAAAAAACAGTTGTTTTACCCAGCTAACTAGCGACAAATCTGAACATTTTTTAAAAATTATAATCATTACGAATTTCAGTCAATTTAACATAGAAATGCTCACTTGTGCAATGCTACCAGATAAGGATTCTATTGACGATATGGAATGGTTACAAACCGAACAAACTGAACCGTTGAATTTATCAAAAGATAGTCCCTTAATTGTCACCAACAACAGCAAGAATAACGATGATGATGTGATATTTGTGCAACAATATGAGGAAGAGCAGAATAGTTATGTAAAACGACCAATTTTAACAGAAAAACGTACAAGAAAAGTTATAGTAAAAGATCGTGCACCTAGACGGAATCCCGTGCGACAGGCTAGAAATTCGAAACGGTTTAAAGATTTTACGAGTTCCACATGGAGTGATGAGGATATCAACAGTAATCAATTCGATAATGAAACGGTGAGTTTCTGAGCAATTTTGTCGTTTCTATAACAAGGCAACTGTGACACAATCTCTGATGTTTGCTGTATACAGGGTATGCATTCCGTCTAGGTAGATAGGACAGTTACCGCCCACTGTTAAATGAATCAAAGGTACACGTGTTAAAAGTGATATTTTGCGGGGTTTCTCTATTCGCCTCCGGCTCGTTTCGCCAACTTCCCACTCGCACTATTTTCCCCTGTTCTACCTTTTTCTAAACATTATGGGGAAAGAGGCACTTCCTCACGACTACTCCAATCCTGAATACCCGTTGAATGCAATTATGCGGTTTTCTTCACCTTTAACTTCTGAAAATCTATCAATTTTCGTTGGCCAACTGAACATTTTTTGGTGCCACAAAAAGCACAAAATATTATATTATGATAGACTCCGTTTTATTGTAATTGTAAAGATCAAAACCAAGATATTGTTTCAAATCCTTGAGTTGTAATTTTAAATAAAAATAAATCACTTTCGCTTATTTTGTTTTCCCACGTGCGTTCATCTACAATTGCTATTGTTTATAAATTCCACCGGGATCCTCCACAACCTACACAAATCGTTTTTTTGTGTGTGTGTGCAACTCAATTTTCTTTAAAATTAACTTTAGAAGTTATCAAAAACAAAAAAGAAAAAAAATTTGACCTATAATTTCACTTGTTTAGTTTCAATGTCGATTAACAGTTGGTTCAAACGGATTCAAGATTTTTTTATTGAAAAGCTTTTAACGTTACCGAAATAGAAAAAATTAACTAGGTGAAACCATTCAGGTTTTCAAAGCGGCACGTGTATGTAGGAACTCGGCCAAAATTCCCTTCAAATTGACAATTGTTATATATTTAACGAGACAATCTATAATTGCAAATTAAATCAGACTTGTTACACGTGGTGTAAATAATTGTTGTTGCATTAACAATAAGTGTTTTTTCTACGATAACTACTTTTTTTTAAGCAATAAAATACCTACCTTTTGCTAGCCGCAAATTTTGGCGAGTGTGTCGGGAGGAGCTCTATTTCCGTGTTTATCTGATATTCGCTTTTCCGCCTCTTGTGTTTCTAACAGCAAATCGGCTCAAAAATGGGTTGTGTAAGTACGGAAAAAACTGAACCATACAGACTGTTTCAACTCAAGCCACCATCTTTCATAACTTCTTCAATTATTAAAACATTCGAATGCAACCTTCAAGAACTCAAACTAGGTCACCTAAGACTGTCGCAATTTTTTATGGATAAATACAGTCTTCTGTCCACAATCTGTTGCCATTCCTTTTTTGCCTCCTTTATTACAAATTTTAAAAAGTTGATGTCTATTTTCCAAATCTACCGAGTAGCCTACTGCTCAAAGTACCCCTTACGGACCTAGTTTGAGTTCTTGAAGGTTGTACTCGAATGTTTTAAAAAGTGAAGAAAGAAAGGTGGTGGCCTGGCTTGAAATAGTCTGTATACTGTGTCTATACACGCCGTTCCAGTACAGAATGCTATGTTTCAAGTAGCTGTTTAACCTCGAACAACTCGTTCGTTTATTATCGTGTCTAAAAGAAAATTCAAGAACTTAAAGGGCAATGTTTAGGCTTCCCTTGACCCATGTGGCCCATGTAGCTAATTATCGAAAAAATACCCATTAAAGAATCATTGTCTATTAACGACAATCAAGAATCTTCAGAGCACTTTTCATACCTCAAAAATTTTTATATTAGAGGCATTTGTAGCACGGTAGTGGCCATGAGGAGTCCTTGCTATTATCGTGAAAGTATTTGAAAGATCATCAAAAAAAGCACTTTTCTATCAAAAGTAGTCTGCGATTCAAGGTCTAGAAAAAAACTTTCACTTATTGTCTTTTGTAACAATGGTAATAGAAACTAGAGAAACGGAACTGAATCGAAAACCGAAAAAACCGATATCTTTCGCGGAACGAAAACCGGAACCGAACCGATATAATAGTTTCCAGACGTGTGTTAAATCATACTGCATTCACCAGAGCGTTAAACCGGAACTGAACCAAAAATCGAACCGAAACGTAAAAAAATGACGCTTCGAAGCCCTTATGAAAACACTGCGAGCGATCCGTTTATTAGTCGTTAAAATTGTATAATTTTTAGTTAACTGCCTCTCAAATTGATCTTCGAAAGGAATTGCGACCTCCTCTTGAAAAGGGTGAAGTTGAAACAGTTAAATTGAACGAAATAGAAAATTTGGTTTTCGATAATTTTATAGAAATGAAGAATCTTGTCAGAAATATGAAAACAGCACGTATTATTCACGGGAAACTTGATGAAAATGAATGGAAACAACAGTGTCAACAAGTTATCGGCATTGTTAAATATCAAGCGATTCTCTTGGGGTTAGTTAAGGGAGTTACGAATGTCGAAGTGCTCAAATTTTGGAACAATTAAAAGTTTCTTTTATATAGTTGAAAAGTTCAAAATAAATAGAATTAAAGTGTAAAGCTTTATTAATATTTATCAATTTGCAATATTACAGATCTGTTTATCAACAGTGAGTGATAATTGAATTAATTTTAATGCTTTGTATTGTTTTTTCTAGTGATTGTAGCTATAATTAAACCTTGTGAATTAATACCGCAATATATAAAAAATAAACAACATATAAAAATAAAAATATATAGGCAAAATATAGCCATAATGGCCAATTGATGGCGTCATTCCGATGATGGATCACTGGTTGATGGTAACGAGATCGTGGCATCCTTCTCATAATTGAATTCCGGTAATTTCTTCAATCGTTTCGGTGTTGATTTATTACCGATTTTCTTCTCAATCACGTACGGACTAAAATCGTTTTCACTCTCTTCAGAAAACACATCTTCAACGATCTTCTTGCGATCAGAAGAGCGTTGCTTTAATTTCTGTTGTTGCTGCTTTGATGATTTCCTACTTTCAGACGATAGTTCTTTGGAACTATCACGTGCAGGTTTTTGGTGGCGTTGATGGTGGCGATGGTGTTTGGTGCTTGTATGCGACGATCCCGTCGAATAGCCGGTGTCTTTTCGGGAGTTTTTCAATTTCCTACAACAAAAGGTTTGTTTAATTCTATCAAGTTTTTTTTGGGAATATTTTTAATTTTTTATTCAATGTTTCCTTTGACTTATGATTTGTCTGTCAGTGATCTCTATTTTTCATAAAATCCTGTAAGGTCCGAATAGCGCGTTTTAGTTTAAATACACGATTTCGAAGGTACGCGTAGATTGCTGTATGAAAGAAGCGGATCGTCGCTCAGTCTCAAATAACACGATCCAACTACCATTTAACACGGTGACTTTGAACGATGATTTACCACATTAACACGGAATGCCTTCTTCTACACTGTGTGTCCTTATTTGACAGAATTTAAAAGTGTGTCTATTTAAATGGAAATAATTTTAGATACTTCCGAAGTCGCGCGTAATTGAGCATGCGAATTGCACGGTTTAATTAAGCTCTAAAGGAGTGTGACTTTTTTAAGGGCTGACTCATCTGTTGTCGAACTTACTATAGAAATAGCAATTTGGCACTCTATATTCTGTGACAAATCTGACATGATATAATTGCGCAATTGAGTGCACGGTTTTGCTTTAAAAATAGCATACACCTCTAAAGAACACGATTTGATCGTCTTATTTTAACACTATTTACTTTAATCGAAAATCAAAACGTATCAAATTGTTATAAATTTCCGAATCGCTTTTACGTGGTTGAAAAGGCGAGATGTAGTTCGGTTGGCCGGATTTCAACAGACGAACTATACCATGAAATGGTGGTGTATGAAACCTCTATTTACAGACACTCCCCTCTGCCAACATACATACTAAATATTATGAATGGAATTTTCAACTTTTAGAACCTCCCTAATACGGACACCTTCCATTGCGGCCACTTTTTTCGAGTCCCGTGTGTGTCCGCATTAGAGAGGTGTTACTGTACTTCTTTTTCTCCTCATGACGATCTGAATTATCGGCGGACGAATCCTCTGAAAGACTCGATGATCTCAACGTTCTCTTCAAAATCTTCTTGTCTCGATTATATTTCGGATAATTCTCTCTGCTTTTCTTGTACATATCCGGTTTTGATATGATCGAAATTTTCGTTAATTCAAAATCATTTTTAACACTCTTCTTCTTATGTTCACTATAAACAACGTAAAGACGATACAATTGTAATAAGATAACTAACGTATTTTTACAAGTAAAGAACACATTCATATAACTGATAATTTGAAAATGTGTAATTAACAAGAGACGGAAAACAAGAAATGGTGCATCTTGTAGGGCGATATTCAACGCTATACCCCAGACATCAATTGTACAACAGCTTCTGGTCGATCTGCAATTATTTCACCATTAATGGTTGGTTCTCTTGTTGAGAATTCCAAGATACCTGTTTATTACGTTACCAGTGGTGGTGAGGCGAGATTTTCGTGATTTGGTCGCCGTTAAAACTACAGTGAATTGCATTAAACTCCACGACCTAGAAAATTATTATAAAAAAAATTAATTGACCGTAAAACAAAATAACACACACCATATGGACAAAGTGAGTAACACCAGAATCGGTTCGTTGGCAATTTTATCATCTTTGAACGAATCGAAGAATTCGATGATATCCGCAGCTGTACCTTCAAATTAATCAAAAGTTTCGCGTTAATTACTACAACAATTACAAATTGAATTGACTACCGATGTAGACGAGTAAAAGTTGGCTGAGTTGGTCGCGCGTTAAGTCACCTTTCGGCAACATCCATCGGCCGATGATCAGGATCAACATCAGGAATTGTTCGATTAGAGTGATCCAAGTTTCTGTGCTCAACGGGATTTCAGGTAATTTAATTTGTACACCAATCAAATTGTTGATGTCGTGCAGATTAGCTGCCGATGTTAGATTCAATGTTTCCTCTTTGACTCTCAAACGTCGATCGACTTTATCCAATTCTAGCAGCCAAATAGCCGGCATAATACTCGTTAAATATAAAAATACAGAAGGACAAAACCTGGAAACATTTAAGTGCTCCTTTATTACGAATTTGGGTCAATTTGCTAGCGCGTACACCGCCATCACCCACCCCCCAATTTGGTTTATTGTCGCTTATACAAATTGGTCGGAAATGAATTGTCGCGCTATGATGACTGGGCGATAATGAGGGCAGATTTGCGTCATAACATTAGATTATCGCAATGTTTGTCATTCATCACGTATTTATTTTGAACATTTGGCTCTACGATTAATACAAAACACACACAAAAAGCGCGAGATTAAAGAAAGTCAATTTGACAACTTTCCAATAATTTCGAAAAGAAAAATAAACGATTCTTTGAGACGAATTAAATATGCGTCAGCGACTAACCCTGACCGTGAAAATTTTTGGAAAATCTTTGATAAATCGCGATAATCAATCAACGATCCGGGCACAATTCCAAATATTTGCAACAAAATAAATAAATAACGAAACGTACAAATTTTGCCAATCTGTTTTTTGCATACAAATTTCAACTCACCACTTCCATTCTTGATTCTCTTTGATGGTCAATGTGAAGATGCCTTCAAAAAACAACAGGATAATCGGTGAACTTAGATACCAATAAAACGAATTCTTTTTGAAAATCGTCACTTGCCATATCGCCACAAAACCATGCGTAGCAAACACTAAACGTGTAATAATTGCCTTTATTGTTGCTACAAATTTCGCCATACCATCCAACTGACTTTAAAGAAAAATAAATAAATACTGAAGAACATTTAAATTGATGGATTTGCGCAGGTTGATACCAACAAGGTAAACTACCCCTAATTCGAATTTACCGCCATTTCCGCTACCATTCTCGACAACATTGCCATCTATTATAAATCATTCGAACTAATTAAAAAAAAAATCTAAATTTATCATTATTGATAAACTATTAACACTAAATTCGATCAATTTATGATTCTTATTCATTGTAATTAGTTAAATTATGGCAAATATTGCTAAATTTACAATTTTTGTAGTAATTACGACGCCCTCTATTGGTGGTTATTGAAACTAACCGACCATAACCTCGAAATTGTTGACAGTTGTATCATTAGCGGTGGGGAGAAATGAGTCAATTTGTACTAAATAATTTATTAATTATAAACAATTATCATGTGATTAATTATTCATATTAATTAGCTTTAATTTCGGATCCATATAAGTCAAGTAGGTATACACTCTTTTGTTATTGTTGTCATATTATCGCTTGTTTTTTTTTTTGTGATAGATGAAATCTGTTAATTCTAGCGAAATTATGTGTTTTAGTTATGGATACCAATAATTTAGGATGGTTGAGTTTAATCATTCTATTATTAGTAACAACATTCGGTACATTTTGGTTATTTACAATTATTTTAAGTTTCATCATATTCCTATTGGGATTGTTAACTTTATTGTATTTACAAAAGGGGAATGTCGATAAGTTCCATAATAAATGTGCTGGTAATCCATTAACTGCCGAAATATTGAATGAGGGCGGTCTAAATTATGTTGTTAAACAATTAACAACACCAAAGAAAGTACAAAAATCGGATAATCGTGTAACTGGCAGTGAACTAATTGATAGTTCGTTACAAGAGATACTCGGCTATGTTATACGTGATTATATACAACCCTGGTATAATTTGATATCTAGAGATAGTGAATTTACTGAGATTACAGTTAAGAAGACAGCACAATCGTTTGCCATCAATATTTCTAATCGGTACACAAATTACAATTATTCTCTAATCGTTTCGTTAAAAAGTCTGTTTTTTCAAATAGTATTAAAGATATTGATTGGATACCGTATCTAACAACACGTCTAGTTGATGATGCAGCGACACATTTACGTTTATTTAAACAAGCCAGAACAAAGATGAAATTGTATGAGAAGACGCGAACATCGAAACCGTCACCGTCGTTACGTGACCAGAAAGTCTCACCGAAAAAGACACATAAACGCAATAAGAGTGAAACTGATATTAGTTGGTATCATGGCAGAACCAATGAATTACCACAAAAGGGTAAATTATGTGATACAATTTAATTAAAATGAATGTAACATTTGAAATGTTTTCGATTATAGAACAGGAATTTAATGTGGGTAATTCGAAATTTTACGTGTGTGATAATAAGAAGAATCAATCATTAGAGGACCATTTCTTCGATTTAGAATGCCAAATGGAGAATAATTTAATTTGTAGGGATGTTATTTGTATAGATGAGGCCAAAGAAAGAGGTAAATTGTAGATTAAATTATTAAATACAGTAGAACTTCTATTATTCGGGGTAATAACGGAAGGTTTTCACAGAAAATCGAAAATCTCGTATATCAACTTAATTTTTAGTTTACTAAATAAAAGTTAATG
The DNA here is from genome assembly GCA_021725515.1 of Epicauta chinensis. Taxonomy (NCBI): domain Eukaryota; kingdom Metazoa; phylum Arthropoda; class Insecta; order Coleoptera; family Meloidae; genus Epicauta; species Epicauta chinensis. The sequence goes on along the minus strand of JAEDXX010000074.1, from coordinate 117,920 downwards.
AGACAAAATATGTAGAAAGTATTCCATACGTTTATTTATAACAATATTTTTCAACAAAATGGACAAAAAAATTTTTTTTTGAAGTGAAACTTCTTTAGGCGCAGTAGGGTAGTAAATTTGTTCGGAAGCGTAACGAAAATGCGAGACTCCTTGAAGGGAAATCCTTCCCCTCTAACAGACAGCTTAGAGGGAAGAGTGGGGGCGTTGCTTCTACTCTCTCTGTGTCAGTTCTGCCAATTGTGTAAAATAAACACTAGGGCCTAAAGTTGGTATCATTGTCCGATGTACAGCGCCCTCCCGAACGAAACTAAAATTTCCTGGCCTACCGCGATTTATGATTTTTGTCTTTATAAATTAATTAATGGCGTTAAATTATATTTTAATATTGTTTTGAGATAAGTCAAATGCAGAAAAAGACAACTGCAGAAGAAAATCGAGCCTTTAGATAACGGCAGAAAGAAAATAAACCAATACAAAAAATGAACTCCATCTCTAACCAAAGAAGTTTCACTTCAAACGCGCAGCATTCCATACACTTTCAATTTTTTAAATTATAATTTTTAAACTATTTTATTTTATTTTATGTCCTCATTTCCTGTATGGCGATAATTTGACTGAAATCAAAAGTCTGTTGCAAATAATTTATCAGAATTTTGTCTTTTATGAGTTTTGACAACCACTGTAGAGTTGTCCACTTTGAGCAGCTCCTTAAGGCTTTAATTCTTAATTAGAATGATTATGCATTGGTCCTGAAATAGGGACTCCGGTAGCCCATCAGTTTAAACCCTTAGAAAACGACGTTACTTAAAGTTTAAGTTTTCATCGTTTTTATGAACGAAACGCACAATATTTCAAGTAATAAAAGCAGACCAAAATGTTTTTATTCTTCACGATAGTGTTCACCAGTATCAAATACTGTGAACAATTTCTTTAACGTTTTCACCTTTATCCAGGACGTGTTTTATTATTTACAATTTTATTTTATTTTGACTTTATAGAAAATTCTAAGTACAAAATGACTTTCCAGTAAAATCCCTAGTCAACCAAGATAGTTGTAAATCAAACATAATTCCTCCTACATATCCCAGATAATTGGATTTCGCGATAATTAAACCACGGATAATAGAGTTTCTACTGTAATTGGATAACTTTCACTTTCTCTTAATAATTTAATATTATCTATTTACTTATTTATTTGATTTTTGTATAGAATTTCTATCGGAAATTGTGGAGATCTTATTATATATTCTACTGCCCGATGAAGATTTTCAATGTAAACCATTACGATATGTATTAAGGGAGATATTTGCTAATTGTGTAATTCTACCGTTATTTTCACTGCTTTCTGATCCTGATTATATTAATCAAATCATCATCTGGCTGGTAAATATTTTCATTTATTTTAAATACAATAACAGAAATCGAACCTGGATCTGCTGCTTTTCTATTAAAAATACGATAAAAATTTCATTCTAAAGTGGAGTTCTCCATACAAATTCTTTCATTGGTATTATGGAATAATAGCTGTATTTTATATCCAATCTTCACGACACTGAATTGAGTAGTGATTAGCGGAAAATTACGAGCACCTTGAGAGTAACTCTATTTCAATAATAACCAAGTCAAATTGTAAAACTCGTCGATAATGGTCTGGAACTGTATTTTTTTTATTATCCACACCTCGAAAAAATATTTTAATAATTTTTTCCTTCTGCAAATCAACTTTAGCTTTCTTCGGTTTTTCCAAATTTCTTTCAGTTCAATTCGTAGAAAGTAAACTTGATTTGTGAAGGGTGAATCTGGGTTGAAAATACTGAATTTGAAACTCAAAAACTGTACTTTTTGTTCGTTCATAAAAGAGAGGCTTTTTACTTCTTGGCACTCTGTAGAGAGTATTTTAATCCACTGCCTTCTCGTCTTCTAAATTTTTTACTTATTTACTTGTAAGACAATTTAAGAGGGTGATTGTTTCCAGAAGGGAAAAAAAGAAGTGAACTCATTGGACTTCATGTAAATTTCTGTATACAGACTATTTCAGTTCACGCATCCACCTTTCAGAAATTCTTCAATTATTAAAATATTCGTATACAACCTTCAAGAACTTAAACTGGGTCACCAAAGGTCCTTGAATGCTTAGGCTTAATTTTAATAATTAACGAAGTTCTAAAAGGTGGGCGCTTGTGCTGAAACACTGTATTTGTTCGTCTACTTCATAAGCGCCTTATCGCTACAGCTTTGAAACTTAAACAAGAAAATAAAATAAAAAGTCGCCCAATTCTAACTTCTCTCGCTTAAAGTGTTTAAAAAAAGCACTTTAAGGTGTTATAATAATTTTTTAAATAGACTTTTTGACCAATCTTGGTTGATTTAGAAGAGAAATTAATACCGAAAAAATTCAAGATGAATTTCTAGTGGTGCAGTTCAATTTAGTCGGTTAAGCCGACTAAAAAAGTTAGCTAAGTTAATTAGCTGGCTAGCCGATCAGCTTAACCGATTAACTGAATTAGCTTAGCTAATGGCTAAACGGCTAACTTTTTTTTAAGCTGTTTTACAATTTCTTTTTCACCGACAAAAAGATAACATTGATATTGCTTTTATGAACAACAAAACAACAATAGAATAATTTATTAGATTAATTAATATTTTACATTTATTTTTATTTATAAAAATGGCTTTTAAATTAATTAGAGAATTATTTTTATTTCTATTTTGATAAAGAAAAATTAATAAATTTGCATTGTGAAAAAGAAAGATTGTTAAACAGCTTAAAAAAAATTAGCCGTTTAGCCATTAACTAATTAGCTATGTTAATACGGTTAACCGGTTAGCTAACCTTTTTAGTCGGCCTAACCTGCTAAATTGTACAGCACTAATTTCTAATTATTTTTAATTATAAAAAGACACAAGTACACGTAAATCAACCGTACACATTTCGACTTCCACAGGCCACATTATAATGATAATTAGGATTTAACTCGACAGTACTATGAGGCCTAGGGACCATATAAAATTCTACACAGAAATTTGTACGGCGTTCCTCTGCCTGTAACTTTGTGTTTTTGCAAGTTAGGATCAGCGATTTTTTGGACTTCTAATTGAAGATACCTTCTTAAACTATCTTATCTCAACTGGTACTTTTTACTTCCTTATAATTGTAATTGTGACCGGTCTTTTTTGGATACACTAATAACCAATTTGGGGATGAAATATCAAATTATAAGTGCTCCTAGTGTGCGCTAACCGACGTAGATAATTGAAGCCAGTTTCTCAATTTTGGAAAATTATTACGTATATAAGGTAGCTCTTATAATGAGAAAGCAGAAGGTCTGGGTTCGAATTTGGTAGCGAATTATGCTAGATTTTCGTTAATTGTTTCTAGTGTTTGCGCGACGTCTCGATGCCAAGTGAAATCTTCTTAACAACACTACGTTTAACAGATAACTGTGATGAATTGAAAAGTACCAAAGAACTTGTTAATAAAGAGATACAACAATTACGTTCACGTGATTCCGGTGGTGATAGTGATTTATCAATTAAACAACAATTAAGTAGTCTATTCTATTTATTAAAATTGATTGATAATCGTTTGATAAAAATCAATAATAATGATGATGATAATAATGATATAATAACATCAACAACATTTGATTTAACACAATTGGAAAATTATAAAAAGATCGATTTGAATTTACAACAAATATTAAAAAATAACATTGCTTTATCATATTTTATTGATTATATAACAAGTCATGGTAAACAATTAGATTTATTTTTTTATTTAAATATAGAAGGTTGGAAGATATCAGTTGAACAACAATTATCCGATTTGCATATAAATCGCATTAAAGGTATGAATGATAATAGTGGACAAATCTATGAGGCGATACGTTCAACAGCTTTAAGTATTTATGAACAATATTTGAGTGATAAAAGCGAACAGAAAATCCAAATGAAACCATCATTATTGCAGAGTTTATATTTTAAAATACGCAATTTAAATGAACAACCCAGCGAATTATGGTTTGATGATATCCAACAGGCGATCTACGATAAGATGGAAACGAACGATGAATTTCTACCAGCATTTAAACGTAGTAAAGCCTACATTAAATTGTTACAAGAACTCGATTTAATACCACAGAATCCAACCGAAGAAGATACAATTAGTTTGAATAGTAATGAAAGTCTTGAGATGAATACAAACGAAACTACAACACAATTAACAAATCTATTATTACCGATTGATGTGTCGAGTAAAAGTGTGAAACATGCACGATCATTTAGTGATGTTACAATGTTCTCAACGAAACAATCCGCAAATAATTACAATAAAGAGGAGTTGATTAAAATCGAAACCACTGATGATGAACAAATGAATTTAGAGAAGAATCTGAAAAGTGGCGATTACACATTAACTGTTAATATTATCGAAACGGGTATTGTTTGTGAGAAAGGTAAAACTTTTGGTATTTATGCGATACAAGTGAGTCGTTTGTATGATACTGGATTTCTGGAAGAATGGCACATCTATAGACGTTACAGCGACTTCCACGATCTACACACGAAAATCAAAGATAAAGTAATTTGTTTGTATATGAAAATCGAATCGATTGAATTATTCGATTATAGTTTCCAGATTTGTCTAAAATCCCATTTCCTGGAAAGAAAACATTCCACAATATGGACCGAGCGGTTTTGGAACGGCGCATGAAGATGTTGGGTTCCTATATGTACGAAATCTGTCAACGTAATGTTATAATAACCCATCCTGGTCTACAAGATTTATTGATGACGTTCTTGGAACAGGGCGATTATGATAGAGCCACTGGTGGTCCAATTTCTAGCACTGTAATTATTTCTAATTATTTCCAAAAATAATTTTGTTTAATTTGTTGGTTTATAGATTGATACGCTAGTGAATCCGTTAAAATCCGGCATGAAAACTATAAAGAATATGCCGGAACAATTGATAAATACCGTCGATGAAGTTATGGGTGGTTTAACCAAGGTTTTCCATGGGAAACCGGGTCGATTACCGGAAGCGAGTAAAGTGGGCGCTTCAATTGAAGAGGTCTACATTGTAACGATCCTAATCGATTCCCGATTAATATTTCAATAATTTTAGACTGATGATAACATTCCATTACGTATTATGCTGCTATTAATGGATGAAGTATTCGATTTGAAATCGCGCAATCAATGGTTGCGGCGTCGGATTGTTACGTTATTACGACAAATCGTTCGTACAATGTTTGGTGATATTGTTAATCGACGAATATTAGATTACGTCTCCTATATAACTAGTCCGAAGAATGTCGCCCACTATTTGTGTGTTTTTAAGTAAAATTATTGTGTTATATGCAAATATTTGTTGTAATAATCGATCGTTTTTTTTTTCTGTAGGCAATCATTTTGGCCGAACGGTATGAAATGTGAAAAGAAGCCAGAACGTGATGATGATACAAGGAATCGTACACGGATTGCAGCAAAAGTTGCATTACTTTCCTGTTTATCAGATGAATTAAAACATATTATCGGTTCGGAAACGACGCGCAGAGGCTTATTAACAATCTTCGAATTATTCCAACGACCAATATTGAATCGTAGATTATTATACGTATTATTAGAAGGTGTATTATCTACATTATTCCCTGAAAAGGATATGTTTAAATTATTTCAGAAATTGCATTCAAAATCGAAACGAATCCAAGATAAACACAATACTCATACTATTAGGTGATAATATTTAATTATAAATTAGTTTTAAACAGAATTGGTGCCATAAACACCACAACTATTTTATTATCGATTTTTATGTAGTCAAATCATTTATTTATTTATATTATTTGTTTATTGTTAATCGCCTTTATTTTGTTAGAAATAAACTTATAATTCGAATTTGGCGCGCAATTCTTTGGTAACAAAACCAAATACCCTAAAAAATTGAGGTTAGTTTGTTTTTGTCATTTTCAATTGTAAAATCGTTGAAAATGGTCCATTTAACACTGTCCAGATTTTTGAAAATCTCTCCAGCCGTTAAAGAGCTGCGATTACATTTATGCCAAACCGGCAAAAGTAGCGAAGGCGTGCGGTGAGTGGCAAAAATCGAAAATTTGAGGTTATGTAATCAGGGGGCTCTTTATAGGAATTTCATCGAAAAACAGTATGTTGGCATCAAAAAAGCGAATCCGAACTGCCCGATATTGGTGCGCGAATGTTCTGGTGTTGAGCCGAAATTATGGATTCGATACGGTAATTATTGTAACTTTTTTTTTGTTAATTATCAACTTTATCGTTTGCAGACTTGGGTAAAGAGAAGAGCGTCCCATTGTCGGGATTGAGTGATTCTGACGTTATGAAGAATTTCGAAATTGCAGCTTCCGGGAAATAATCGTGTCTTGTTGAATTAAAGTAGTAATTGTATATAAATTTATTAATAAATCGTGTCAAAATAGACGCTTCTATTAACAACAGAATAAAATCTATGCTTTGATTGGTGGCAAGCCAAATAATTCCGGCTTGAATTCGAGTAACGAATTCAATTTTAACGTGGCATGTTTGTACATCGACTCAGGTACGTTTTCATCAGGTACGATTACGCATTGCATGCCGGCTTTCAGAGCCGCCGTCACTCCATTCGGTGCATCCTCGAAAACCAGACAGTCCTCCGGTTTCGGTTTATCCTCAAATCGGGCGGCGCAAACCAGGAAAATATCCGGCGCCGGTTTACCATTCTTCACATCCGGATCATCGCCGCCCGTCACAATGTGATGGAACAATTTGAATAATTCTTGATGTGGTGCCGTTTTTATCCGGAAACTGTCGTGGTGTGAAGAACTCGCCACAGCAATAGGTATCTGGTTCGAATGTAGATGTTTAACTAGTCTAGCAGCACCTGGAACATAGTAATCGTAGTAATCAAGTAGAAGTTTATCGTTTTTTTGTTTTATTTTGTTAGAAATCGAGTGCAATCAACCTGGCATTAGAGGTAAAGGTTTATAGAACATGCGGTTCGTCAGCGCTCGGAATTGTGTTAGAAACTGTTCCGGTGCTATCGGTAATTTCATTTCCTTAACAGCAATTTCTGATGATACCGTATCAATTGTACCAATAACTTTGGCTTGTATATCGGATGTGTAAACTTTACCGAATTTTTTTGCAATTTGTGCTATTGCCGTCTTGTAAATAATCTCCGAATCTGAAAGAATAAGAGAAAAAAACCAACAATCAATGTACTGTTACATACCTGGCATTAGTACAGCATCTGTCATGTAATGTTTGTATAGTGCTTTCGATTTTTGATAGTACTCGTCTGGTGTTATTGGTAAATCGAATAGTTCAACCAATTTTCTAGCTTGATCGTGTCCTCTTAAACCCATTAGTTGTAATTTGGTTGACCAATCACATGTCTTTCCATATCGACTTAAGATCTCGTTTGCAATATCAGTATATAAACGTTCAGTATCTGGAAGATGTGTACGAGACGATCTCAAAATTTACAACAAAATGCTCACTGTATAACAACATTTTCGTACAACAGTTTTTTCCAAATTGTGGTGCATAAAAATTTAGACAGGAGTCTAAGAGCGCTAAGGTGTGGAAACATTATTTCAAAGAATTTTTGGTTTCATGAACTACTAATGAAAAAAAATGTCGGATTTTGGTCGGCTTGCTACATCATAATCAACACGAAATTGTTTACCCCACATATATACAGAGTGTTTCAAGCAATGTGATCGGATTTTGAAAAAATAAATCAAAAACTTAAAGTATAGGTCGTTTCATGATAAATTTCGAAGAATCACGAGAGAAGAGAGCTTCTTAAGTCTAGGCGACTCTCTTACCTTTTAATCATCTCCCATATTTTCACTCTTTCTGTTTCATCTACAGTATAAACCTCCATAAACCACACCTTAAAGTGTCAAAGTTACGTGAAACGATCTCTACAACTCTAGGCTTCCTTTCATTACTAAATTGTCCGTGTTTGCTAATCAATAGAAGAATTGTTGATATTAATAGTTCGATATTTCAACCTCATAAAAGATTTACAATAGGAACAGGGACAATTATTTTTAAAAAATGGGTCTTACGCCAAAAAAGGAGAAACCTTGCGTACCATTTGAAATAAGCTTGCGTGGTAATAAAGCCGATTTGTTTTGCTACAATCCACTGCGTAATATTCAAAAATTACTGTATTTTTTTATTTTCAAAGTAGCTTTATGTAGCTTACTGATTATAAGAATCTTTGACACAATACGTGTTCTTGAAGCAAGCTAAATCTTCGAGGGGAAAGATCTGACTCTTGTACATTTAAACAAATTTAGTACCTTTTGAAAAAATATTGATATTAAACAGGGGAGGATTCCCGACTCTGGGCAACAACGACCCCTCCTTATTAAAAAGAGAACTTCCAAAGAACAAGATTTTTATAAGAAAGCTACGGCCCACCTGGCGATTACCTGGTCATCTTTATAGTCAGTCCGCCTCTAATATCGAGCTTGATAGGACCTTGTAAATGTTTTTCAAATAAATAAATAAACACTCAAGGCAAAAACATTTGAAAGTATATTTGATAAGTAAAATAATGGTCGAATTTTTGGAATAAAAATCCACTACGAAAAACTTCCAAAACACATTGTTAGCTACAGATGAACGTCTCATCACTCTTAATTGTAGTCTTGGGCCGAAAGGGACCTTAAAAGAACCGAAGATTGGGCAATGTCGGTGTACAATAACAAATTACTGGCGCACTTGCAGAGCAGTTTTCCAATATAGAACTGAATACTGTTATTTTCCAACATGGCTAGTGTGGAAAACCAGTCTTCACGATAATAAAACTGTCAACATACAGTCTACTGAAAGCTTAGGGCAAAAATTTGGAAAGAGTACGAGAACTTGGTAATTTCTAGATTTATGATTTCTAGATATGTTGCGTGTCTTTTTTGATTATGGATGACATTTTTTCTGCTCTGAATAAGGCAAAAATTTCGTATATTTTTCTATTTAACGATTCAAAAGCTTCAAGGGTTCTTATTGTGAGGACACGTTATATCTAATTGTTACGCTGCAGTGGATAGGGGGCGCTCTCGACTTTGTATAATTGGTTGCATGACTCACAATGAAAGGTGACATTTATGTAATATTAAATATTTTAATTTTACCATAAAAATAACAACAATCCACTTACCTAATAATAATCCGTCCAAATCGAACAAAACATGTGTAACATTTCTAAATTTGTGCATTTTTAAAAATTATTGCTATCGATTCTCTTGATAATAACTACTTTATAAATTTAATTTAATTGACAGTTTTTATTGTGCTTGTTTCTAATATCTAACTTAATTAATAATTAGTCTATTATATAATCGAAAATAAATAAAGAAATTAAAGCTGTCGATAGGTTAAATTGACCAATTTCTTCCCCCACTCCTAGCGCCGTTATTGGAAACAAATGCGAATTCGCGCCGACTCTGTTTCAACGTCTGTGGCATGCCGCTGTTATTTGTTGTCACCACCACCACCACCACCTCCGCCGCCACCTTCTTTCTTTAAGCCGGCCAAGTTGTCTTTTTCCCCCATTCAGTTTGCGCATGTACACGGCGGTATAAAGAGCTTGTACGTTATTTGCGAACGTTCAGAGCGGTTACTGGATTTACCGGAATGTGAATTTTTGGGGGTTGAAGTGTGGTGAGTGTGCCTTAGCAACCGGAAAAATCATCGTTGATTGTTGACCAAAAAAAAACAATCAAACAATAAAGAATTACAACGTGTTGACGATTATCGTAAAATGGATCAAAGATTGAAATAAAATTACCGAGAATCTATCGCAAGTTTTTGATTGATTTCAATTTAGAATTTAAGGGAGGACTCAGTTTAAGGGTTGTTTGATTTGCGGGTGTTTTTTGCATTTAGAAGAACAGAACCGTTAGCGAAATGGCTGTGATTGATAGGACTGAGTGTTTGGACAGTCGGTGTATACGTCAAATACAGGGTATTTTATTGGTTTTGATTTGTATAGGGGTAGTTGGACAAAGTTATACAATTGAGAATTGTGATGAGATTAAACAGGAATTAGGATATGCTGGATTTCCCATTGATAAAGTACCAGAAAAACCTGATGCTGGTAAGTTCGCAATGAATATATTTTGCGCGTCATTCCATCCCTTGTAAACAGTTTTTTTTTTGGCATTTGGCCAAGTGGGACGATTGCGGAGACACAAGTCCTAGACGGACTGGCATTGGTGAATTTTTTTTTGGCCGAAATGTTGCCACAAATCAAACCCTACCGCGGGGGAAGAAACCCTGACTTTCCGAAATTCCAAATCCCCACGGGCCGATTTTGTTGATTGTAATCGAGGCGGTTGGTTTAATTAACATTCAGATCTAGATTTGATGATTTTTGCTTTTAATCAAACAAATGTAGGTAAATGACTATTGTTTGGTTATCAAAAAAAAAAAGATTTAGTTGATTTTTAAATAAAATCTGCATTGAAAATTTGAGTCGATTTGATTTGTTTAAAAAAATGAATTTTAATTAATTATTCATCATAATTATTCAAATTAGGCAACATCAAACAACTCCAAGAATAATAAAGCAATTAATTACTTTTTCTAATCAATTAAAATCTCGTTTATTAAAGAAAAACAACAACTAAATTGACGAAATTTTAATGGATCAAGTTTATGGATCCTAATCTCAATTTACGTCACTTGTACTCAGTCACTATCTAAACAATTAAGTAGCCTAAACACCATCTAAAATGTATAGTAATCACGTGATATGTACTCAGAACAGTAGTTTTTTTGGCCACTCTACAATCTAATGATTTAGGACTAGATGTTCATAGAATATTTGGACGTGGGATGTCTTTCAAAGTCATTAGGGGGAGAGTAGCGAGAAATCGATCTATAACGCTTCTTTTGTAACACTGGAAACGCGTAACATCTTTAAACATAAGATGAAAGATTCTGATCCGTGTGAGTTGTTCATATGATGTCATCACAAGGTGGCTATATGCAAAGGGGTTGGGTTTCTGGCTCTAAAAATGACGGGGTGTTTTTTAATAGTACATGGAATAGTTCGTAGAGAAGGAAAATGTCATTATACAGCTATGGCATTTTATTTAGCCATAATCTGTTACATTACTAATTCGATCTTTCTGCATCGCTTTTATCATTAGAGAAGTATCAACGGAAGGGAAAAAACATTGGCATCTTCACCTGCTGACTCAGACAAAAATGCTAGATACCTTCTTATTCTCATATGCGTGTGCTTCGAAAAGAATCGTACAATAAATATAGAAGCAATTAAAGAAGGCCAAATGTTTTTAAAAATACTGTCACTAACTGTTTAACTCTGCCTAAGCTTTCCTAGCGGTCAACGCAAAGTTATGTGTTCAATACTTGCTGTTACAGTCCGACTTTATCGACTAAAAACTCAATGGTAAAGTAGCACTTTACCCATTCAACGGTAAAGGGTTTACTTTACCATTGAGGTGGGTAAACTCCATAGGAACCAACAGCAAAGGAACAAAAACAATGTTGTTTAGAGAAATCCAATAGCAACCAACAACGATTGGCAACTGTATGAATAATTATGTCAAAACTTATTAGAAAATCAAAAAAATAAAAATAAAAAAGAGTTTGAAGGGCAAGTAATAAACAAAATCTGGTACTGCACACGGTGGTAAAGTCTCTTTATCCACTCATGGAGCCAAACTTCCGCTCTTGGATAAAGTATGACTTTACCACCTTGAACAGTAAATAACTATTTCAGCACTCATCAAATTAAGAGTGTGCTACTAATTTTTTTTCACCTAATACTCGTCAAAATGCTCTCAATACGTAAAATCTAGTGCAAGACGCACTAAAAACTACCACCCCTAAAATTATGCCGCTCTAAGCTCGCTCTCTCTATGGCAAAAAGTCTAATTCATCGATCAGAAATCTTCTCATAAACATATTAGAGAATAGTCAAATCGTATACAGGTACGGCATTTTATCTAAACACACAGCGCGATGCTAGTTAAAGCACCATTACTGTATATCGAAAATATGTTGTTAATTGATAGAAACAATCTATTCTAAGAAAGTTTAGATTGATGTCAAGACATTTTGGGTTATTGTTGTACACGTACCACAGTTTTTCAACCACTGTTCTATAAAATAACGTTCCTTTTCTCTTACACGATTGTTATGCGATCCTTTAAACTTTAACCACTTGTACAAAAACTGCGTATCATAAATGAATGTAAATATCAATTGCCCTTGGAGATGGTGATTCATCATTGATTTCAATCCTGTTATTGACACTTACACCCTTTACAGATATATTTCTGTTGATTGTGAAGAGGGTGCGATGAATTGAAAATAATTGTACATAGCGCTCTGTTCCTGCAACTACCCTCCTTTCAATTTGTTTTTTTTTTTACGGTTTGTTGATATTCGGATCTGTTAAAGGTGATTCTGACATGTTGTTTATAAAATTGTTAACATTTTTTTTTTGTATTTTCGTCGAAGAGAAGAACGTTTAAATTGAAAAACATAATTCAAACGATACAGACATATTTATTGTTATTTTTGAAAGATTTATTTGTCAAGTCGTGTGAAGAATAATAACAACAACAACAACAAGAGCATGAAAGATAACAGCAACAAGACGACGGTTATGTTGTTTATATCTGATTTTTGTTTAGAATTGATAAGGAATTTTGTTTATTTCAATCAAATCCAGTGGCGGCGATTAGAACGCCACAAAGATCTGATCTATTCCTGCAGAGGCTAGCAAAGTTTTGGGCACAGAACCGGCCTTCCCAACAAATGGGCCCGGATGCCTAAACTCAAGAAACAAGAGATAAATCAAATACAAAAATAAAGCACACGAGAGGCTCCGGTACTTTGCAACTTCTTTACGCCTTTGCGGCCGACCCTGAGTGGCTCCAAGGCAGTAAAAAAATCTCTATTGTCATTATTTGCATATAAGAGTACCACTTATGTAAGGGTTGTTCTTGTTATTTTTTCCTATTATCAGATAATTGTAGTAGAAACAATCACGCTAATGTTTGTTTCAATAAAAATAGAGGTATTGGAAATTGCGAAAAGCACGCAAGACGACATTTTCAAATTGAAAATTATCGCCATTACTGCATAGTCGATTAAAATCGCCCCTAGACTGTCTCTATAATTATTTAAATGAAATATTACTAACACAATAAATAAATAAAGTGTGGAATGCATTCCAACAGACCTGTTTAAAAATGTGTTTCATACAGCATCTTTAAGAATTTCAAATGGTTTGTAATTATCTTATTAACTTTCACTTTGATGAATCATTATTATTATCAATAATTATCATTGTTATCATCGCACTCACACTTGACAGATTGTTAAAAAAATATCCGAATATTAACACTTTTTCATTATATTTAAGTCGTGTTTATGTGGTGTTGCAAACTGTTCACGCAAGAGGGCGATTCCAGAATTGCAAATTATTGTAAAGTCGTTATCATGCACAATATCCTTTAATTACGAGTAGTTTAATTGCAGTTTTATAAAGAATAACCAACAGTTATCAACTTGTTACGCTACTGATTTACAGTAGTAATGTTATTTGTTACGATTCTAATCTATTTTATGGTTTGAAACGTTTTATAACAAAGTAATTCAATTGAAATATTATCGTTGATTTCAATGAAATTATTGAATTATATTTTATTGAAACGTGGAGATAAATATATACTGTTGATGTTTGTTTATTTTAAAATTAATTTGATAAAGCGTCTCGTACACGCACAATCAAGAATTATGCAATCATTATAACTTTAATTTTCAATTTAGATGAATTGCTTTTACTATTTATTGATATTAGAGAAATTAGCGCACTCGATTGCCATTATTTCTGTTTGTTGTAAACACCACCAAATCGGATATTTGTTTGGCAACACACAAGTAAATGTCATCGAGTTCTCCACTTCTCTTTATTGATTGCAGGTTGTCTGTTTGTTGTTTATAGTTTGCAGTTCGTCACCATCAATCTTGATAATAGGTTGTGAGTTGAGTCAATTTCAGTTTTAGTTTTATATGTTCGTTGGTTGGGTTTTATTTTATAACAATTTACTCGTTCATGTTTTATTTGACACAATATTCTGTGCAGTTTATTTTTGAAATGAAAAAATGTATGACAAGTTTTAAATAAGTAGGAGTGGAACGATTGATACTTGCTATATTTTGTATTTATTGATTGTTGCAATTTCAACGATCACACATTTCTCAAACAAGTATATTTTCGTCCTACTATTGGTAGTAAATTGCGTCATTGCATTAACTGTATACAGTGTTGGCAAGCAGAATAAACCAATTTTTGTATATGATAGAACAGTATAGTTATGAGAAATTCGACTTATTTGTAAGATTTGCATTTGTAAAGCTAGCTTAAGCTTGGTTCTACATCAGCTCGAGCTTTCCCGGCGTTTCAGGCAAGCTTAGTTTCGGCGCCCCTTTCCGGAAATGATTTATATTTAAGTTAAAAAAATTAAACAAAAATACAACAAAAAAAAACATCGGGTGTCCTATCGAAAAGCGTTATAAACAAAGTCGTATTAAAACAATTCAAAACATTGAAGAAAAAAAGGAACAGACTCACAGTTTGGTTCCAGTTGTTGCAAGCAAAAAAATATATAATTATTTGAAAATTTACCATTTTTATGGGAATCCTGAAGCTGTTTGGCATGGGATATCTGATTTTATCCCAAAGGCACTGGCACTTAAACTAACACTAGCACTAGACAATTAATTTTTGATTATCAAAGAAAACACAATTTTTCGAAACAATTTAACACTTCAAAGACCGGAACACAACTGAACACGAACCAACCAATCTACAAGTAGTGTTAAGTAAATGTCCTTTATTTAGTTCTTATCAAGAATGTACGTACGCGATTACTTTAATCTTCACAGTAACAAAAGAAAGGTGGAAAAATTTTTAAAATGCCTTCTGTAAATTAAAATACGGCTATCCAAATAAAAAGTACAATACAAATGAAGACATTAGTATGGATGCTATGGAAAACTTCAGCAAAACTTCCAAGGGTGGATTTGGTAAATTCCAGGACCTACGCAGAATTCAGTTGCAACGGTGCCAAATTTTCTACTCTCGAAATAAATGTACTTATTCTAAAATTTTGACTGAAAGAATTCTCCAAAAATGAGGTCTGTAGATCTGACATAGAATTGATCAATTGCTTGTCTCTGAGTTGGGAATCTTCAACAAGAAATAACGTTTTCCAAATTGAATCAAATCTTCTGTATTAGCAGCAGTTCCAAAGCTTTCAAAGGTAGTACCCCAGTCCTATATTGGGCAAATTCATTTATCGTTTTCTTCTTTAAGTAGTAAAATACTCTCAACAAAATGCTACTCATAAAGTCCAGCACTAAAATTATGTCGGCCCTGGCCCTTTGCTTTGCCAACTTTATTGTCACTTAACGTAAGCTTTATTGTAAAGAAAAGAAGACTTAGACCTGTGGCGAAACAGAATCGCCTTTAAATACAAGTGATAAAAGACTCATATAGTACCAATTTTGAGTCGAGACTTTTTGACGATAAATTGGACCTGGACTTGGGATGGCCTCATAAGTCTTTCCGCGACGTTGCTTGTTTTAAATGGTAGTTGGTTACGATTCATTTGCTTAAAGTGCAATCATTCTATTCTAACATGCATTGTTTTCTTCCTTCGGAGTTTGCTGATTGATGGTGTGTGGTCTGCTTTAAAGCGGAACCGTGAATAAAGCTCCATATTAACTTTGTTTTTTCAACACAGATTTATATATCTGCCTACTCATGTAATTATAATTCTAATATCACATATTATTATTTTAAGAAATTTTTCATTATAATTTATGAAATCATCAATAATAATTCTATTGTTATAGTATTTCCTAAACATTATTAATTCATACACCATAGTATAAATATACAAACTACAAAGTCAAAAACCTTAATGTTTCTCTTTGTCTATTCATCGATAGACTCAACAAAAATACATCAAAGTAAGTGTTCTGTTTATACATATATAAATATCCAAATACCAAATCATTTATTAAATATTCCCATTTCATTATCCTCAAAGGATCCTATTAAAAACAACGTAACTCATTAACAAAAGCCGTATATCGGCTTAAAGCACGACGACCTGTATTAAATTTCATAATATCGTAATTGTTCGATAACGTGTTAATTTTCTACAATTACAGGTTGTTTCTGTGCATTTATATCTTTCTATTTTCAATGTAATAATCACAATTATTTCAGAAATGATAATAATCATCGCTGGAAAACTTTGTAAAAGCTATTTCTAATTCAAATTCATCTGGATTTTCTCGGAAAGGGGCACCTGGAGCTGCAGGAAAGCATTAGTGACGCTGATAATTGTGTGTTTAGATCACTGATTCGCATTTTAGAATAGGACTATCCATCGGCCTTCCGATAGTTTAAATGTTCCCCAAGGACTGGCAATATTTTCACTTTCTTAAGTGAGACGAGTTTCTGTTTTACGCGACTTAATTGGGTCCGTTTATCAAAACAAAAATATGTCTCAGATAGTATTTGAAACTAAGTTCGAGGGCAGCTCCTGAAATGACAACTTAACTTTGTAACTTTCAATACTTTTTATTAGTGAAAATTAACGGAAGTTTTATCTGCATCAAAACATTTTTCAACATTTCGATTTGTCGCTTTTTTGGAGCGCTTTTTGGCTCTTGGAGAGCTACTATTTGATTGTAATACTCGCTTCATGGCTTAGAAACAAAAGGTTTCAACTCCTTTAGGTGTTGAAGTTTATCCTAAGTTATTGCACGTAGTGAGTCAAATCTTGAAAATTACGTTTCAATTTTGCAGGGATTCTTGTCTGCACCAATTCCTACTCAATTCATTTTCATATCAATTGAATGGCGAAACAGCACAAAATATTCGTCTAGTGTTTGTAGTCTTTTGCGTAAAGCTACTCGTCCGCAACGCCTTGTACTTTTCTAATTATGAGCGTCTCACTAAGCTGTTTTTTCCTGCATTGGTTGCGACTCATTGTCAGTAAGTCCAAATGTCTTGGAGAAAACACAATGAAATGTGCCCAAATCGTACCCATTTTCGTGTCAGATCAACAAAAATTCTCACAGTTTAACTTAAATCAGAATTCTGGGGCACATCTGTGGTCAAATGATTAACCGTTCGAGTGCCAAGCAGCATTTTGCTTGCAAGTGACAGCGCTTTAGGCTGCGATGCCGACAATCGTAATGCACTCGGTTTTTGTATATGAAATCAAATTTCTAATATTTTTATATAATTTGAAAGGGTGGCAGGCTAGGTTGAAAAACAAACAACGGCGCTTCTTGGCACTTGAACAGGCACAACAAAAACCGGTGGCACTCAAAGGGTTAAACAAAAATAGAATTCGATTAGATATAGTGTTAATGATTTCGCCTTTGTCTCATCTTTAAGTAGTTTGTTGACAATTAGCTTGGATGAAACGCCGTCCCTGTATACAGTCATTGAATGTGATTTATACAAAACTACATTAACTTCAAGGTCTTGAAGTTAATAAAAATTGTAATTAAATTTCGAATTTATTACATCAAATCTCATGTTTATAATCTTTTCCAATTATCTTTATTATTTTCTTTGTATATCGTGTATTAAATCAACCCCCTTACCGTCATTACCATCACCATCATCATCATTACCATTTCGTATTTTGTTAGAATGGCGAATAATCAATTAAACCTCCAACGGTGTTGGCGTTGATCGATGAGGGTGTGAAATGACATACACGCATCTGCAACGAAATTCATTGAGACATGAGATAACTGTAGGGGGTAGTTTTATAAAATCTAAGGGCTCGTATCTATCCACATCGTGGATATAAAGGGCACGCACTATTATTGTTACCAAATAGTGAGGAAATATTTGGAGGTATAGTTTCCTGTTTCATTTTTTGTCTTCTGTGTTATTTTGTTTCTTTTTTTGGAAAAAAAAAACGATTTGTAACGGTAAAACTGTCAGGTAGGTATTGTTGTTTTGAAAATAGCAATAGGGTGGTAAATTTTTCTACTGTAAAAGAATGTAGCGTCGATACGATATGTTGAGGTGTTTCCGTAACGACCACCCCTAAATGACCCTCTTTCTAGTGCCATTTTTATCCATCTCTTTTCTATTTTCCGTTTCTATTGTGTTAAAGTGGTTGAGGCGATAGAGGAGTGAGTACAATATAGTTGCTCTCTAAAAAATCGAGGGTAGGTGTTCGAATTACTGCTTAATTCATGTCATATAACAGCATGTAGCTCTTAGGGGGCGATTTTATAACTAGAAAAACAACCTATAAAATTGTGTAGACAGTTGCGAATTGAATCGTAAAGTGCAAATATTCTTAAAAATAGATTTTTACTTGATTTCTCTTGTCTGCGTGTTTGGCGACTACTTTTATTCAATTATAATGCCGGTTATTTTTATTAGTTATAAAAGTCGAAATTTTATTGTGTTGGAAAGTTTTTAGGGTTTTAAAGTCAATTTGTTGGATAGGCACAATATTTTATCGCCATTATTATGAAGCACCATGTAATAATGTACAGGCCGCTCCGTTAAACCATATCGGAACTCCACCTTTTCAAACTTACTAATAATTAAATCGAAAATTTGCATGTGCACGTTTACGTTGGCATTCTTTATGAAGATATCTACAATATTATAGAAAATCTTTTAGTTCAGGGCCATCGAAGTCGAATTTTCGATCAGGATTTCAAAAATCTACAAAACTGAAACATTTCCACATTTCGCATTATTCGAGGTGCTTGCAATTTGTTATTCAATAAAAATTTTCGCTACACACTTGGTGGCGATGTCCCTGATTGAAGCGTTACTAATTTTTCCAAAATCTGACCTTATGAAGTGAGTTTTGATTAGTGCTTCATATCAAGATAACAGATTAAGAAATTGGTCCAAAAATATTTGTCATAGAATATTCTCCAAAATCCTCCTTTTTGTAGCGATTTTTCATATTTCAGAGTCCGTCATTGCAACCTTTTTTGATGCCAAAAAGGTGTTTTCTATCTCGGGGAATCCTCGCTATGTTATTTAAAAATGATTATCTACAAAAGCACTGTGAAATTTTTCCAGACCGGTCACCCTCAGCAATGTTCGTTGATTATTCAAGGATTTTGCTACCCTTTTTCTGATGATTGAAGCATCCGCATTTTTATCAAAATCTTACGCTTTGAAGTGAATTTTGAGTAATCAGTGCTTCTTGAGACAGTAAATTAAGGACATTGTTCCGAAAATGTTCGATACGGGATATTGTCCAAAACTCTCCTCTTCTCTTCGTTTTCTAGCTAATTTTGTTCCACTACTTTTAATGCCTTAGGATCTGTTATTTGTAACCTTCTTTAATTACGGTGTTTTCAATAACAATGAATTTTGATTGCCTTCACGACCTCTGGAATCGCGTTTCTGTCCACTGTGAAGAGCAAGGGAACAAGCTTATTTCTCTAAACACGTTCTAATTGATCTGCACTACTAGTTTCTTTTAATACGGATTTGACTTTCTTTTATTCCGGAAGAGTGTTTTCCATATTGCCTTTGAGTCTTCAACTGTAGCTTTTCATTTCCACTATGAAGAGCTAACTTTGTAGGGCAACACGTCTATATGATAGCGAGCCCTACTGCTTCCAAATTTCTTTTAATACGGATTTGATACTGCAAGGATTTAGGTGTGGCTATTTTATTTATGATTGCGGCGTTTATGTGGGACCATTGAAGTCTAATTCTCGAACATAAATTTGAAAATGATTATCTACAAGGGTACTTCTATTGTCAAGTACTGTGAAACTTTTCCACATCATTGATAAAGAGGTGCTTACAATTTGTAATTCAATAATGGAGGGTTATGAGAGTGTTATTATTGAAAAATTTTGCTCCTCTCTCCTCTCCTCTTTTCGTCGTTTTCTAGCTGATTTTGTTGTGCTACTTTTCATGCCTAAGGGCCTGCATATCGGATTTTTCACTTGTTTGCAACCTTCTCTTATGTCGGAAAGGTGTTTTCAATCTCGAAGAATTCTTCACGGCCTCCGATATCGCGTTTTTGTGCACTGTGAAGAGATAATTTTACAAGTGAACAAAAGCCTATTTCTTTAAACACATTGTGAATACTGATCTGTACTACTTCCAAGTTTCTTTTAATATGGATTTGACTTTCTTGTTGCCTTCGAAGCCGCCAGTATCGCTTTTGCAGGGCAACACGAGTTTGTTACTGATCTGCCCTACTTCCAAGTTTCTTTCAATACGGCGATTTGATATGCACGGAATTAGCCGTGTTATAGAAGAATTCGCAAATTTTACTTCACTATCGTTGCTACTCAAGCAACTACGGCGACACGGTAAAGCCCAACAGAATACGGCTTGTTAACGCACGACTTGATAATCTAACAAAGCCTCTGCCGTATCGTCTCAATTCTTTCTTGTTTGGCTGACAAATAATTGAGAACACTCAAGTGGAATGATGGCATTATTAGAAATCTCAACTGAGCACGATGAACTTGATTGATAAATTTGAAATAAAGTCAATTGATAACGTTTGATTAATTACGAGTTATATTATTAGTTTCTAATAATTTCATTTCTAGATAAAAGTCAAATGATTTACAGTTTTTTAATTAATCAGATAGCGGGCGCCGTTGAAAAGTTTCAATTATATCACAATTTTTTCTTATTGAAGCGTAAATTGGGAAGAAGATAAAACAATTTTACATAAATCGTTCTGATTTATAAAAACTAATACTCATATCTGACTATTTTGCGATAAAATCGCTTGTTAATGACCTAAATTTTATGATTACACATTAGCCACAAAAATCAATACAAAATTTATTTATAAGCATTATCTATTATTTTGTGGTCTGGGCGATTGAGATGACGCCGAAATTCTTGTTGTTGACTCATCAACAACATTTTTCAAATCAAAAAAACGACAACTGTACGATATGCAAAAATTACATTATCATTCAGCTAAATTTATCGAATGATTCTATTAAATTCTACAAAGATGGTATGAGGAAAAAAAACTAATTTCCAACAGATGGTGGACTGGAAGTGTTCAACAAAGAACTTTTAGTTGCAAATCGTGTCAGCAATTTATCTCTTGGGTATTTTCTTGAAATCCGGCTTTTCATTTTGACAAAATACCTTCAATATTTACCCATTGTAGTCCGTAATCCAACACTTATTGTGTTCGTTGAAGTTGTCTTTGTACGTTTTACAGATCAACTAGAAATTGTTTCTTGTTGTTTTTTTTTCCAATTGTATTTCACGTGTATTTCCGCTTTTATTTCAATTCTAAATATAGTTTTAACACGTGTTTCCGTTTTATTTCACGTTAGAATAAAACGACACGAGTCGCTTTTAACAATGTTTTACACCTAATTAAAATCGGGGATTATTGTTATATTAAGCAGCTGGCAATTTCGCGTTTTTTTTGTGTTTATTTTCCAAGAAAATTGCAAGTTTGCAGTTGAATGGCCAATAAACGGCAACATTATGAATAAATTTATTTGATCTGCTAAATGGAAATTCTCCACATATTTCAGATATTTCCAATTCGGAAGTTATTAAATTTATGCTCAACTCAAGCGAGATGACATCGTAAATTCTCTCAACCTGATGGCGGATTGTACAGGTGATCCGCCTATAACACGATTTCTTTTTAACACGAAACTAAAGTTTTTTGTCTTCCGAATGCCACCCCATTTGTAGTTGCAATTTGTCTACCGTGTTAAGTGAGGTTTACCTGTTTTAGCCAGAACTATATTGAGAAATCTTGGAAGTAAATCGTCGTAAATATTTTGTGCAGTTTGGTCGGCTTGACATTTCCTTTATGTTGTCGAACAATTGTTGAGAATCTGGCGCCTGTCGTCGTATTATTCATAACGGATCTTTCGTTGTCTCTTGTATTGTTAGGACGATTTTATTTTTTCGTAAATCCTAAACAAATATGACACATCTTACTTTGTGATAACGTTCTTGGAATGGCAGTTAATAATAAACTAAATACCATCGTTGATTATTTTCTTTATTGAAAGTCTGGAGCTTGTTTGTGTTGGAAAGTTTTGGTAAGTTGTTAGGAAGTTTTAATGTTTGAAGGAGAATTAAGAAAGGCGATTAAAGCAAGACGACAGGCGTTGAATATTGAACGTTATCGTTATAGAACAAGTAGAGTTTTTTTTTAAATTTTTATTAAGTCCAATTATTTTGTAATTTAAAATCGATTTTGAATCGAGACTTTGACAGAATAAACAACGGGTCTTAGAAATCCACAAGATGATTCGAGACTCAAGATTTGAAGGACGCCCTTTTGAACAAAACTGGGATCCCATTTTCTTGTGAGAGTTGGTACTAAGGGCCAGGATAATTTTAAATAAAAACGCCGAAGTTACAGACTTTTGTTCAATTCTTGTTGGAGAATAAAGCGTTGTTACGTAAACTGTAATTGTCGCCAACTTTCGGCTTTAGCCAAAAAAAAAACAATTCAATTTCTCAACTATCTACTTTTGTTGGATTTTGTGATGCCGCACAGACCAGAATCTCTCGTATCTCGTCTCGTATCGTCTTGTCAGATCAAAAATTGATACGAGACGAGAGAACCTCTCTTCTCGCCTCAAATGAATGACAACCTAGCCAACATACGAAAACGCTAGTTTGTAAGTCGGCAAAGTCCACACGTTTTTTTGCTATTTGGAAAATGACACGAGACGAGAGCGGTCGTCCCTTGCCTTGTCTCGCCGAGAGAAACCAAGACCAGATGGTAAGTTTTGCTTGAAAATCGAGTCTTTTCTCTCGACGAGAGATGTCTCGTGGCTGCGCTAGTTGGACTCACAAAAACGGAGTTGTAAAACAATATGGAATAAAGTAGAGAATAAATCTGACCGAATAGCTTAACTGAAATATATTCTGTAGCTTGTAAAGGCAGAGCCGAATTTACCATAAAGCTAATGAGCCCTTCCCAAATGAATCACATAGCCAACTAGTCTTCGGTTATAGCATTAATGTTTGTACTTTTTTCAATAACTCCTTCTCAGGAAAACGGTCTTGAAATAATCAACCATTCGATCATCCATTCATCATCCGTCAAGCCCCCAAAAGTCTACAACTGTCTCATTGCCTGAGGTCCAGTAGTTGCAAATCTTCGACTCAGAGTTGAGTTTAGCTTTTGCATAGATTCAGGTCTTCCTTATGTACAGACAATAAGGCTCTTAAAGTTTAAGAACAACGTTAAACTGGCGTTAAAAAATTGAAGGTGATTCAAGCCTGAATGTTCTTCTATCTTCAGCTATTACAAAGATTCCAGATTTACGTATTGTGTTGTTTTGTGACGACATAAATTTGTTGTCTTGCCTGTTCAGTTTGCCACTCCGTTAGAACACTGAAACAAGACCGCCTGTATGCAAATCTGTCTCATGTTGCTGCTGATTTTTTTTTCTGTAATCGACTTCCATATGTTACCAATTATCACTCATCTGAAGATAAATCAATTTGTAAAACTAGCACTTTAACCGATCTAACAGGCGCCTCGTTTTTTTTTTGTTGTTGTTGAAGTCACAACGGCGCCATTTATGTTAATTAAAAAAATTAGATTTACAAAATGGCTTTATTGAATGATTTATATGTTGTTGTTTTTTTCCCCAGTAAAAAACAACTAGAATTGAATTACAATATTGTGGTTTTATTATAAAACAATTCATATCTTTGATTTCTATTCATCACACAATTCCTGAAGCGATATTCATCTCGAGTCAGGGCAGGCCCAAGAGTTCTTAGCGCTCCAAGCAAGCTCACTTTCGGCGCCCCTCTCCGAAAATATCATAAAAAAATTGAAAGTGCGTGAATGCCGCGCGTTAGAAATGAAACTTCTGGGTAGAGATGAAGTTTATTTTTTTTATGGTTTATTTTCTTTCTGTCGTTGTTTGAAAGCTCGTTTTTTTCTGCAGTTGTCTTTTTCTGTATTTACATTTTCATATACAGTCAAAAATTTTGGAAATTTTTTTTGACGTCTAAAAATATTTAGACTGGGCCAAACATTACTGTATATTAACGTTTAATGTCAAAATATGACTCTTTAAATATAAAATATAATGGCCGTCTACACCATAGATAAGTAAATTTACGTGGTACGTGACATTTTGTAAATTTCACAAAATCCATCGGGTTATTTTCAAATACGACGTTTTTTTGGATGATTTACAAGAGGCAATATACCACTTCTGCTGTTACCGACTCTTTTGTTGGGTAATTTTGTGGTTTTGCGCATGAATATCCGAATCTCTTAACTCAAAATTTTTCACTACACTGAAATATGCCGCTCTAGGCCGCTCTGCCTGCTTTGCTGAGACCTTGCGTCAGCCCTGTTCAAAAGAACCACAAGTTTTCCAAGAATTAAATCTTTTTTGTGATCTGTGAAGACCTGACATAGAATTTTGATCAACTGATTATGCCATAATTTGGAACTTTTCCACCTATAATCGCTCTCTTTAGAGTACTCTTAACAAAATATTACACATGAAGTCCAGTATAGGACGCAATAAAAAGTACCGCTTGTAAAATTATGCCACTCTAGGCAGCTGCCTGTTTTGCTGTGGTCTCGGCCCGGCCCTGTTAAGAGTCGAGAGTAAATCAAATGTTCTGAGATCTTTTATCTTTTCTTAAGGACAGGAACAACACTTAAAACCATACACAATATAAATATTAATTATTTCAAAACCGACTTTGAATGGAAAGAATTCCATTTCTACGATATTCAGTCAGATCACGTGCTAAAATCCTATAATTTTTATTTTTGAATCATTATAAACAATTTATAAAGGTGTTCGGTTATGTTGTATTTTTTTGGTGCTCATTCCTTTTTGTCGTCTAAAAGATCATAAAACATGTGTAAAATAAAACCTACAAGATGAAATAAACCGATCTTGTGTGCTGTGTGTGTGGATATATTGTAGAAAAGAATGAGACCGGTATACGTGTCAACAGAAGGTAAAATAAATAGCACTCCTCCAATGTCTGGTATATTATGCCGCTCTTTTTTTCTTTCTGCCGTTCCATTCTACCGAATATAACAACTTGAATACGTCACAATGAATACCACCGTTTTTGTTGTTTTTTTGGGTCGAACAACTGAAACTGTACACATTTTTAGCCTTTTTAAGTAATTGCAAAGTACATGTATAAAGACTTTTGCTTTAACAACATGTACGTGTTTGTGTGTAGTAGGTATAATCAATAGTATAAAACTTGAAACGAGCATATGTATTGATCCTCTGAGAAACTCTCTTTAATGTTTTACGTTTGTAACGGTAGGTTATACAGGTATGTGGTGTGTTGTTTAAGAGTTGCCAACGCTATAAAATCAACTGTAATAGTCGCTTTAATTGGAATTCTAGTTAAAATTTTACAGCTTTTCTTGAAAAACTGAGGTTTTGTGGTAGGCGGAAATGTGTAGAAGAAATGAATGTTTCGAAAAATATAGTCGACCACAACTAGTTTGTCTTCCAATGTCCAAGATCAACGTTATCGTTTTTAGCGTTTTAAATAGTCGAACAAAGAGTAACACGAACAATAATTTCCCCTACAAGTAAAGCAGACAACTTTATGTTGGTAGCGGAAGGTGGGTGTTGTTTGAGGGTGGCTATAAAATACCCCGTAATAGTCTTTAATTAGACAACAATAAAGTTTTACAGCTTCCTTCGGATATTACCACAGAGAACACGTACAAAAAATTAGAGACAGATCGGATGAAAAACACAAATACATCCATTTTCTACCTATAAAGATTTATAATGCAAGCGATCGATCGGCCGGTCGATCGTCGCGATTAGAAAACGGCGCTACGCATGCGCATAACGCTAATGTAAAGTAATGTTTACTTAATGTTTAATATTATTTATTGTATTGAATTTATTATATTGAATATGGTTGCGTAGACGAAGTCTTTGACTTAAGTTGTGTGAAGAACAGGTTTTTTTTTGGAAAGCTAAATGTAAGGACTACTCAAATCGCCAAGGAAAACATTGAACGTATTGTAGACTTGTACTGGTTGGATCCCAGGACATTCTGACGTGGGGGGAACTGAGAGAGACAATGCTTTGGCCGGGAGAGGCTCAAACATGGGCTTCTTTGGACAGGAGCCGGCTCTCCACATCCCCAAAACTCGTCAGAAAAGAGCTCTGAAGAAATGGACCTCTTCATCCCACTTGAAGGAATGGAGAGAACACAAACGACTTCGTCAGTCTAGGATCTTCATTGAAGGGCCTGACGGTAGGCGCAGTAAAGATCTGCTGAGACTTAGTAGAAAAGACCTCAGAATAATTGTGGGACTGCACACTGGACACTGTCCCATGAATCAACACCTACACACGCTTGATATCAGCGATGACGAGATGTGTAGGGTGTGCTTTGAAAACGAGGAAACTCCTCACCATATACTCTGCAAGTGTCAAGCAATGGCTGGCCTCAGAGAGCCACACCTGGGACGCAGCCAAACCTTTGACTATACTGCTCGTTTTATGTGTTTTTAATAAATTACAATTAGATTTTCAACTTATATTCTCAATGACGGATCGTCGAATATTCCCACCGATCCTTCTACCGGTTGATCGGCCAGTCGATCGGTGTACGCATGGCGCCTTTGAGTGTTTTTAGTCGGTCAAGTCAAAGTAGTAGCACTGTAAATTTGGCGATAACAGTATAAAGATAGCGACTCATTATCGATTCCATTCCGTTTTTTTGTGTCAATAGAACAATAGCCACTGTTTTGACCTGACAAATTTCTCATTATCTAAAACTGTAAATATTGACGAAATACAATTACTTATAATCGTTTTATTCCAAGCGAAAACTTCGATAAAGCCTAATTACCCGCAATTAGACGTATTATATGGGATTGTTATAATAAATTTGAATAATTACAATGTAAATTATATAATTTTATATAATGATTGTGTCATTAATGTTTTGAAGAAAAACTGCAATAAGAAAACACACGGTTTTCGATCTACTTGAACACAAGAGCCGATGATTTTATTATCATTTGATAACGTGTTTTTTTTTGAATATTTGAAGTTGTAGCGGTCTAATAATATCGTCCCGACTATTTATAGTGGATAATAATTCTTCCAGTTGGAAATTATCTCCACAAAGACGACCAAACACAAAAAAAAACCGCTACAATATGTACTTACACACAATAAAACTGTACAAAGGATGAGTAGTTAAATATTGTGGTTGTTAATGAAGATGTATGTACAAGTCGAGATAAAATTATTATTATTATTTGTTTATACGTCTTCTTTACAGGTGTATTTGTTCGAAAATTTTAAAAAATTAAGTTTTTTTTAAGACAAAAAATCATCTTCAATCGATTATAAACCGTTTTTGTGTGGAACAGAAATCTCGCGAGTCACGATCAATGAAACTCTATTGTCTGATAGTTTCCTATTATATCTACCTAAATTCTCTATAGAATTTGATTTCTATACCAACCCATATGGGTTATCATGTTTATTTATTTTTTATTTTGGGATAGCCCGTGATAACAATGATTATTTTTTTGTACCTCCTTTTTGTTGGAATGTTAATGTGTTTATTTGGTATTGAATTTGTTTATATATAGAGACACGCGTGTACACATACACACAGTCATCATTCAAACGATCTGTTTTCCACCCCAGTACATTTTTTTTGATGAATGAACGATAACAACTGGCATATTTCTGGTATGGGGAGACATTCGTAAAACGGTGATTTACGATTAAATGTTAACAGAACGAGACAATTTTGGGTTGGAGATTGTTTGGAGAGGAGTTTGATCTAAAAGACGCTAAAGTGTACATGTTGTTGTCTAAATTTAGAATCAGTGGAATATCGAGAATTAACCCTTTCGGGAGCTGTACCAAACTTGTTTTTATCAGTCCAATAAAGAACGAAGGTAGCGAAAAAAGCTGGAGCTGAAATGCGTTAAGGGTCATTTTCAGGCCTTTATATAGTCTACTCTTTACAAACAAGCATAATTCCAGCAAAGTCATTTCCTTTTTTGTTTCTCTGAGTTTTTCGAGTCAATTTTAAGTAGTCACTGTCTTTATTAATTCCTGTTAATTAATTAATTAATTCCTGTTGTAGTCCTAATAGTTCTGGCTGTGAGCTATTAATTTGTACCCTGAATTATCCAGCAGTTGTGGTTTTAGGCTACTAAAGATTTGGCCAAAGCTAGGAACATGATTCAGTTCCGAGCTTTAACAGACTTATTTTTGGTCAATCCTATGAGTTTCTATCATGTATAAAGGAATTATGAGTAGAGCCGTATCGAGGCCAAATTGCCCTGGGACAAACAAGAGTTCCATGCACCCTCTTTGCTATCTTCTCAATAATATTCTTCATTATTGAATGGTTCGTAGTCCTTCTGGAAACGGTGCCCGGGGCAGATGGCGCCATGCTCTTCCCACCCTTCAGACTGGCACTGATTAGACCAGATTAGTTGGATCGAAGGTCCTAAGAACGTGTACAGTTATTGTTAAATAATGCGTGATCTTGATTCTCGAGCACGTTTAAGGAAAATACCTCGGGCATGACAAAAGTGTGGCATCTCAGATCAGTCCTAGGCCGCCATCAATCTGCCACTGGTCTCTTGTAACGCGCACTCTGTACTTTTTCAATAACTCTGATTAGGTACAGTAAAACCCATGTGCTGCGTCACCAGATTGCAAAGGGTTAATAAAGGGCCTAAGACGATTCGCCTGCATTACACTCGAAATCTAAGCACAATTGAGCCGTATCGGAGTAACTTTTTACAAAGTCTTTAATCCAAAAAATGCTGAAATTTTATATATCTACCTATATTCCAAAAAATTTCTGAGTTGAGGCGAAGTCGATCTTTGATCGAAGTTAAATCGAACTAAGGCGAAAGAAATAGTTCCAGAACCATCGACGATTCGAAAGAAAAATGTTTCTAAATAGTTTCGATCTTCGTTAAATTCTTGCTTACAACTCAACACATAAATAGACCTTTACTTAGAAACTCTTGTATTTCGGACGGTTTTATTTACACAAAGCCCGCATTCAATCGTTGAGTCTTTGAAGGATTATTATGTGTCACATAGAATACGTTTGATCTACCAGTACACACACTTCAGAAAGAACTAACGAAGATTTACTAAATTTAATTGTGTAACCTTGTCCGTCTTAATAAAACGAATCAACATTTATTGATAAATTGAATTGTTTTCTAACATAAATTAAATGATAATTTAATACACAATAAAGAATGTGGATGTATGAGTTATGTCCGGAATTTAGCAGAACGTGGGGCAGACCCTGTGATCTCTTCAGAATCCATTGATATTACAAGGCCACAGCCAAAGAATGCACCACCATGCTGTGTGTGTGCTTTATACCCATGACTCATTCATATAAAATACCAAAAGCCCCCTTCTTCTAGTGGACAAGTCGCTGGTCTCGAAATCCAGTTCAGACATGCCAACTGGTCTACTATTATTGTATCGAAAACGAGGATAAGGAGATGGGGAAGAAAAAAAAAACAGTCTAATCTCTCGGATTATGACACTCTAATTTGGTATTTTTGCCATTCAAAGAATTTCCAAGTATCTACCTGGAAGACGAGAGGAATTCGTCGACGTAAACATTGTCAACAAGAAATTGTTACAATACGGATTATAGACGTGTGGAATCTCCACCGGAATTGATGGAGCATAAAATAAGTCTCTTGTACTGATAAAACGACGGGGGGGTCAGAGAGTATTTAGTCTGTTTGTATATAAATAAAATCGCTTCGATTCTGAAGACTTTATAAGAATCGATAGGTATTAAGTCGACCGTGTGAAGAGAGGTGAAGTGGTTTGTTGAACGTACAAGATTTTTTTTGTACTTCACTGATTATCGTTCGTATAAGTCAAGTCGATTGGAAAATTATTTGATAAAATCAGATCATATCGGATAGGGACTTATCATTATTATTATTATTAACAACGAATACGACGGACATCTTTATTGGGAATTGAATTTGATCGTTTGGAAACTTTCTGCAAAGACGACGACATTGAAACCTGACCGGCACCGACACCTACATGAACACCTTGACTTTGGGCCATGAGAGCAACGTGCCTTGAATTATTATGAATGTATTTGTGTAAAAAAAAAATACCATCAATTGTATGATGATAGTCAAATTTTCAATAGGTTATTTTATTACTGTTACTTTGTAGCTGTTCGAATCGAATATTGTCGTTGTATGGAGATATTTTACAGTTAATTTACGATTTCCAATTTCCTCTCTGTGTAGTGTCTCTCAAGAGTCGTCGGCACGAGTGTGTGAGAAAACACAAAATTGATATTTATCTCGAAATGGGGACTTAATAAATAAAAAATGGAATAAATCGATTCGGACGTTTCAGATGGGAGAAAGAACGCAACCTAGAATTAACGCGGTACAAACAATTTTCCCAAAAACGTTCAACATCGCTGGAAGGCTCGTCACTTTTGACACGGTGTGTTTAGCCGAATTTAACCGACTTTGCCTATTCACACAGTACATTTTGCATCCTTCATCATTAACAAGTTTAACTTTCCAAAATCCTTAGAAATCTAGCGATTGTGGCAATTTTTGAGATAAAGTTTTGTCACTTGCAGCGAAGGAAAACGGCCAGAAATTTCCCCCAATAGCGTAGTTGAAAATATTTTTCTGTGATAAAGATAGTGCAACAGAACTTCGATCTCGATTTCTCCTATCAGTAACTGGTGTTAATGACCAAAAGTTTGGCTACCACCGATGGAATTTGATAATTTTCCAAAATCGTTCAGCATCTCTAGAAAGTACGACACTTTTGAAATGTTCCCATATACGGTGTGTTTAGCGTAATTTAGCCGACTTGACCTATTCACAGAGTAAGTTTGGCATCCTACATCTATTGCGGCTTAACTGTATTACGTTTAAAATGCCGACAAGTGGATTTTTAAGCATCATAATTATAACTGGACATTGAGGAAGTTTTAGACAACTGTCTAAAGTCCTTAGAAATGTAGCAACTTTTGAGGCAATTTTAGAGATAAAGTTTTATCATACTTGCCTGCTGGTGTCAGAAATTTGTACTGTTCCAACAATTTTCCAAATCTGTTCAGTGTCCCTAGAAAATACACCACTTTTGAAATATTCCCATATACGATGTGTTTAGCGTAATTTAGCTGACTTGACCTATTCACAGAGTAAATTTGATATAGTTTATCTATTATGGCTTGACTGTATTAAATTTGAGATGCCGACAAGTGGATTTTTAAACATAATTATAACTGGATATTAAGGAAGTTTAACAACTTTCTAAAGTCCTTAGAAATCTAGCAACTTTTGAGGCAATTTTAGATTTAAAATTTTGTCATTCGACATGAGAAAAAATTGTTAGAAAGCTCCCTCAATCGTTTAGTTGAAGATATTTTTAGTAAATTAGGCCTAAAATTCTTCAGTAACAGGATAAAGGACCGCATTATCGGTTTCAGTTTCTTCTTTCAACTGGTGGCAATCACCAAAAGATTGATTATCATCGCTGGAATTTGATAGCATTTTTCATTATCTAAACTTGTGAATATTGACGACAGTCTGGAATTCGTAAAATCTGTATACATGCTGCTGGTATTAAGAAATTTGCATCGTTAACGCGTTCCAAACAATTTTCCAAAATCGTTCAGCATCTCTAGATAGCTCGCCACTCTTAAAACGTTACATACGGTTTGTTTAGCGTAATGTAGCCGACTTGACTTATCCCCAGAGTAAGATTGGTATACTTTATCTACTGTAACTTGACTGTATTACATTTGAAACGCCCACGAGTAGATTTTTAAATGTAATTACAACTGGCCATTGCGGAAATTTCCAAAATAGAAATCTAGCAACTTTTGAGGGACATTTTGTCAATCGACAAGAGGAAAAATAATCAAAAATCAAGTCAAAAGTTCTGTGGCAACAGAACTACATTGTTTCACCTTTCATCTGGTGGCAATGACCAAAAGTTTGGCGTCCACCGCTGGAATCTGATAACATTTTCGTTATCTAAACATGTAAATATTGACAGTCTGGAGTAGAATTTATTCGTAAAATCTATATAATGCCTGCCTGCTGGCTTTAAGTAATTTTTATTGCCTGTGACTTATAACTCAATAATTTTTTTGACAGGCAGACAGTTGCATTTAAGGGAAAAGAAATGGTCAATCTGCCCTGTCTTTGAATAATGTTTGAGTGATCAAGACAAAGCGAAATAAAGCACCCTTATGTTGGGACTGTTTAATTATTGACGCATAAGTCACACGCAGTAAAACTTTCTTGAATTAGTTTGATTACAATTTTTCACATTATATCGGTATTGTATCCGTGTAGTGTTATTATGAATTCAACAATAATTTGAATAATTACAATGTAAATTATAGACAAGACGTGTTGCATGTAGTTTTGTATAATTATTATATCATTAACAGTCAACACCCGACAGTTGCTGGAAGGTAATGATTTAATTAAAACGTGCCCGTTTTCCAACAGCATTGTTAATAACTGTCAAATCTCGATAAACAATTTAAAGTTGCTGCTGCTGTCTATAATAAAGATATTTCCAAAAATAATAATAGTAAATAGTTTAATCGAAAAGACCACACCTGAATGTGAAACAGGTCTCCCATAAAACTCTCCCTTGGCACTCGGTCTTAACAACAACAACGAACAGGTCAGAACAGGCAACGAACCACATCGAGACCACCCTTATTGTTCAATACGACAATCACAAAAATCAATTAAAAACAAATCGGAAAAAAATAACGTCTCTCTGTTTTAGGTGAATTTGGTATTTAACCAAACTTACCGGTCGCATATTTTCTCTCATCTATCCTTACCATAACGATATCTATCTTTGTCCGTTACATCTGCATAACAAACATAAAGGTCACACAGGATGGAATGCAACAGGAATCCTGTTTGTTGAATACAACTAGAACGGAAATTTGTTGCAATCAAATGCGATCAATTTTGAAGTTTGTTTCAAATAATGAGATTTTGTAGTTTTAAACTCGTAAAAATCTGAAAAAAAAAGGTGTGTGTAGAGAGAATTCTTCTTCAGGTAGACAAGTCTGTCCTTGTCTGCAATGTGGATGACCGGTCTCTTCACTGATGATCGTGGGAGAGAATGCGCCACTAAATATCCCAAGAATGCGAATGTTTTAACGCTACTTAATTAGTAAATCATCGATCGATAACCTGTTATTTATTTCGAGAGATAACACTGAAAAAATTGTAGTAATACAATTTACTATTGTTGAGAAAGTTGATTTCCTGTTGTCAGACAACTATCACCAATAACGCAATGTGTAAATACGAGAATTGTTTGTTTATTTAAATGGCGGTTGTATTTGGTGTGTAACAAGTACTGTGTAATGTTTTTCGATTGTAAATACCTACAACATTCTTTTGGTAATAATTGGAATTTAAATGAAATTAATTAGGAAACGAGACGTAAAATTAACCTACGCGTTCTTATCAAGAGAGCAGTTTAATTAAAATCTGTAGTAGCAGGGTTGCTTTTTCCACTTTAATAATTACGATAATGAAAGTATCGATTGTAGCACAAAAAAAAAAATGTTGAACGACATGGTGGCATTTTTAAGCCGAAATTTGACGTGGCACTGCAGCAAAACTCGGAATGTGTGGTCGCCTTCATTGCGATCTAGATAAATAATAACAGTTCATTGTATTGTAAAGCCGGTTAATCTTTATTCCCAGCTTCTTCCAGTTATTTTCGTAATATTATTTGAACAAAACAATTGTTACAGTTAATTTAGATAAATTCCAGAATAAACGAACACGTGATTGTTGGGCAGATGTTTTTTTTTGATAAAAAATGTATTGTGTTGATTTAGAAATAATAACGAAAAAAATGGGGAGAAAACGACTTCCATTAGGGCTACAAAAAGATATGTAATTACCGTCCTGTTTCGTATTCTTTATAATCTCGATTCCTTTCCGAGTTTCAAATAAGAAATTAGTGTCGTTTTATAAGAGATTTTTCAAACGAGTCTCACGTATTTCTTTCAATTCTCAAGTATTTCCGACCAGTTCCGTTTGCTTTTCGAATTTTATTTCAAGTTAGAATCTGACGTATTCTGGAGAACATGGCAAATCTTAAACCGAAGGCAGCTGCAGGCTTCAAATTCGCCTTCCAAAACAAACTCAAATGCAAAACTCTTAGGGTTTCTGGTAAAACTAAATAAGTTTTACCAGGTATATCTTTAAAGGTAATATTCGTCAGTAAACTTAAGTAAGAACTGTTATTAAAGTAGACAGCAAGCTAGAACTATAAGGTGGATCTATAGCGCTACGGTTCAATTTCCACTAGCTTGAGAGTAACTGGGTTTGAAGATACCTCCCTTCGTATTTCTAGCTTGTCAAAAACTGTACTAGTTTCGGATTGGACCAGCAGAAACCTGCATCGTTTAGTGGCCCATAAATAAGAAATATTTTGCGACCCATATCAAATGCAAATGAATTTTTTTCACCTCTGGAAAAGCAATATGCAAAGCTAGGAGACCCCTAGGACGGGCAAATAGCAAATCTCGTGTGTTAATTACAGAGATTAACTAGATATGTACATGTTTCTTCTATTAAAAAATATTTTTTTCTAAAAGAAATAAGTAAGTCAAGTTAAACGCAGGAACGAACGCCTCTGTGCGGAGCTTTTCTGCTGTGAAGAACATGATTAATTCAGCATCCTTGAGCAGTATCTTTCTCTATATTTCTATGCGACAAAAGGCCCAAGAAGTTATTGAGGCTCAGTTCTCGATGTCTTTAGGATTTAGGCTTTACTCTAAATTAATCTTATGTTAACTTTAATAATGGAAAAGTCAAATATGTAGAATTGCAAAATAACTATTCTAAGCCGACTTAGGCTCAGCTTAAGCTTAGCTCTAAGCTTTGAGAACCACACAATTTTGCCTTAACTTGGCTACAAAATGCCTGATCTGCTGCACTTGTTACAGATACATTTTATAAGAGATTTTTCTAACGAGTCTCACATATTTTTTTCAATTTTCAAGCATTTTCGAACAGTGCCGCTTACTTTTCGAATTTTATTTTAAGTTAGAATTTTACTAAATATTTTCAATTTCTATATTCGATATTGTACAGATAATAAGCAGGATGTTCAATAAAATACGAGCAAAATTTTCTCTAGACCTAGTCCTTGCAGGAACAAGCCACCGCAGGATTCTACAATATTTTTGTATTGCACCGAATAGTTGTAGTCTGGATGGACATGATTAAAATTGATTGTAGACTCTCTAGTCTGTTAAGGCCCGCTTCTACAATCGTTCTATTCGTTTTTTTCGTTCGGTATGCCGAGAAAAGACTATTGTAAAATCAGCTCTAATTGTAGGAGTATTTTAAGGCATTAATCATCATGACATTCTCAAGTTTCTCATGTCCAATTCATCTTGAATTGTAAAACATCGTCTCAGAGTTCTTTTTGTATCGTTTTAACTGTATGCTACTGCTATGTTACAAATTTAAGTCTTCCTTTGTTAAAATTAATCTTGTGTGAAGAGACAATAAGGTTTTCAACGCTTAAATCCAAGCTTAAGTTGACATTAAGCCGCGATTAAATTGTTTAACGCAGTGATTCCCAAAGTGTGCGCCGCGGCTCCCCGGGGAGCAGCGATGCCGTCATTAGGGCGTCGCGAAATATTCAATTTTCCAATTCTTGAAATTTTGCGCTTTTAAAAAAGGAAAGTTTTCCAATTTTTCAAGAAAGTCAAAAATTTAGAAAAAAATCTGATGTATTGAGGGCGCCGCGGAAAAAATCTGATTATTTAGGGAGCCGCAAACCGGAAAAGATTGGGAACCTCTGGTTTAACGCCTATGTAAGGTTGCTCATAAGCTGTAAGACCGTTATTGTCCCTTTAAAAAAGGTTTATTTTAACAGAGGAAGTGTTCAATTTGTAACAACGCCAAATGAGCTCTATATAGAAGCACTGAATATCAGACAGAATAAAATGGTCGTAGAATCGACCCTGAAACTCATAATTGATTGTAGAGTCTTAAGATTTACAATGCTAATGTTTTTCTATCTGAGGCCCGATTCTACAATCGTTCTGTTCGTTGTTCTCTTTCGGTAAAAAAAAACTATTGTAGAATCAGCTCTAAGAGCATATTAAGATGTTGATTATCATGGCCCAGTTCATCTTGAATTGTAAAGCTTCATGAGTTTAAGTCTTCCCTCGTTAAAGTGAATTTTATGTAAAGAGACAATAAGTTTTCAAAGCTTAAGTTGGTATTAAATTTCTTAACGCCAGCTTAAGGTTTTTCTTAAGCGTATTGCCCCTTTACAAAAGGTCTATTTTAAGAAAGGATGACTTGAATTTGTAGCAAAGCAAAATTACCTTTATAAAGAAGCACTAAAAATCCTATTTAATCGATTTAAAACAACTGAAGTTGGACATAAAAATTTTAAAATGAACCGGGCCTTAAGTCTTACTCTAGTTGCGAGAAAAGAGATCTCGTTCATATTTACGATCTCTCTATCTTTCTCTCTCTCTCTCTCTCTCTCTCTCTCTCTCTCTCTCTCTCTCTCTCTCTCATTCTCATCTATGCGGCTAAATTACATGAAATGATCTATAAAAATATCAATCAAATGAAATTATTCAGACTTGGCGTCCTTGTTGAAATAGCCTACTAAGAATATCTTGTATTTGGCGGTCAACGTGTCAAATATTGATAAGGCACTTGTCTAAACACTTAAAATTTATTTACAGAAAAAATAATGGGTCTCGGGGATTACTAGCGAAATTCAAGCTACACACTTTCTAAACTCAATCGTATTGCGGTAGCGATCATTTAAGGGATTTAAGGCAACATAATCACCAATTTGTCAGAGGAATTTTTGTGAAAACTTACAATAGCAATGTCGATCTGTTTTACAGAAGAACTACTTTGACAGTCATTCGTTTTTTTGCACATTTGCACGCATTGTAAACAAGCAGTGGTTGCTTGCAAGTCAGGCTTTTAAAACCAAAAATTGTAGAGAAAAAAATCCTTTTCGTTCTACGTTTCGATAATAATGTGAAATTACATGTTGTACACATGCAATAAATACTTTTGAAGTCGTTTCTTTCCCATACATTAGCACGTATTAAAAAGTCGAAACAGCAAAGTCGAACCGCTTTTGTTAGCGTATTTCTTGTGTGAACGAATTTTATTGTTTGAATAAGTTTTACTTTAATCTTTTAAAAATTGAGATCGATTCAGTGTTGTCCAGTAAGTTGATGCTTAGCGTTAACTTTTCCAGGGCGGATGATTGGTTGAGTTAAATATAGTTCTATCACTTCTATCATTAAAAATAATTTCATAAAGTCGGCCGATCTTGTTGATTGAAATCATAAAGCTTCTTTCATAAATGTAAAATTTAAAAATTGACTGCGGTATGTAAATTACAACTGTATTATTAAAATCGAGATTATAATAATAATAAAACTTGATAGTTAAATAGATTTATCGTTTGTTTATTTACATATACACCTACTAGAAATGACTTTATTGTCTTGTACAACTTTTATTACATATGTAAATCAAATTATTGTTATTATGATGATTGGTCGTCAATTTCCATATCTTCCGCCCTTCACTGTCTCTCACCTGAGCGTAATCTGTTTATTTATTGATTTTCTGTAATTCGTCCACCGTCTCCACCATCTCCATCTCCTACTATTATCATTACGTATTTTGATTACTACTATTTCATTTGTTATTTATGTACGAGTAGAAATTTGAAACAATATTGAAATGTTGACGACGACAACACCAACAACAAAAATAAATAAATCAAAGACATCCATTTATGGTAAGAATTTCAATTAAGATTCATATTACATTTGGGATCAAATTCGAGAGTAGAGAGAGTGCACAAAGACATTTATTATTGTATTTCAAAGGACGTAAATAATTGAGAACCGTTCGATGAAAAATTGGAAATTATTTAGTGGTTTAGTCCAATCAATAGTTCACTAATTATGAAGGAGCGGCCGCACAGGTAGCAGAGGAGTCCATTTAGAGTCCTAAACGTAGCCGTTTGGCAAATAACGACATTACATTAGTTTCAGTTTTAGAAGTTTTGTATTATTTGAGCATCGACATGCAAAGCTTTCGATTTTACAATGGGATTAGTTTGATTTGCGAAGGGGCAAATTTGATCGATGAAATGGCAAAAATTTTCGGGCACTCAGTTCTTCATGATAATGGAATGTTTTGCAACAGTTATTCACAAACAGGACCCGAGCGTGACTAGAGCTCAACACAAACTTACATTCGGCGACACTTTCCAGAAAAATTAAGAAAAAGTTCATAATAATCCACTAAAGTTACGACTTCTACTGCTACTTTTATTTTTTTTCTTTTTCATTTAATAATCCTCATTGTCAGAATATTCTTAATGGTTCTACACGCAAAAACAAGACGCCTTAAAATATACAGCTTCTAAAATTTTGTCGCTCCAGGGAGTTGCGGTCTCGGGTCAGCCCTGTTCGCAAATACCAAGATTTCGTATCCAAAATCGGCAACGTTATGTTTGTATTCTTACACCTCAAAGAAATAATTCTCACTTGATGCCCTACGTAAATAATACCTTAGCAAAAATAAACTCACTTTCTCTGATGTAAATACAGTTCCATGACGAAAAATTTGAAGTTACTTACAATTCAGATCAAAGGGCGGCATAATATTACTATAGACCGGATTGTCGTTGGATTACAACGCTGTTTTTGATTAAAATCCGTCCGTTAGTTATGCGATAGTGTAGCAAACCTCCATCATGCCTTCATTAAATTTTCAT
The DNA here is from genome assembly GCA_021725515.1 of Epicauta chinensis. Lineage (NCBI taxonomy): Eukaryota > Metazoa > Arthropoda > Insecta > Coleoptera > Meloidae > Epicauta > Epicauta chinensis. Next base: position 78,977 of record JAEDXX010000074.1, on the reverse strand, counting down.
TCTGTTCAAGTTTGACATTTTGAGGCCGCATCAATATTTCCTAATATCAGCGTTTAAAATACCCGCATCGTATTTATTATTTAAATCATAATTGGCGGTAATTATGTACGATGTTCAGAAATGGGAAATGTTCGCACACTTTAAGATCCCTTTTTGTTGATTAATAATAATGACATCCGTATAATTTGCTTGTATTATTTTTATTTTTTGTTACTCAATTCGTTGTTACATGACCACATCCAATTATGCTACATTTATAGAAAGAGCGTTGGTGTGACTGTTGAGAAATCTACTAATAATTATCATCATCATCATCATTAATATTTCTTTATCTACACTAATTATCTAAGGCCTTTATTGTGCACCGATGTAAATACTGTAGGTGTTTCGTTTTTTTAGTGCATTGCTTATCATTATTATCATTATCATTATAATGGTTGAAATATTTTCGCCTACTGTTAATGAGAAATAAACGTTTAGATTATGGAGAGGAAAATTTTTATTCAAATGATAAAGAAACAAGTCAATTTCTAAATATGGTTAACCAGTAATGATGCTATCATCGTTTCTCCATTTAAAGTAGCCGAAAAAACAAATCCTTAATAGTTATTGCTTGACGTGTGTTGTTTGTGTTTATATTTAAATAAAAATGAAAGCAAAACAGTTTGGCATTTTTTTGCATAATATTACAGACAGTAATTTCAGTGGAACGTCTTGATTAAAATGAGTATTAAAAGAACCGCACAGCAATCAAGTTATTTTTATAGTCGTTTGGTATTTATTTTGTTTGATATTAAATAAAGTAAACCTTGATTTTGTGTTGTTTTTTTTTTTGTTGAATCAAAAGACAAACGATAAATGTTAAGAGTTCCTATTTTGATTTCGAAAATTATTAGGTTACTCAACCCTCTGAGCGTCTGAAGTGTTCGGTACTTGGTTGTAAATCATACTCAACTTTTGGTACCAAAAAGACTGTACTGGAAATGCGCCGACAAGTTTGTAAACATTTTGCACGCGTGTTTATATAAGCTTGTTATGCTAATTTAGTTAACAAACATAATTTCCAATAATCAATATCTGACGCATTCTGGAGAACTTGACAAATCTTTAGCCGCTACCGCGGATTAAACAGAAGGCAGCTTCAGACTTTGACTTCGTCTTCCAAAAGAAACTCAACTGCAAAGCTCTTAGGATTTCCGGGAAAACTAAATAAGTTTTACCATAAATTTTCCTTTGAGGATATAGCACATTTTAAGGAAAACTTACCAACACTACGTTGTAGAAAACTCAGGTATGTCCTTAAAGGTAATCAGTGACGTGGCGAACATAAGTAGCGCCCGGGGTGTAAGACTTTATTGGCACCCTCATGTTACAATCATTACTAATTTAAAAAACACTTCAAATTTGTCGTGCAAAGTATTTGGCGCCCCTCTATGAGTGGCACCCGAGTCCATGGTAGACCATCTTGCACTCCCCCTCGCTACGCCACTGAATGTAATATTCGATCGCAAACCTAAGCAAGAACTGTTGCTAGAGTAGAGGACAAGCTAGAAGTATAAGGTGGAGCTACAGTGTTATAGGTACTACGCATCACGATAACTGAAAATGACCTGAGAAAGTTTGCGGTTTTGGTGGTTGAGTTTTACAGCTACACCCCAATAAAGAAATTAAAAAGGTGGGTGAAAAACAGGCCCGTATTTAGAAAAATTATTATGATAAATGAAATAATACATAAATAGTAAAAGTAACAATATTTTGCTATTTTATTCCGCAATTTTTGGAAAGTATTGGAACAATAGCTATGTATAATTTTACCTGCGTCTATTTTTGTATCTTTATACCGGAGAGGGCCAAAAATTTGAGTACGGATGGTGTTAGCATTGACATCTCTAAATACTGTAATAAATCATACTTGCAAGTTTGGGTAAACAACCATAACCACAAGGTACTTGACTCTCGCCTGAGGCCTTTCAGTTATCGTGGACCAAACTACACGGTCTACTTCTTCTAGCTTGAGGGTAACTGTGTTTGAAGATTTCTGCCTTTCTTCGTATTTCTAGCTTGCCAAGAGCTGTACCAGTTTCGGATAGGACCGTCGTTTCGTAGCTCATAAATAAGAACTATTTTGCGACCCATATCAAATGCAAATGAATTTTTTTCCACCTCTGAAAAAGCAACATGCAAAACCAAGCGAGCCCTAGGGCAGGCAAATAACAAATCTCGTGTGTTAATTACAGAAATTAACAAGATACACATCTTCTATTAAAAAATATTTTTCTTCTAAAACAAATGAGTAAGTCAAGTTAAACTCAGGAACGCGCCTCTGTGCGGAGCTTTTCTGCTATGAAGAACATGATTAATTCAGGATCCTTTAGCAGTACTTTTTACTTTTTGACTTCGTTAGTTAAAAACTATTTTCTCTGTACAACAGATTTCTATGTGAGAAAAAGCCCAAGAAGTTATTGAGGCTCAGTTCTGGATGTCTTTATGATTTAGGCTTTACTCTAAATTAATCTCCTGTTCACTTTAGTAATGGAAAAGTCAAATATGTAGGATTGCAAAATAACTATTCTATGCCGACTTAGGCTCAGCTTAAGCTTAGCTCTAAGTTATATAAAAGGCTCATTTAATACAGAGCCAAGAGTCGAGTGCGGTTATTTTTGAGTTACAAATGTAGCCACACAATGTTGCCTTAATTTGGCTACAAAATGATCTTCTGCACTTGTTACAGGTACATTCTGTGATGGTCAATCCTGCTGTGGCTTCGGCGTTGAGACAATAATGCTCCATCAAAGCAGACTCCAATTGGATAATTTCGTCAAAGATTCAGCATTTCGGTTAGCGAATGTTATTGATGTGCGTGCAAGAAAATTCGACAGTAAGTGTTTTTTTTTTTAAATCGATCTACTATTATTACAGTTTCTTGTTTCCACAGATATGTTCCGTGAAATGATGAACAATTCAAAACGTGAATTCCACAATATGTTCCAAAAGACTTATGGTAAAGCGTATTTACAAAATGCCGATGTATTTAGCGATTTTTTCGAACAATTAGAAGCGTATTATAAAAAGGGATCATTACGTTTATCAGAAATGTTGGATAGTTTTTTTGGTATTTTATATCATCGTATGTTTACTGTAATGAACAGTCAATATACATTCGATGAGAAATATTTGGATTGTGTATCCGAACATATGGCTGAAATGAAACCATTTGGTGATTTACCAAATAAACTCAGTATGCAATTGAGACGTTCATTTGTTGCAACACGCACCTATTATAAAGCATTACTGACAGCCTCGGATGCAGCCAAGAAAATGACGACAATTAAAGTGGATGAGGAATGTAGTAAGCAATCAATTAAAATGCAATATTGTGGACAATGTAGTGGTTATAGTAAACGTTATGGACCGAAGGCATGTTCGAATTTCTGTGTAAATACAATTGAGAATTGTTTACGCAATCAAGTGGCTTTCAGCACAGATTGGGACAACTTTATCGGTAAGTCAATCTTTTATCACGTTGTTGTAGTAGTAGTAGCATTAACGCGCACGTATATGCCCACACTAATATTTCTACATCTACATTGTTGTAAAATGGAAACCACACCACAATAATTTACATTAAAATCGTTTTGTTGATATGGAATTTCTCAACCGCATTTCTATTAAATTGAATCAACAAAATAACAATAGTTTGCGAACTAAAATAGAACTGTTTCCGACATTTGTAAATATAGCATAACTATTGAAAAGTTTATGAAATTTTCGTTATCACAAATAAATGGATTCTATCCACTATTGAAACTTACTGATGTAACTATTGATTCTATAGAATTAAAATCAAATATTTACTTGAAAAGTTCGACAAGAGGAACAATCACTGTTCCAAACGGATTGTTAAACTTTATTATAACTTTATTGGCAAATGGTCGAAGTTGAAATTGGAAATTCTTACGCACCAGATCAAATGGAACACTGCGAGCGATACAAAATTGCAGAAAAAAAAACACATTACAAATTGTAAAGTTAAGTCGACCATATCCAAGAAGCTAGAGTATAATTGTTACTTTATTATTACCATCTATTTTTAAACACGCAATTAATCATAATATCATACAATTTAATTTCATAGTTAATTACAACAATTGTTGTTACGGTTATCTGCCATTAATAATATCGATTTTACAGTCTTCATGCGTACAAATCTTGAATTATTTTCACACATGCAGACTTTAATTGATACAAAAGAAGCAAAAAAACTGTTTCTTTTCTACATTGAATTATTTTCACTAACCGAGAAATTTAATTGCTAATCGAAAACACATAGTTTCCGAATGGAAAAAATGCTCATTGCATTCCTTGTAAGCGCGAAGCGTACGCCAAAGTGACACTTTTGGATATATACAGGATCGGCTCGAGACCACAGCAAAGCAAACAGCTGTCGGGGCGGCATTTTCCAGAGCGTTCGGGGCACTCTGATAATTATTATTTGAAACAAGAAAAAAACAGTAGCCTTGACTGTGATGGATAATTATTACCTTTTTTTCTATTATTATTCCATGGAGTGTAAAATAAGTTTGCCTGGAGTGTCAAAAAACTTGGGCCGGCCCTGGATATATCTCAATATACAGTGGTGGTAAATAAAATAGGCACCTTAGAAAACAAGTTCTACCACTCGCGCTTATTTATTATCGGTCGAAAGATCAGAAGAATCGGTCCTTAATTTGCTTTTACCCACAGATTGCCCCGTTCTAAGCCTCGAACCGTATTGTTAGATCGTGTTATACGAAGCTTAGATTTCGTAAAGAATAACTAATCACCTCACTATGTTCGATTGTCGATTCCACCACTCGCTCTCATATATTTCCGTTAGGAATATAAGGCGGAATACAACGATTGTAGAATCGACCCTTAATTTGCTTTTGACCACAGACTGCCCCATTCTAAGCCTAGAACCACATTGTTAGATCGTGTTATACGAAGCGTGAGTTTCTTAAAGAATAACTAATGATCCGCTTTATGTTCGATTATCGATTCCGTCGCTCGCTCGCATATATTTTCTTTCGAAAAATTAGTTGGAATAAAACGATTATAGAATCGGTCCTTAATTTGCTTTTGCCTACAGACTGACCTGTTCTAAGCCTAGAATCATATTGTTCGAACGTGTTATACGAAGCGTAGATTTCGTAAAGAATAATTAACCACCTGCACTATGTTCAATTGTCGATTCCACCACTCGCTCTCATATATTTCCGTTCGGAATATAAGGCGGAATAAATAAAACGATTGTAGAATCGGTCCTTAATTTGCATTTGTCCACAAATTGCCCCGTTCTAAGTCTAGCATCGTATTGTTAGATCGTGTTATACGAAGCCTAGTTTTCTTAAGGAATAACTAATGATCTGCACTATGTTCGATTATCGATTCCACCACTCGCTCGCATATATTTTCGTTCGAAAAATCAGGCGCAACACGATTGTAGAATCGGTCCTTAATTTAGTTTTGCCCATAGACTTCCCCGTTCTAAGTCGAGCACCGTATTGATAGATCGTGTTATACGAAGCCTGGATTTCTTAAAGAATAACTAATGATCTGCTTTATGTTCGATTATCGTAGAAATTTTACAGATTCATCAAACATAGATTTCTTTTAATGAGTTAATGAACCAGTTGCATAATAAAAAATGATGAACAGTAATTTACTGTTCTGTAAATGTTTGTTAGTTACGAAAAAAAAAACACATTAACTTATATTTGTTAGTGTATTAAATAAAAATTATAATTAGAAATGATTAAATTTATACATTAATTATCCATTAAATTAAAATCGATTCAATACTAATTTGTATTGTAAATAATAATAATAACTAATCTCTGAATAAATAACTCATTAATAATAAATTATCAATTCTCATAATTAGATCTACACATATGAGTTCATTGGCAAAATAAAATTAACTAAAACTTCCGTGTATAATACGATGAGAAAATTTAATCTTTCGCAGGTAGTCTCTGTTTGTAATTAGCAGGTGAGACGTATTTAACACATACAATCTTCAACTTTATGTTATTTTGCTATTTAGTTTTCGCCGCCCTAATTCCGATTTTGCACTGCAAAATTGTCCGTTTGAAGTGAGATTGAATGGCAAAAAACCGAATTTGATTGGTAAAGCATTACGGATGCTTTACTTTTTCATTTCATGAACGAAAGGGTGCTAAATCGAGAACGTCGATTACTTTACCAAAGCAAAAATTGTTTCTAAGAGCATAAGATGCAACAGTACACGCCATAATAGATATGTTCTCATAAAAATTCATGCCTCATACATCAGCGTACATGTACAGCTTTATGTATGATAATACCTAAAAAATAGATTCTTTTTTAAAAAATTATTTGAATATCGAATTTCAAAGGTTTCGCCTTATGAATAATGCAACGATCTGGCGACACTTTTGACATTCCAAGTGGTGAAATGCAGAAATAATTAACGAAAAAAAAACATATTTTATTACTATGTCTCTTATAAACTCTGTATTTTTGTTTCTCTATTTTTTCTCTCTTCGTCGATATATAAATTATAAATGATCGAAAGAAAACCTGTAGGACTGGAATTTATATATAGATTGGTAAAAATTTTTCATTTGAATAAGGTCGCTATGTTATTTGTTCGTTTGAGTATTCAAATTGTTTAAGTCTTTCATAAATCGCCTATAATAATAATTGGTGTTGTTATGATTACAGAGGCGTTGGATAAAGTTTCTGATCGTTTAGTTGGTCCATTTAATATTGAAATGGTTGTTGAACCATTAAATATAAAAATCTCTGAGGCGGTTATGGATTTTCAAGAAAAAGGTAAACCAATCTCACAGAAAATCTTCAATTTATGTGGCAAACCGGAATTGAGTAGAAAACGTCGAAGGCGTTCAGCGAAAATACAAGATAATTTGGATGATAATCCAAATTATGAAGTTAAATATGAAACGTTGAAATTGAATGGTGGCAATGGTAGTGGTAATGGTGGTACTCATAATAATAAAAGGAAGAAAAATAAGAAGACTGAACCGGACGATAATGTACCGTCGTTGGAGAAACTGATCAAAGAAATTAAAGTGGTAAGTGTTATAATTTGTGCGGAAACACGTGGTAATTGATTTTGTATAAAATTGAGGCAAAACTAGAGTTTTCAATCTGTCTCCTTAAAATGTCGTGGAGTATAACCGCATGTCAATCGGTGGTCAAGTTTAAAAATCGGAAATAATATTGACACTCATAAGAAATTGAGTTGTGCAAGCTGTCCGCGTGTCTTAGGTGCGCAATTGATTTTAAAACGAAACTTCAAAAATTACCAGAAATACTGAAACCCACTCTTGACATTATTAGAGAGCAAAGCAGAAAAACAATCATTTAAGCTTTAGTCTAGTGGACTCATGGACTGGCTTTGCATATGGACGATCGGGCAATCGCCCAGTGGGTCGTTGCTCTTTTATTATTAACACAAAAGTGCCGCAATATGAGCCTTGATTGGTGCCATTGAGATCCGTAGCCCCAGCAAAGCAAACAGCTCAGCGGTTCAATTTTTGGGGCGGCATTTTGCTCGTGTTATCAAGAACTTTGCAATTGCCACTTTGCCCATAAGTGGACTTCTAATGAAGTGCTTACAGCCTTACTGATATTTCGTGAAATTTAAACATTCTAACGCGATTTTTTTGATGTCTACAATCAACATACAATACAATACCGGCCGCACTAGCTTACTTACTAATCTGTCTGACCACCAGCGTCGTCCTTAAAATAATCAAATCATACAACTTCTGCTGTATTCCCGTTAAAGTCGATCTTTGCTGTTGCTTTCATATTCCACAAAGGGGCAGATGTTTTGTAGAGGGCAGGTGACTGGCCTGCTGTCATCTCTTGTAATCCTAGTGTTTGCCATTTTCGATTCAAATCGAGATAAAAATTGTGAAGCAATACAGCGCTCATTTTCTCTATAAGCTTAGATAAAATGCCACAATCGTTATGTAGATATTGAAAATATATATACATGTGCTGATGCCCTTTCACATGTCATTCGTCGCTTGATATTTTATTCAAAAAAAAAAGCAGTGGAACCATAACAAAATGTGAACGCATTTATCAAAGCTTATTTTTCTTGGAATTATTTAAATCTACCAGCAGCGTATGTCGTTTAATACGTTATGATAATTTGTTTGTACAAAGAAACTGGTAAAGACTTTCGAACCAGTCAGACACATTCCTGTTAAAATAAACTTACCCAAACTATATTTATCTATCGTTAATACAATGATGTTTAAAAGGAATTCAATTTTTTTTTTTATAGAAAATCCGCGAAACACGCCAATTCTGGGCCCACCTACCCTACCAGTATTGCAATAATGGCACAATCGCATCACCACCCAGTGAAAATGGGAATTGTTGGAATGGCACCACAATCGGTGATTATAAATCAGCAATTAAACAAAAACCGAACTGGCAACCATCGACTGTTGTCAACGAGCAAATCTTCAATTTGCAAGTGTTTAGTGATAAATTACGTAAAGCCCATCAAGGTGATGAAGTTGAGATTGTCGATGATTCAGAAGATTCGTTGGATACTGGCGGCAGTGGTTCCGGTTCCGGTGCCGGACCTGATGACGATAATGATGATGATGATGGTAGTGAGGATGATGACGATACGAATAGAGAACGTATAGAAACAATACCCTCTAGTAATGATAATGATAATAGTATTGTGCCTGAAGTGTTGCATCCTAATAATGTTGAGCCGGATATGCCGAGCAGTACACGTAAACCTGAAGATAGAAGCAGTTATTCGAATGCAAATACGATAAGTTTATCGAAAGCATTAGCACAATATTTATTGCCAATTGTACTAGTTTGGTTCGGTGGTGCCATAACGGATCTACTGTGATAAGTCTGAATGTTGTTTATTTGTAAATAAATTTCACAAAATTATTGAAATTACTATTAATTAAATTCTCCTTTTACAATTTATTTTTGTAATTATCCCCTTTTGATTATTTAAATAATATATAGTATAAAATAAATGGAACAATAGCTTGAAACTGATACAAAATAGAGCTTGTCGTTTTTGTGTATATGTTTTGTAACATTCTATTATGTAATATGGTATCAATAATGTAATTTATATTAACAAACAAAAAAATTATACAAAGTACATCTTCACAGCTGCTTTATTTCCGAAAAAGAAAATGTATTTAAATGTAATATAATATCAAAAATATATATATAAAAAACAAAACAACAAACAATTCAGTCAAAATTGGGTTTTGGTCGTGTTTTCATGTAAACATATGCCACAATAAACACGAACACAACAACCAATGCTGGCACAACAATCGTACGTACTTGTTTCTGTACTTCAGCAAACTCCTTCTTCCTCTGCTTCTTCTCTCTGGCTGTTTCTTTCGTTTTGCCCCCTTTCAATTGTCGCATATTTACCGAGAATCTACAATAAAAAAATTCGTAGAAAAAAAACAATTAACCAAATAATTTTGGTGATTTTTTTTTAAATTTAAACAGCTTACCTACCACAAATCAAAAAAGGCACTAATCACAACCACTACCAGCCCAACAATGCTGACGTGTTACAATTCGGTTTTTTCTAGGTTATGTTACACGTTGACATCTCAACAGGTTGTTTATATACAAAGTGGAGGGGATTGGGGTCAATGATACCAATTCTTGGAAATTTAAAAAATGCTACAGGTCCGGACTAGAAATAATCGGCAATTTCTACAATTAAAAAAAAACAATGTGATTGAATAAAATATTATATAATACGTGTCTTTGTAGATATTATTAATAGAATACAGAGTATTTGTTTAAATAAAAACATATACGGACGAAATAATGATTATACAAATTTGATTTAAAAAAGTTGGTAGCATTTGAGGGGTAATCAATAAAATGGAAGCTGATACTTTTGGTTTTAAACGATTATGCAATTTGAAACTGTTGCATTGATAACTAGTGAGAGGATCGTACGCAAATGAGTACCAAAAGGTGCCTTTTAGAGAGATCGGATGTATACTTTGTCCAAAAATTAAATATAAAATTTCAAATGACAGCAATGTGACTAACCTTCGCAACGAAAAAATAGTTCCGCTATTAAAGCCCCAAAATTAAAATTCTCCTTTATTGTATTAAACTGAAAATCGATTTAAAAAGAATTTTAGAATCTCTAAGGAAATATAAATTATCGAATTTCAGAGTGAATATTGAAAAATCAGTAGCAAAATATGGAAACAGACGCGTAGGATTTTACTCGAACAGTAGTACCACAATAATAGTACATTAAAAAACAAGTGTCAGAAGTCGACCATTATTGCACGAGTCCAAGTTTAGAAAATATGACTTCTGACACGAGTTTTTTATACTATTTTTTCTATTTTGTGCCCTTTTTTACAAAAAAAAATTCGAAATTTGATATTTAGGGAAATTGGTGGGAGTTGGTATTAGTGATAAAAACAATTGAACCTTGTTTGATTTTTATGATTGATGTATTAGTGGTTGTATATGTTACCAAAAATTACTATGGATTTTGTTGATTTGTTTACGATTTTTGACATTGACAACTGTCAATACCAACGTTAGGGAAAAAAAATACTATACATTTTTCATTTCAGCACTAGTATCGAAATGACCTCATTTCGATACAGTAGCGAGTTTAATAATAGCGCTATTACGGACGCAAAATAGAAAAAGTATACTTTTTGGTTTATGTAAACATGTAACAGTTAGGACAGCCCCCTGTAGCTTCAATGGGCGAAACAGTACAAAAAGTGAACGAATATGTCCCGTGATTTTAGTTCTTCTAGAGGGCGCTGGTGGTCCTTTGCGCAGTGTGTGACGACCGCGGTTTACTAGTTATTATTATATATCGGATAGATTAACAGATGGTCTTTTTTAACAAAATTATTTCAAATTGTTTGACAACTATGTATATCTAAGTCATAACAAAAGTCGTAACAAAAAGACGTGAAAATCTGATCAACTTTTTATATTCAAAATCTAGTAACATGCATAAATCGAAAATAATGCCACTTATCACGTAATTTCGAGCTACGTTCTTAGATATTGAAATAACAAAAGAACAAAATAGTTTAAATTCTAATACCTTATGTACACAAAAAATATAAAATTCACTTCTGAAAATAAAACAAAAACAAAATTCTGATAACACGTCGTTGCATATGCGGCATCACAAGCCAACGAGCTAAATTTTTCAGGAAGTCTCCCCTATCAACATTTGCTGCTTCGTGCATATTATGAGGAATATTATTATTATTGTTAATAAAAAATTAATAAATATAATGTTATAATTAAACTTCTCTTAATAAGTAAAATTTAATAAAATTTAATTCAACGCTCCCATAAAGGTGATCGGCGCAAAGGACTACCAGCGCTCCCTGGCTGGTGTCCCGACATCGAACCATTTTTTGAAACATGGAGTTATAGGGGGGTGAGTTAGGAACATAACCTAACCTTTGTAATTTGAAATTTTATACTTAATGTACAACATTTTAGGCACCACTGCTTTAGGATCCGCTCTCTAGTAATATAGTAATAAAAACTGTGAACCCAACAGAACATAGCCACATTTGCGGCTCATAATATCGGCCGATATCAAATTTCCACCCATTGTTGGTTTACACATAAATTTACTACTAAAAACATACATTTACTACTAAAAGTAAGGGACTTTTGAGTGAAACTTCTTTAGGCGCGGTACGGTAGTAAATTTTTTCAAACACTTCCCCTCTAACAAATAGCTAAGAGGGAAAAGTGGAAGAGTTGCCATAGCGTCACATATACTTTCAGTTCTGCCAACTGTGTTTAATAAACACTAGGGTCTAAAGTTGGTGTCATTGATCGATGTACAGCGCCCTCTGGAACGAAACTAAAATTTCAAGGCTTACCGCGATTTATGATTTTTGTATTTGGGTCATTCCACCAAATAAAATCATTTTTACGGGGCGACCCCCGCCGATTTTTTTCAAATTTTGTGGAGGTGTTCTCTACTTTGACAAAAAAATTCCCTGAAAGTTTGAGTTCTTAATATGCGGCCGTTTCGAAGTTATGAATTTTTGAAGTTTTGAAGAAACAAAAATTTCAACTTTTTCATCAATTTTTTTGAGGTAAAAAACCTTCTTTTCAGAATTGGTAAAATGTAGCTTTTTGTAGGAAAAATTCTGAACTTTTTAATGGGAATATTTATTTTTTCATACATGCAACGGAAGACCCTTTAAAATCCAATCAAAGTGAAAAAAGCAATTTTTCACCGAGTGCGGCGCGTGGTACATCAAATTTGATATTTTTTTCTGAAAGCTGAGAGTTTTTCCCACAAAATATGTCATTTTCGCGATGTGCATATTTTTTGTTTTCTTACAATTAAATAAAATGTAAAATCTTGACAATAAAAATGCATATTTTTTTACGATCGTTTGTAATCGGTTATTTTACGTGCATGTTTGGAGCTGTCGAATATACCCGATTGCAGTATTTTTCGCGGTTGTTATAGCAACCGCGCCAATATCTGAAAAAAGTTTAAAAATATACGTTTATCTTCAAACGTCACAAAAGTGACAGTTTTTGTGACTCAAATGACAAGGTAAAAATAGCATTTTGTGTGCCTAGGCGCTTTTTTCTTTTTTTATAAGCTTAGGCAGACAAAATGACAAAATCTGTCACTGGCGTTTAATTTTTTTCGTTATTTGACATTTGTTTTTTGCATCGCCATGGAAGCAGTACTGCCAAGATATTGCGATCAGTTAAAATTTTAATTTTTAAAAACTTTTCAATATAAAAAAATGTTAAATTAAGACGTTTGAAGATAAACTAGTATATGTCATTCGGCGCAAAAGTGTCTTTGTGTGCTTCAGCTGACATGTCTGCCTCACTAGCGTTCGGCAGACAACAGTCAGCTTCAGCACACAAAGTTCCAGTTTTACGCCTAATAACATAATCTACTATTTTTAATTGTCGAGATTTTACATTTTATTTAATTGTAAGAAAACAAAAAATATGCACATCGCGAAAATGACATATTTTGTGGAAAAAACTCTCAGCTTTCAGAAAAACCGGTCAAATTTGATGTACCAAGCGCCGCACTGTGAAAAAAATCGCTTTTTTCACTTTGATTGAATTTTAAAGGGTCTTCCGTTGCATGTATGAAAAAATGAATATTCCCATTAAAAAGCTGAGAATTTTTCCTACAAAAAGCTACATTTTACCAATTTTGAAAAAAAGGTTTTTTGCCTCAAAAAAATTGATGAAAAATTTGAAATTTTTGTTTCTTCAAAAGTTCAAAAATTCATAACTTCGAAACGGCCGCATATTAAGAACTCAAACTTTCAGGGAATTTTTTTGTCAAAGTAGAGAACACCTCCACAAAATTTGAAAAAAATCGGCGGGGGTCGCCCCGTAAAAATGATTTTATTTGGTGGAATGACCCATTTATAAATTAACTAGCGGACTCGGCAGACTTCGTCCCGCTCGTTCGTTGGCTTATATTCATAAAATTAACAATATTAATTCTATTAATTAAATCATAATCTGGCAAAATATAAAAATGTTTGAACAAATTATTGTTTAATTGTAAAACGTCAAAGAAAAGTGAGGCTAGAGTCACTGTTATTTACATTTTAAAATGAAAATTTATAAATTAATTAATGGCGTTAATTATACAGTTGCGATCAAAAAATTTCGGACATCCAGGACATCTAATTGTCAGTTAGTATAGGACAGCCTTTAATAATTTATGTCATTCGTATATATTATTGAACCATTAATAGATAACAAAACGATCGCATTAATAAGCAAATAATAATTGTTTACTTCACAACGGGCAATTATGGCGTTGTGATGGCGTTATGAAAAATAATAGCCCGCTGTTAAAGAGCGTTGCTATGATAAACAACTTTTTTGCTGTCATTAAAAATGTGATCATAACCTCAAATTTTCAAATGTCAAAGAAACATTAAAAAAAACAAAAATAAAATTAAATTGCTTCTTTTACTTATGGCATAAACTCATGAATGCACCACGGGCGTGCGACGTACAGCCCTCGAGCCGTACACTGTCGACACTCAGGCGTTATTTGTCTCATAACGCCCTTGATAAATTAATTACTAGAGTATTATATTAAAAAAGTCATTAATTTTGACATTTAAAACGTTAATAATAACAGTAATGCTTGGCCCAGATTAAACATTTTTAGACGTCAAAAAAAAATATTGAATATTGTTTTGAGATAAGTGAAATGTAGAGAAAGACAACTGCAGAAAAAAATCGAGCCTTCAGGCAACGACAGAAAGAAAATATACCAAGAAAAAAATGAACTTTATCTCTAACCTAAGAAGTTTCACTTCTAATGCGCGGCGTTCCACACACTTTCAATTTTTTTACGTTGCAAAAGTATAAATTACAAGCTTGCATAATAATCGGCCGATCGATTGCATAGATTTCGAGATAATTGCTCCGAAATTAACTCGAAAATCGGAGTTTTCTATGTAACGCTCTATAGTGGATTCACGGACCAAAGCGTTACTAGATTTCGCAGAGTTGTCATTAAACAACGTACATAATCGCAAGTAATATAGGAAAGATACATATGCAAACAAACAAAAAATCACCATAAATATCACTAGATTCAAGTATACCAACTGAAAGCTGGTAACCCTTTGGTTCGTGAATATACTATACACATCTTTATCGATTATCTCTACAGTGTTACCAACCTTGTTAAATCCGACAAAGCCTACTAATTATCCATACGAACAATACATAAACCTCTACTATCACAATTGTAACATAAAAACTACTTTAAATAGAATTTTGATGACAAAAATATAGAATTGCACATATAGGAAACCACATATTTTTGTTGCTCAACGGATTTTAAGTCAAAGAAACCTCTTCCAATGTGCCTACTTCATTTGCCATTACTGTATATTACCAATCCAATTACTTGTTAATTTCAAACGCGTTGTTGTAATAATTCATCCGGTAAATTATACAAATTCAATACTGGATAGAAAGTGGTTGGTGTCTCAACGAAATTCTCCGTTAATGTAATCTGTTGTGGTGGTGCCAATACTGTTCCTGGTGGATTCCTGTGCGGCATCCCAGTCGGTGGTATACTCTGTGGTTTTCTTACTGTAACACTTGTATTAATACCATGCCGCCGCTTCATGTGTTTATTATAATTTGGCCAATTCGTGAAATGATGCTGACACTCATGACACGAATACGGTCGTTCGCCAGTATGCTGACGGCGGTGTGTGGTTAGAACACCTTTAAAACGAAAACTCTTCCCACAGAATTCACATGTAAACGGCATAGCACCCGTATGTATCCGATGGTGTTCTTTTAATGTGCCACGTTCACGGAATTGCCTACCGCACACATCACAGTGATGCGGTTTCAAACCGGAATGTACTGAATTGTGTTTACGTAAACGTATCAACGTTTTAAATGCTTTACCACATGTGGCACAAGCAAATGGACGTGCCACCGTATGCGTTAATAGATGATTATCTAGATTACCTTTTTGTACAAAACTCTTACCACATTGATCACATGTATAATCTCTAACACCGGCATGGATACGTTTATGTGCCATTAGATTCGGTTTTGTACCGAAACGTTTCGGACATTGATCACATTGGTGTTTATTTTTAATATCAGCCGGTAAATGACAACGTGAATGTACCATTAAAGCCGATTGCATACGGAAACGTTTACCGCACGTTTGACAAATATGCGGACGATCATCACCGTGTTGATTACGGTGTTTCTCTTGTATAGCAATAGTTGGATACCATTTGAAACAGATATCACAACAGAAACGCAATTTAAGACGATGTACTTTAACGTGCGTCAGGAATGTACTGTATTTCGTGTAGACTTTCGGACAATCGGCACACGAATATTTCGGTGTTTGTCCATGAACGGTGGCATGATGATCGCGTAAATCTTCTGAATTCGATAGATTCTGTTGACAATCACAGCACGTCCATGGATAACTGTCCCAACCGTAGAGATCTTGTTTCGGTACAACTGTACCATCCTCATTCAATTCAACATCACTCAATTCCAGATCGTTATCCTTCCTTTTTGCGGTGCGTTTCGGCTGTAATCGAAAATTTAGTTTTCAGATGAGAATAATAGTAAAAAAATCATACTACTTTCGGATTTGATGGTTTCGGCTGTATTGGATCTTTCTTAATCACCACCACATTCTCCACATAATTAGTCTTATTATCCTCTTGTTGTATGAATGTTAATTTAACATCTTGCACATTAATACTGTTGGCTAATTCTGTTAAGATCTGTTGGGATTTTTGTACGTGTTGCGAGAACTCCCATGTTTGATTTACTGTTTCACAACACAATAAGCATGCTACGGTTGGTAAATGATCCTCTAAACTCACTTTAACGTTGAATAATTGGAAAATTCTCAAGGATAAGTCTAGATTGTCCAAAATGCTGATTTGATCACTACCACATTCGGCACATAGTCGACAACGACCTTCCATTACACCAGATAATCGAGCGAACGTTATTTATCGGGAAAATGTGGAAAATTCACTAATTTTTATTCAAAAATTCGAAAGAAACTCGATTTTATTTCGGTAAAACACAAAACAATAAACAAACATGGCGAGTTGAGTTGACGTTTAAATTCTGACACTAATTCCACTAGTCTAGTGATTTTAGTTGCCGAGTTTTAGACTATTGCCAACACTGCCACAAATTCAATTTAATAGCTACAAATCTACATTTAAGAGATACAAAAATGAGACATTTTGTTAATTATTATTAAGACAAAAAATTAATGTATAATTAATATGTTTTTGTTCTACCGACAAAATTTGTTAGCAATTAGATAGTACTGTTCAAAATTAGTAATATTGGTTTTTGACAATTGGTAATACTGGTGGAAATTCAAACGTCAACATGACAAGTACACGTATTTCTAATTGAATTTAATTATTTATTATTAATTAATTATTGTTAATTGGAAATGTATATATTTTATAATGGATACACTCTATCATCAGACCAATATTTTAATACAACAAACCCAACAAAGTTTTCAAGCGTTAGAGAAAAACATAAATAATGCAGTAGAAATCGAGGTTGAAATTCAAGAGAAAATTAATGCAATTAACAGGTGATTATTTGTGTAATTGTTCAATCAACTTTTTCAATTTACAACTTTCAGTAATTGTGAGAAATTAGATGTTTATTTATACAAAATACCATTGGACCAACGTCAGAATGCCAAAATGCGTTGTGATCAATTGAAATACGATTGTCGACATTTACAAGCGGCCCTAACGGCTTCACAACAGAAACGTTTACGTCGTGAGGCGGCTGCCAGTGAACGTGAACAATTATTGAGTCGTCGCTTCACACCAAATCCCGATTTAACAACAATTAATATTGATTATAGTATACAACATCAGCAATCGTTGCAGAATGCAAATCGGGGCATTGATGAGATGTTGCATACCGGTGTGAATGCCTTGGAATCGTTACGGTCGCAACGGTTCACATTGAAGGGTGCACAACGGCGCATTATGGATATGGCGAATACGTTAGGTTTGAGTAATCATACGATGAGATTAATTGAGAAGCGAGCAGTTGAAGATAAATATATTTTGTTATTGGGGATGTTTATCACAATTGTTGTGATTGTTCTAGTTATTATTTATTTTACGTGACATTCCTAATAAAATTTAAAAGTTGGTGGTCGATTAGAAGCGTTCAAACTAAGCAAATTCCAATTCCATTGAAGGCGACCTTTTTACAAAGCAAATTCGCAAAGTTTTCCGGTATTAGAAGAAATCGAAGTACGTTTTAATATTTAGCGTAATGTCCTTCTTAAATAAGAAACTTCGTTGAACAAAAATTCATATAATCAATTATAATTTCCAGATAATTCAGAGAAAAATCCCCATATTCAAACCTTAACCCTTTCAAAACCGATTCCTTGAAAAGAATTTTCATCGTTTACGAAGATATTCCAGATTCTTGATGTTCTCTGTCCTTCTTCAACATATTACTGGCATATATCAATCATGACATGTCGTAGAGAATCATTATAGTTAGAGAGAAGATAGCAGATGTTTGGCATGTTGTAAGTAAATTGTATATTACAACGGGTGTTGTTCCAAAAAAGGAAGCTCAAGACATTCACTTTATAGTTTATACTTTATATAGATGACCAAATGTTCAGATTTTAACAGTGGACGGTAACGAAATTCTACCTATCCATCTAGATCGTTTGCCTACGCTGTATATTATATCTATTGAATATGGGGCAATCCACGCCAAATCGACCACTTTTGAACCCGACCCCTTTCGATTTGGCTGAAAATTTGCCACCATTTTGTACCTCATTAAAGACGTTTCTCAGAATTTTTTCAAATTTTTCTACCCACCCAAAAAAAGTTATAAATTAAAAAAAAATGGCTATTTTTTCTTTAATAGCCGTAACTTTTTCAAAACTTGATGTATCGAGACGGTTTTTTTTTCAAAATCTTCGTTTTTAAATGTCCTTTTTATAAAAAAATAAATAAAAATGATCTGAAGTTATCTTCAACGTTTATTTTCAGATTTTCGGAAAAAACCGCAAATTTTTCGATGATTACATTCTTAAATTTTTTTCTTTTTTTTTATATCAAAGTTTGACATTTTCTACAAATCCTCTGAAATTTTTAGAAGAGTTTTTCGATTTCTATTTTTTTTAACTTGAAAAATTTTTTTTTCCCACTTGAAGGAAAAATTTTGTTTTTTCACCTTATTTCGCTTAAGACCTTTCTAAAAATTTTTTAGTATGTAGAGACAACTTCAAAATTGAAAAAAATAATAGTAATAATAAATAAAAATGTTAATCATCAGAAAAATTTTCAGTAATTTCGAAAAATTAAAAAAAAATTAAAGACGAGTCAGTATATTTTTTTCTTATTTTTTTTTAAACTACATTCAAAAACAAAAATAATAAAAAAAATGTTATTTGATGGACTTCTGATTTTGGAAAAGCCTTACTTGTGCCTATGGTCCTTTTTGGTCCAGAAAATATAGTATTTTGTTTAAGTATAGTTGGGTAGGAACTATTCGTTATATATTATATATAGAATTCTATATTATATGTGTTTTTGCAAGGGACGCCAATAGAGTGTTGTATTCCGAGCGTTAGTTATGTTCGCTACGCATAGGATATAAGGAAGTATTACATTTACATTCTCTATTACTCAGTATGTAAATCACTGTGCAAAGTCGAATTGCTTTGGACATGTTTCAGAAATAAATGAATGAAATCTGATAGCTCCCACCTCGGTTGCTTCTTTTCTAAACGTTAAATTGAGGCCGGTCATAGAGGAGTGAATAACACCCAGACCTTTGCTTTATATGGGCCCCCAAAAAATATATTCACATTTTTTAAGTGAAACTTCCTTAGGCGCGGTAGAGTAGTAAATTTGTTCGGAAGCGTAACGAAAATGCGAGACCCCATGAGGGGAAACCCTTCCCTTCTAACAGACAACTGAGAGGGAAGAGTGGGGGCGTTGCCATAGCGTCGCTTCTACTCTCTCTGTTAGTTCTGCCAACTGTGTAAAATAAACACTAGGGTCTAAAGTTGGTATTATTGATCGATGTACAGCACCGTCTGGAACGAAACTAAAATTTCCTGGCGTACCGCAATTTATGGTTTTATATTTATGGCGTTAAATATATGGATATTGTTTTGAGATGTGAACTTCATCTCCAACCTAAGAAGTTCCACTTCTAATGCGCGGCGTTCCACGCACATTCAATTTTTTTTTGGTATTTTGTTTATCTCTTCATAAAAATTTCTTATCTTTCTTATCGTAAAAGAACTTTGGGTCCCCAAAATATCACTTGCACCCGGGTGCCTTTGTAGAGAAGGGCAGACTTGGTACTGTAGATCCTATATCTATGGAAATTTTGGTCTAACAATTTAACGTTTTATGTCTGCAGAACAATATAAAGTGTTCAAATTGAGTTTCTTTGTCGTTACTTCAAATTACAAAAAAGATTTTTAAGAAAGGACTCAATTGTAGTTCAAGAGTATTTAAAAAACTCTCGAAGCATTCCACTTGAAAAACTGGGTCTTCATGATTGGAAAAGTCAATTCTCCTTAGATTCCGCATAACGGGATACAAATAAATATAAAGTTTATTTTAAAAAACGAATTATTAAAAATTACAAAAAATAATTTAAGACGAATATTTTACAATAGTAAGATAATTATGAGCACTTAACTCCAATTTTCTTTTGTGTCGTTTTGTTTCTTAGAAAAATTTTTACACAAATTCCCCCGTCAATTTTACTATAGCCTTGGTATTGAAGACATAGCACTTGCTTGTTCATTATTTTGTGCAGCATATTTCGGTCGACATACACAACCACTCTCAACTAAAACATAATCTTGACCGGTCAGTGTGACTGGACCCAATGGTATCACCAGAAACAGATAGGGCACATAGGTTTGTGTGCATTCGCCACGTACCACATCGCACTCGGAACTTTCGCAAACCTTTAAATCGATATAGAATTAACAACAACGAAAAACTACAATTAGACGTAGTTATTTAACCACGAATTAGGCAACAAAATTCGTTGGTATATAACACCGTCCAATTGTGATAAATTGAATTACCTCAAACACGACTTGTTGGAGTAGATCGGGAAATTTCTGAACGATCGTTACAGGTTGACCTGACGTCAATGAAACACCATACATCGGAGCTGTTGTATTGTAGCGTGTTTTACATAATCTTGCCGGTGTACCGGTGCATGTATTCGTTGAGGCGGTATTCGTTGCCCGAGCTGTGAATTTGTTTCGTTTTTAAAAAAAAAACAATAATGACCGGATAGTGTTTTATATAAAAGGCATTAGAACTGTGCCAACAATTTTCCCATAATTATCTAATTTTCGGTAAGGTGAGAAATTCCACTGTACTCAAGTAAAGTGTGTCGGATTGCGGTTAATTATACAAATAGCAATTTTTTTAGCGATTTTTAAAACGAGCAAGTTCTTGTGAATTTCCCACCTGTTCGCCTTTAACTATAACACTCCGTTATCGTTGAGCAGTGCTTCCCATCAAATGGATCAGAAATCATATCAAATTATCTCTAATTCGGATCGTTCCCCAGATTTGCTTTAATTTTGAAGTACCAGGAGCTAAGCCTCATTTTTTTGCACCCCATGGGAAACCCAAGAAATCAACGGAAAACGGGATCAAAAGTGCGTCTGTTGAGCAACGGAAGCACTGCAAAATTAAGGCCGCCAAACGATGGTAACCGTTGGACGCGCAACCGGATATTCTCCTTGTTCTGAAGACAGACGGAAAATTTCATGTTGTTCAAAAATTACGAGAATTAGGAGGTGCCATTTTGGTCCATTAAGCTCCTACCCAGTGGTAGGTTTAGTCTTAGGTCCAGGCCTAGGACGGCGCAATTTGGGGTGGCAAATTTTGTACTATAAGCAAAATTTTAGAAGCGACTCAAGTTTAACAGAATACCTTTGGCCAAGGAAGAGCTTTTCAGTTTCGAGCTTAGAAAAACTCATTTTTTGGTCTAGCCTGGGTTTTCTGTGATGCACGAAACAATTGTGAAGCAATTCGGTAAGCTGTATGAGTAAACTGGAAGAGACATAGTCTCTAGCATTGCGAAAAGGGTGCCATTACTACCTAAAATCTGTTCAAAGATCAATTGTAAACATTTTAAGATCTGGCAGTAAACGTTCATAAAAATCAAAGGGACCAAAATAGAAGCCAAAAATTATGTCAAAATGTTGCTTGAGAGTGTTTTTGACGAGTTGCTTTCAATGAAACTGTTCACAGGATTGTTTGAAAAGTAAAAATTTCAAGATTTGGTAGTAAACGTTCATAAAAATCAAAGGAGCTAAAATCGAAGCCAAAAATTCTGTCAAAACGTTGCTTGAGAGTGTTTTTAGCGAGTTGCTTTCAATAAAACGATTACAGAATTGCTTGAGAAACTGGATTTTCGCCTTCTTTTTTAAACAAAAAAGTAAATATATTGACCCCTAGAATTTTGCCAAAGGGTTCGATTAAATGCACAAAACAGAAAAACCTGTCACTTTATGATTTAGAAAATTGATCGATATCGATAATTTATCATAAATACATAATAATTATAACAAAAACTAAATGAACCGTAAACAACAGTAACAAGATCAAGCCAGTTCTAGTTTGGGGCCATTCCAACGACTCATGACTATTATTAAATAAAAACCAGCAAAAACAACAACAGATGTCTATAATTTACCTGTTCTTGACGATGACATCAATGGCGATTCTACATTGAAATCATTCAAATTCATCTCGTGTGCGGCCAATAGTGCTTTCTGTGTTAGAAACGGATCGATCGTCTTCTTGGATCGACCGGTGCGATAATTACCCGACCATGGAGACGAGCCGCGAAAGGTGCGATCGATTGCTGCACTAATTACAAATTAATCAAAACGTTGCCCGAAAGGCCACCCCACCGTAACTAATACAATTACCGATTACTTGATGCCCTACATTATTGTAATCAGCATATTAATTACAGTAGTTAGGGTTACTTACGTGGGATAAGGTAGATTATTGGGGCCAACACAGTCGGGTGAATCGGTCAATGCGTCACCCCATAAATATTTCAGACCACCACCACCATCGCATTTCGTTGGGAATTTCGCTACAGTTGTACTCAATATTGTTGTTAGCTTTAAAAATGAAGATTTACGAATTAATTTTGTGTGTCAATCAAGGAAATTGTTTTGGGAAAGTCCGTAATAAACGGATAACGAATGTATACGTTGATTGTTGAAGTTTCTAGGTTGTATGGTCAAGTTTTAATACTTGAATAGTTTTAAATGAGGAAAGTTACGATAATTGGAAATGTAGGCAATCAGGCCTTTGGACTAATTCAAATGAGTGCGACAATCCTATTGTGATCATTACGTAATTTTTAAACGGATCTAAACGATCGTTACGCTAAACGATTTAATCCGAAATTTTCTGAATGAAAACAAACACGATCCTTCACAGTTGGTTGAATTGAAGTTTTCAATTCTTAAATATCGGCAATAATCGCTTAAATATGATTATTCATATTCTATTGACTTAGTCACAATTTACCGTTGTTTGGGCTAATTTTCGAATTCTTTTTGGGTATCGTTGAACCGCCTGTAGAATTTACAAAAAGACGTCTACAATTAATACGGTTTTTTTTGGTAACTTGTTCAATTTGAAGAGACGATTCTGTCCCTCATCGTCGAGAAGACGCACAGGTTGTTGTTGAGGATATCGTTTTGTACAAAGCGATATACCTGATCGTTGACCTCATCATATAACTGTATAATACCCGGACATTTATGTGGGCTGCCAAGAGGGCAAATATTTTGAATATCGGTAAATTTCAATCGATTTACTTAATTTAACGATTATCTGATGGATGCCGTTTAATCAATAAAAATTTGAATACTTACAGCCAAGATTATTGTGTTGCGATTACAAGCCATCTCACTAATTATTTTTTTTTGGAACTAATTCTAATTATTTACGCAAAATTGATAGTTCGTTCAACTTTAATTTGCAAAATTTCTCGTTGGCTCTTCAAAACACCCAATCCATATTTTATTGGAATACAGCCTCGATAATCACTTATTTTTAATTTTATTGTAGATTTGATTCGATTATTATTCCCAAGAAACAACCGCTTATTTGTCACGAATTGTTTATTGTTAATTCTTTTCAACGAAAAACAAATTTGTCTGGTTTGATGTATGCCAGTAGACTGACTTTGGTCTTGAACTTGTTAGGCGGAAATATTGTTATGTAGTGTACCTGGGTGGGAAACAAGAACCAGAATATTGGTGTTGGTCTTGATAATCTTTTTTATATAGTTTATATACGTAAGTGGGAGAAACTTACCCCATTCTTCTACAATATCATTTTTTTTCAGTCTTTCTGTTTAATCATTAAAATGTAAAAAAAATAATAATGAGAAATTTAATTACTGGACAAACCGGGTTATTAAATACAAAGAGCTGGAAGGAAAACGATTATTATCTTAATAAATATTTAGTAGGATTGTTTTGATCAAGAATTCGTTGAAAATTTGGGCAATTGTAAAGTTGTGAAGAACGCGCATCTGCTTGAATTTCCCCCGATTTTTGAGATCAGTTTTGCCAATTGGCAAAAAATAGTTGCCCTATGAATTTTTTTTTTTAACTTTTAAAGTAATATTTACCATAATTAACTATTTCCATCCTATTTGCTTGTTTGATCTTATTAATTAGATTTTGTTAATTCAAACTGAAACGCGCGCTTTCTCTATTTTGTATAATGGATGCACGTACTCAAGAGTTACTAGATTTGACAGAATTGCCGTTAAACAAAGTGCTTTTTTGATATCCTAATGACCAACTTGATAGAATAAAATTTCCCATTTTTAATTCTAAACGCAGCTCTTTGTAGCTCTCCTAAGTATTTGGCAGCCCTTTTACCTAACGCATTGAAGAGGGAAAACTCAGATTTTCTGTGAGAAAATTATTTGTTCTTTTTATTGTAGATCGAAGTGGCTTTCGCCATTACCAACGAATATTTTTAGAGCATTTACAATTTTGAATTTTGCGCCATAGAACCAGTAACTTATCTAGTTACAAAAAAGTCCGTTTACTCGTTGGATTTACTATACAGTCCTAGTATACTCAATTCATCGACCAAAGAGTTCCTAGATTTAAGTTGGTACCCTTGAATATAGTGACATTTCTAGGGATTTATTTCTTTGTGCCCATGTCTCCGCTTACAATCCGTGGAGTATGTACTTTTGTTTAACGACACATCTGTCAAATCTAGTAACCCTTTGTTCGGTGAAGTTAGTATATAACAGGAAAGATAGATATTTAAACAAATAAACTACCAGCAATATTACTAGATTCAAGCGTATCAACCGAAATCTAGAAACACTTTGGCCCGACATTACGTTTAGCAATGTAACCGCCACGTTTTACAAAAAATAAATGTTGGAGGCAGTAAAACAGCGGACGGGCTCGCCGCCACAGCAAAGCAAGCAGCCGCATGAATCGGCATAATTTTAAGGGCGGCATTTTTTAGTTTGTCTTTAATTTACCGCTTTGTTGAGAGTATTCTGAACATCTCCTTGAGTCTTAAGATGACAACTTTATAAGTTACAAGTCTAGATCAAGCTCTTAGAACAGATCAAGCATTTTTCCGTTGACAACCGATTTTGAATATTTAACACGTTTAACTTTGCACACTGTACGTTTTTCACTTCAAATGGTATTTCAAGCAGTCATTTTCTTCTTATTAAAATTTCCAAAAATCTATCGAAAATTAATAAAAATAAAGTTGTATCCACAATTTTCATCAGCCTTCCAATGATTTAACGCTTTTTCTACTTCAAAAATCAGGTAGTATTCAGGATGTGGCATCTGTATTAGGTGTCCTTATTTCAAATGCGCTTAATTTTATTATTGTTATTACAAATCTTCAATAACTTAACTTGTTATTATATTTCGGACACCCTCCATAAATTACGAGATACAATTGATATTTGAAACCCAGACAACGCCGCTAGGGTGCAAAATAGCGTAGTAGCAGAATGAGGTGACTTCGACATGAACGTACCCTACGTTTACACGTCTAATATTGTACTGTAGGTGACCGCTTACCGAATAAGTAATGTGTGTTGCCTACTCAATAACTCTTCACGTTTTATTGTGACGTCATCACAGTATAGGCAATCGAATAAAAGTTACCAATTTTATAAAAATTATGGATAAAGGAATTTTTGATGTAATTCTATATTCAAAATATGATGACATCCTTTCGAGTTATCTCTTTGTTAATGAAATTCAATTTAATGGTATAATAGCAATTGTTGACAAAGTTATTTGCTTTTAGACGATTGGCAACACTGATTCGTTTCTGTCAAAATTTCGTTTTATAAACATGTTTTATCAAGTTTTCAATTTATTTTTATTAATATTAATAAATACCTCATATCCTCATGAAATCGACCCCCTCGGCTATATCCTCTATTGTCCTTGCATGGGTAAAAATCAAGACATACCATAATTATTATAATTATCAGATCAATTTTAGGCCGATTTGGGAATCAAGCCGATCATTTCTTAGGTGCTTTGGGTTTTGCACATGGCCTAAATCGTACATTAGTCCTACCACCATGGGTTGAATATCGTTATGGTGAACCACGATCAATACAGATACCATTCGATCGATATTTCCAAGTGGAACCATTACGTAAATACCATAAAGTAATAACTATGGAAGAATTCATGGATGATATAGCACCGTACGAATGGCCTGTAGAGAAACGTATCTCATTCTGTTATATGAGTCGTGGTGGTGATTATGGGGATGATTGTAGAGCTAAAGATGGTAATCCATTCGGACCATTTTGGGATACGTTTAATGTTGAATTTGTTGGTTCTGAATTTTACGGTCCACTACATTACGATACTTACCATCACGATATGGCGAAGAAATGGTCCGAGCAGTATCCACCGCATCAATGGCCAGTATTGGCATTTACCGGTTGTTAATCAATTATTAACAACGAATTCTGATAATTCATTTGGAAAATCACTTACAGGAGCACCAGCTAGTTTTCCAATACAAGAAGAGAATCGTGGCTTACATAAATATCTAGAATGGTCGATGGAAATTGAAGAGAAAGCCAATCAATTTATTAAAACCGTACTACCTAAAGGTGCCTTTATTGCAATCCATTTACGGAATGGCATCGATTGGGTACGTGCCTGTGAACATATACCAGTTAGTCCGAATTTATTTGCAGCACCACAATGTTTGGGCTATCGTAATGAGAAAGGTAAAGCCACACAAGAGATGTGTTTACCAACCAAACAAACCATTATCAAACAATTGAAACGTATCATCAAGAACATTAATAATGCCGTTAATAATAATAACGATCGGACAATTAAGTCGATTTTTGTTAGTAGTGATAATAATCATATGTTAAATGAATTAAATGATGCATTGAATCGATTGAAAATTAAAGCTTACAAATACCATGAGAATAATCCACATGTGGATCTAGCTATTATGGGTAAATCCAACCATTTCATTGGTAATTGTATATCATCGTTTAGTGCTTTTGTGAAACGTGAACGTGATTGTAAAGGATTCAAATCGTCGTTTTGGGCATTTCCAACAGAGAAGCATACAAACAGTGCAAAAAAAGAGACAGTTAAAGATGAATTATAATATAGAATCCGCTAAGGTAATTAGATCTCAATTTTTTGTAATACTATTTATTAAACAATTTTTTTTTTGTAATAGTAATAATAGTAAGTAGGTTTTTCCCCATCCACAATTACTCGAATATCCTGAAATTCGTTGTTGTTTATCAAGAAGTGATAAAAACAATGACGTAGTGTATGAATCATCCGTGTAATCTTCAAATATCTATAATTAGGACAGAGGTTCTCAACAGCTGGTCGCTCAACATTTAGGGCAAATTATTGTTTGATTTACCTGCCAAATTGTGATATATTCGTGATTTTAGTCGTTCTATCGTTACAATTTTATGTGAAAATCTGGACGGGTTCAAGCATCATTTATAAGAGGAGGAAAGGCGTTTTCAAAATTAAGTTGTACGGGTGTAACAGCAGTGAAAAGCGTTGATCGGGGACCATACTAGTAAGGAAAATACTGTTTTAAACAGTGGTAAGAAAAATGTAATCTTTAGGGTGGATCTGGGTCTAGTTTACAGCGTAGAAATGCTGCTGAGGTTCGAACGCTATAAGATCAAGTTTAGGCTTTTAGGTCATTTCATGATAAATCTACGGTAGCACTGTAGGTTTACAAACTCTCTAATTTTCATGATCCCTCTTCTTTTCTCTCTCCTATCTACTGCGCAATTCTGCACAAGCCACGCCTTCGGACAGTTGAATTTACATGAAACGTCTACAAGTTTTACCGGAAAAATCAACGTTTAATCCAACTTAAATTGTTTTTTTCGTTATCTCCATTGTTGATCAACTGAATTGCTATGCTTTTTCCCAAATTCTATACAACTCAAGCGGTCCACATCTCTAGGTGAAACTAGTTGCATTCACTTCTGTTAATTAAGAACGGAGAACAACGGAAAATCGGCATTTCTTTGAAACAAAGGTTTTGCCGGTTTTTTTTTGCGGAAAAACCAAATAATTTAAATAAAGTAAGTTCGTAAACAGGAGCGGATTTGGACTGACGAGCAGGACCAACCGGACCCACGGCAAAGCCACAATTTCCTGGAGCGTGCGTCTTATACTTAACTTTACGTTTTGTTCAGGATATTAATTGATTAGTCTTGACTTTACTGAAAATTGGTTTAACTGGAACCCCAGGAAAACTTGGGCCGGCCTTGCTGATTATTTCAAGACTGGTTTTTATTATATTCTCAAATTAAAGGAAGAACAGACACGAATTGACTGACAATTCGTAACTAAGGGATCCCCATTTTAAGTGGAAGACTAAAACGTCAGCCGCTTAAAGACATTTGCTGCACTTGCAGCAGAGTTCAAAAAACTGTAAAACTGCAGAAGCAGCTTAATATTGTACAAAAACTATATATAATGAAATACATTTGTGCCTTTTAACCGCTTAGACTAGGAAACGAAGGGGTTACTAGATTTCAGTTGGTACCCTTGAATCCAGGGATGTCCTACTATCTGCCAAATCTAGTACGCTCTTGGTTCCTGAATGCACTATATCCGCTAGTGAATTACAACTTTTGAGAGCCGTTGTTTTGTTTGTGGATACGGTTTCTCGCACAAGGGTTAAAAATTAATTTAATTTCTACAATAAGTTGGCTATAAAATTGTTTGAAAGATGGCGAAATTCTTTTGTTTTATTATTAATCGAAGATTGCGTAATACTGATAAGGATTACAATTGCGATTTTTATTTCAATAGTTTGTAATTAAATTAAATTAAAGTTGTAATAGTAGTAAAATAGTTATAAAAAAAAAGATTGTATTGAGAATCAAGAATCTTATAAATAATAATATCAAACAAAGAAATCTATGACGGCTGCATACGCAAGATATATATATATATATATAAATTTTTTTCTATGACATCAACTTCCGCTTTTTTTATAATGAACCCTATTATAAATTGACAATACGGTTTAATTTCAATATAAAATTGTATAAATAATCGTCTTAATTGTTATCTGTTTATAACGCCCACATTTTAATTCGTTAATTATCGTTGAAATTCGTACATTAACGGCAAGGACGTACGCTGATTGGTGAACGACACGTTGAAAGTAGGTTGTGACGTCACCAAACAAACCTATAAATATATGTTGAATGTGCGATCGTCTGCATTTTAGTAGAAAGTAGGCAAGTGTCGAGGTGGTAATTGCGTTTGGTTTGTTTGTTTATTTAGTTAATTAAAACAATAAAAAAAAATAAAACAAGTGAAACGCACGCCGTTCTAAAAATCTATTTAAATTAAATCTAAATTAATTTAGTGATAATTATTCAAAAAATCATTATTAAAATAAATCAGATTAAATGATGGCAAGTGAGGCTCAACGTTTAATTGGTATATCATTAACGAAAATTGCACAATCCCGTACACATCGTGGCGGTGTGAGTTTACATAAAAATCTCCTGGTTGCTACTGTTTTACAAAAGGCCCGCTATATATTCATGGAGGAGGCGTACAATATGGTGCATTATCAACCACCGGCACCTGTCCAAGCACGTCCTGTTCCTGATGAGGAACTGATCGGCGTCACCGCCGAAGAGGCTACCAGTCTACCTGATAATACAACAATACAAGAATCATCGTCTAGTGATAATTTTCAAGAATTTCTCCAAGCTACAACAACGGCAACAACATCATCAACAACAACAACCACAACAACAACATGTGTGAAATGTGCTGAGAATCAAAATAAAGAAAACCATCCCCCTTTATATAATCAACATACAACAACAACAACAACAACAGCCAGCGAATTAACTTATCTTGATCTGGATAATAATAATAAAAGTTCAAATATATTGAGGGAGCGCAGTAATTCATCACCGGCTTGTTTGAAACGTCGCCGTGCAGTCGCCGAATGGGAAATCGAAGAGGCTGTTCAATCCATTTTACCGAAACGTAATAAACAGGAGGATGATGATAACGATTCGGTATTCTTGGATGATGCCACCACATTATCGGAGAGTGTTAGTAAAGAGCTCGATGATGAGAAACATGAACAACCACAACAACAACAGGAGACGAGTTGTAACAATAATAGTAGCAGTGGTGTCGGTTCGGCAATGGAAATTGATAGAATCACATCGTTGGTGTCGATTTTTAGTTTTAGTATGGGCGACGGTGGTAGCAGTAATAATAAACTCAACAGGTCCATGTCGACGCCGGATTTGTGTTCAGCACAGGCTAAAGATGCAGGCGATACGCTCCAACAACGGCCATTTCTTGCAATGACCGTTTAAATCAATTTTTGCGAAATTTTTGGATGATACAAAAAATTTTACACAAACAGGACTTCCGTGATGATCTCTTCTCCAACCTTCGGAAATTAATGGAATTACAACGAATTACTACTGTGGCGATTTTCTTTGCAGACGAAAAAAATTGATGTGATAATTTGCAAAGAATTTCGGGTATTTGTGGGGATAATACCAGGACCATGTGATAGTATATGATGTTAACTAATATTTTTGTAATAAAAAAAAAACAGAGAAAACTCCATAAAAATGTGTGTCGGGCAATTTTTGTAGTAAAAATAGATAATTCGAGTCGTACAAGTCGTCTTTTTGCGGTACAAATACATTCCATATACCTGAACAGGTAGTTTTCTTTTGTCTACCCCCCCAACAATTGACCCATGGTATTGTTTCGGCCCAAAACAAGTTCTCTGTCTCATTTGGAATCGAACAAAATCGATTGTACGACTCGAACTGTTTTTTTAAATTTTGATCTTGTAAATATTTTTTTGTGGAAAAACTGTAATCAGCTCCGTTTTAGGAGCCTTTAATTTTATTCTTGTACATACTGATTTACAATTATACTTTACAATTATTATAAAATATATTTCAAATTAATAAAAAAAAATACATTATATGGAATTTTGTTGGATCATTATCCTTGAATTTGATTTGAAAAAAAAATCCCAAATGATTGCATCATGTTGCGTCTAAGTTGCTCTGTTATCAACAAAAACGTGGCGTGATTCTGCTCTCTCTCTCTCTCTCTATGATTTTTGATTGTGCTCTTATCACAATAATTCCATTGAACTTTGCACGGAGTTTATCGCAGATCGATTGACGTCATATCGATTATTTGTTCGAAAATAAATCGATGATGGTGTATTGGCGCCCCAAATATCGGCGCCCAATACCTGACCTGGGTTAAATTTGTGCAAAATGCAGTCCCAACACGACCTATCCTAACACATTGTCGCATGTTTTTTTTGTGTAAATAATTTTTTCGAAAATTCTCAAAATAGCAAAACAAACGCCATTAATTTCCAAGGTTGGAAAGTTGAAGAATTCTAATGGCTTTGGGGCGTTCCGATTTGTTTTCTATTAAAACGAACATTTAATTGTGTGTTGTACCGATTAAACGTTTACGATTCCATAGTTGTCTTGGTGGCGTTCACCCTCAATTTTACTGCAATACCACGAAATCCCTCTAAATTTAATTTATATTCCTCTATTACTGATTTATTTTTTTTGTTATTTCAAACTTTTAATCGCTAGGAATTCGTTTCTTTGATTTTACGATGATGTTGTTGATGATGATGACAACAACAACAATATATGTATGTAAGTATAATACGAAATAAGTTGATGGCGAATCCCGGTTCAGCGTACGGGCCATGATGGTCAACGACCGAACTGGACTGATGGTCGGTCGGTCGACAACGGTGGCGGTGGCGGCGGCGGCGGAGCCTCTCCTCTCGTTCTTCTTCTCGATATCGAGATGGTGGTCCTCTGGTCGTGCAGCAGGAGTAGCAAGCGATTCTTGAAACCTGTCGTTCTGCTTTCTTCATCTATACGCAACAGGTTATATGGCAAACACCTTCTTCTTCTTCTTCTTCTTCTTCTACTACTATGACTACTAGAAAATGTCTCGCAACATGTTCACCTCCAAACAAGATCAACACCGACCCGTCTTCTTTACAAGTTAATGTTTGCACAACTACTCATCCGTGATACTATAAAACGAGCCACAGTGTCTTTCAACTTTTGTATGTGAAATACGCCCAAATTTTGTGAATGAAACGGTAGAAAGAGTCATTACGTTAACTGACTATCGATTGAATTTGAATTGATTGTATAACCACACAAGTAACTCTCTTATCTGTGTAATAATCAGGCTTTTCACTTTTACGTTTACAGAGGAATCATTTGCAGAACTTAAGGATTAACCCGGTTGTATCGTACGATGCACGACGAGTTATTATTATATTTTGATAAATTGAATATGTTAAGATTTTTTCGTTTGTTGAACTTACAATATCAATGAGTTATAATTTCGAGTGACAGTTTATCGGAAAATTGTTTCGTTTTGCCGACAAACCGTGGAAAGTGGATATTTGCCCCAATTTTAATCAGTTTTTTCGTTTTTCTCTTTTCCTAATCAATTGAATTGTATGAAATTTATAGAAATTATAAAGGATAGTGTGTTCAATGTCTGTATGGATTTCTTTTCTCTAGATTTTTATCTTAATTTATTTTGAGCTCTTTTTTATCGATTTTTCTGGAAAATGGATGTGAATATTTGGAAAAGCAATTCATGTAGACATCAAATACACCATCGACTATAACAGATACGCATAAATTTCATTTATTTCTGTTAATGAATAAGATAAAAAAAATTGTATTATTTGGCATTCCTCAATTTCTTTCTGAAAGTTCAAAGAAAAGTCTCCATATACTCGAATACTTTCCGAGCTAGGTGCCTGCTTGACCTATTATTTATTTAGAAAACATGAGTCTCTCCTTAAAACTTTACCCACAGGCTTGATGAGGGAACGTACTCTTAACAACTTCCCACTTACAGGAACTCTTAAGACCGATCCTACAATTTACAGAATAAATTTTAGTTAGCTGTTTTGGTCCATATTTATTCTGAGCACTGCCACTTCGAGTTTTACAAGCCTATTTTTGATTATATCGCACCATTTTTGTCAACACAACAAAAGCAGACAGTAGAGGAATAGAGATAGAGAAAGAATAAAAAGAAGTAGTACAGGGTTCAACTTTAATGTAGCGCTTATCATTAGAAATTTGACAGCGTTTTTCATATTATTTTCTCTTTTACTTTCCTAAGGTCCCTCTCAAAAACTTAGTATAGGTATACCATTATAGGGTGGCCGGTGAGATGCGCAGAGTTGAAGTGAAAAAGAGGAAGCAATTCTCTTTCAAATGTATCTCCCCTCCAAACGAGAGCTTTTGCTAGTGCGCATCTCATGGTCACCGGCCACTGTGTTTTGGTATGGGTATAGTTTTGAAGAATTCTAGAGTCCTCTAATTAAGTAGAGTCTCGTATACAGTGCTGGAATTTTATCAAGGCAAAGGAAGGAGCGACGCGTCTCCACAGTTTCAATAATTTGCTTTTCTTTTAAAGTGAACAATTACCGTAGATAGAATTGGAATATATTGAGACATTGACCAAGTTAATACAACTCGATTTTTAATACTTTTAAAATCAGAAATATAATAAACTGAAAACTGGGACACTTATGACTAGGGCCAGTCATAAAACTGCAAAGTAAATAAAAATAATCCAGACTACGTTTATGCAAATAATCGACAAATCAAACCATCCCCATGGAAAATAAAACATGTTTGCCTTAGACAAGATTAAAGCGGTCCCTAGACGATCAATATTGTCGTCAATATATTGCACAATAATTAGATTGGATAATTGCGCAATATATTGCTCAATCTCGTTCAGCAATTATAACTCTGCAAGTTGCCATTACAATTACGCCTGTAGATTGTGGAGATACAACAATTGTAAAATTTAACCCTTCAAAATAATTTCCAGTAGCAAAACAAGGTATAGTAGTGTTATTGATAAATGCGGGATAGCGTCTTTTTTTTAAACTTCTCGTGTAACCATTCTGAAGAGTTCGTCACTATTTAATCTCAAAAAGTTTTAGGCGGCCCCTACTCGATCAATTATATTGCGCAATATTATGAATTGTTCAATATTATCGACCGTTTAGGGCTAATATTGAAGATTGCGCAATGACTGAACAAAGGTTTGAGCGAGTTTAATTTTTATTGCACCATATTTTTCTATTGCATTGTGTAGGGTCAGTATTGCGCAATATTTTTTAGTCTGTGTATCATCGGCGAAGAGTAAACACGTGTATGCAAAAATGGCGGAAAAAGAAAATCAAAAAGTTAAGGAAAGAGAAATAGCACTATGAAACTTTAAATCTTTCAGAGTATTTCCAGTCGCTAGATACCGTAATGTTATTGAAAGCCGTTGAAAAGGTGGTATTGCTTGCCTTATAATTGTAGTTTTTTCTCAATCAAAGTCGTGACCTCTTGAAACTGTTCCAAGTTCAGTCGTACAAAATTTTTGAAGTCTCTTCCTCAGTTAACATCAAGTCTTTTAAAAGATTTTGACGAGTGTATTTCTGCCTTTTCTTATACCAATCTTTCGAGCACCTACGTGTTCATTTACGTTTACATTTAGCCACAAGCAACAAAACTAAAACGGCAGCTAAATCTTGTTCGGACATGTTGCACGCATAGTGCACACGGGATCAACACTATTCTCCGACTAAACACGAAAACATTGCGCAGTTCGTTTATTGTGCAATTTAATTGATCGTTTGGATTCTAAGCGCCTTTCAATCTTATTGTACAATAAATAATATTGTACAATGTTATTGTACGGTCTAGGGGCCGCCTTAGTCAAGATTAAACCGGTCCCTAGACAATCAATATTTTCGTCAATATATTGCACAGTAATTGGATTGGATAATTGCGCAATATATTACTCAGTCTCGCTCAGCAATTATAGCTCTGCAAATTGTGGAGATACAACATTTGTGAATTTTAACCCTTCAAAATTATTTTCAGTAGCAAAACAAGGTAGTGTTATTGATAAACGCGGGGTAGCGTCTTTTTTTTAAACTTCTGGTGTAACCATTCTGAAGAGTTCGTCACTATCTAATCTCAAAAAGCTTTGCAAATCGCTTGGTCTACTAATTCTTAGCTCCCTCAACAGATTTGCATGAGTATACTTATTTCTTTTTTTAAACCTTCCTTCCCCTTCTTTTTTGAAGCTATAACTAATGCAATTGCCACACAACTTGCTGTCTTATCATTCCACATGTAAATTATTGAAGTATCAGCAAGGAACTAATTTTTTGTGCGATAATATTGCCCCATATGGATTGACAAACAATATTATTGTGCAATATATTGACGTAAGTATTGATCGTTTAGGGGCCCCTTAATGTCAGCGTTGCGCGGCAATGTTATTGTGCGAGGCTAGTTTTAGTGCCGCATAAGTAAAGGGCGGATATCTGCTCCAAGATGGAGCAAGGCAAATTCTAGTCTCCTGACAAATTCGTATACAGCATATTGGCCACAGCTGTTATACTTGCATAGTCTGTCTTTTCTTGTGAAACGTTTCTCTTTACAAATTGCGTCCGAACTACTCCGAACGTAGAGAAGCAGTGTAGTAGTATTTCCCTAAAATTCTGGTCGCTCTCTCTCATTGTTTAAAAGCGGCTCGTCTGGGACAACAAACTGATGATTCTAACATAGAAAATTAAAAAAAAACAATTTTTGACAAAAATTAATTTAAAAAAAAACTTTAAAAGTATGAACGCATTTTTGATGATTTGTTCTACGTGTATTTTCTTACAAATTTATGTAAATACATGCATTAAAATTAAACTACGCCAGTGGTGCATTTCGAGCGTTGTAATTCTAGCCAAATGACCTTCAATCCGCCCTTTACACATAAGTTACTAAATTTTATGACAAATTTTAACCTTTCAAATATAAGAAATAATTTACAACTCCTATCAGATGCGGTTAAAACTTCTTTGGATCGTTTTTCATTCTTTATACTTTAAGCAACTACCTAGTTTAAAGAATACATCCAGAGAGCTTTGGATAGAGTTGTAAATTTATTAATTTAGTGACTTATAAGTCAGTCCACCACAACTAGCCTCACACTATAAATGGTGAAAAAAGGCGCCTCCTGACTGGCGAGAAGTATACATATATCAGTTACTTTCGCCGTGCAAATACACTTTCCTGTATCCTTCTGCATGTTACAAAAAAAATGCTCTAAAAAGATAAAAAACAAAAATTTGTCAAGTGTATGTCTTTTAATGTAGAACCTACAAAAATACTTAGATGCGATACCACACCTGTATAAGCTAACGAGACCCAGTTATCGGGGAGAAAACTCCAAATTTGACTATCATAGACATGGGGACCCGTTTGTTGAATACCACAATTCCTGAATCGTGTGCTGACGAATCTTGTATTACATAGAAGATCTCTTATCTTTAGCCAGGAAACGGCTACGGTCCTGTATAATTATTAGTCAAAATTCGTATGCGTAATACCAGAAATTTGCCGAGTCCTTCCCAGAAGGCGATTGTGGTGTCATCAAATTCCTGCAGACTTGATTCATACGTAAATATCGAGGGAGGTGTGTCGTTTCCGCTGGGCTATTTTGTATTCTCAAATAGGATGAAGGTGAAAATTGGATCATCACTAATTACTCAGCGCACATGATTGGTCATAATGAACATATGTACGATTTGTTCCAATAAGACTCGCTTACTCATTGTCCGTTATACTGTAATAATAACAATAACAACAGTTGAAATGAATCATTTCGTCTATTGAAAGGGGAAAATTGATAAATTCGAAAAGGGGGCAGGAAATTTTACGTTTTATAGAGAGCCATCATTTTTCATATGGAAATTTCCAAGATCTTTTAATGTTTCTTTAAACGATCGTTTAGACGAGAGTACATTACCCTTGTCAAAATTTTTACGTAATGCACTTATAGAATTTGAAATGACCCATTATAAAGTAACGGTTTTACATAATACACGATTCTAGGTGTTTTATTTTTGTTTTTTTGTCAAGTAGAAAAATGCATTTTTTTTCTCAATAAACAAAACAACAAACTCTACGCCAACTTTCACCTAATGACGTCACTATTCATCCGGAAGTTACTATTTTACGACTAATTTATGAAATGAGAGAAAAACAAGTAACTCTGCCAACGGCAGTGGCGCCGACCTTGTATATACCAAAACGGGACTTCCATAATTTGTGTGCGCGTTTTTCAACGATAATTCGGCCCATCATTTCCATCGGTGATTGTTCGACGTGAAAAATCAATGATTTTTTTCCATCGAAAAAAGAGAGTTGAGTCAATTGACCGTTGGAAATGGCAAACGATCGGATGATTAAATGATGATCGACGACTTGATATGGAGACGATGGACAGGTGCGTCTTACACCTGCATTTAAGGCACCCATACGTACGGTTGTTGTTTCACATTTGTGCGACAGGTGAAATGCAAGAAACTTGACTACTAGGCCATCACATCTTATCCCGTTCCAACTTATGAAACACTGACAAGGACGTGTATAAAACTCTATTAT
This sequence comes from Epicauta chinensis, assembly GCA_021725515.1. Classification (NCBI taxonomy): domain Eukaryota; kingdom Metazoa; phylum Arthropoda; class Insecta; order Coleoptera; family Meloidae; genus Epicauta; species Epicauta chinensis. Next base: position 41,207 of record JAEDXX010000074.1, on the reverse strand, counting down.
AAAATCTATTGTTTTATTTAAAATGAAAAAAAAAACTGTAAGTTTTGATTTCGGTCATAACAAGGCCTCATCGTGTATGCACCTGTGTGTATTTTTAATCGATATTGGTAACGAAAGTATAGTATTTTTCTTGTGGTAAGTATAGGGAGAATGCGGGCGATATAAATGGGATCTTCCGGTCAACTGATCCCGTATTTGTTATACAAACGATAATTATAATAGAGCCACCGTTTCCAGGCAACACTACCAACTTAGATATGGCTCGAACAACACGATTTGCTTCGTATAGCACGTATTTACAAGAATCGGTGCCGCGCTGGTTATTTTTAGTAAGGGCAAAGGTAAATAGACCAGATTTCACTTTCACTTGTCCACCTCAGTAGAAGAGTTTATTTATAAATTATTACAACTACGAAAAATTTACTTAATCGCATAATTTATTGGAATTTATACAATTTTGCTTTCAATTAATATTTATATTTACAGTTTCTAAGATAAACGGTACGTTTCGGACATTGAACTTGTGATTTTCAAAAAAAGAAAGAAAAGAAAAACCAAATAGTAAATTCCTTGGAAACAATGGCATATTGCATGTGGTAAATAAATTAGCATTTCATTATTATTCTTTTTTTTTGTCAGATAATAAATTAGTGTAAACAAACACGATTATAGTAAAAATTTTAATTGTCTCCATACTGGATGTTCTATGAACTTATAATTTAGACATAAACAAACGAAAAAACGTGATAATGCGCTAGAGATTAATTGTAATTAGTGTTGAACCGTGAAAAATCATAAACAGTGGCGTTATGGTATTTCAACAGATCAGCGCTTCCCAAACTGCGCAAAATTTATACTTCATCGAAACAAATAAATCGAGTTTACTATTTCTAGTCTAAAATAAGGAATAAAAATTTTAACCCCCTTATAACACGGTTGTTGTATTCGTAAGGAATTTGGTGTAATGTGAATAATGTAACATTGTAGACGGCGTTAAAATCAGACTGTGTTATATGGAGGTCGCGTTATGCAGGGATTAATAGTGAAGTATCTCTGAAAATTATTGTTTTGATATCATTGCGAGTAATCCAGTGATTGGAACGGGCATCTTTACTCATACAATTCTGTTCAAAATACAAAATGATAAGAATTATTGATAAATTGCTTTTTTTTTAGTGATGAGCAAAGCAAGACCAAGACCAAGACTACAATAGTCTTGGTATTTGGTCTTTCCTAGTCAGTGTTGGTCTTGATCTTGCTCATTAAGTCTTGGTCTTGGTCTTAACCATTTGGCCTAGTACATGGCCAAAATACTTATCTATAAAAATTCAAAATTTCTTGGTACAAAATTGGTATAAAATTTTTCCTAAGGATGATTCAGAGGGTAACTTCTGCAAAACTTATTACATCCGAAAGCTCCCAAATGGAGAAACAGTTTGAAGAAGAGATTTATGATATTATATGCAAAAATGCAAGACCAAGACCAATTTTGCTCATTTTCTTACGATGTTAATACTGCGGAAAATCTTTTGTTATTTATAAGTTATCACCGGAAATGGCACGTTTAATAATCGGATTGTAATCGGATAATTTTTAGGTGATCATGTGTTAGTAGTCAGTGGCGTAGCAAGGGGGTCTGCCATACCTAGGCGCCACTCTTCAAATCAAACAAGATTTTCCCGAAAATTTCAATTGTTATTATGGTCAGTTTCTAAGAAATGTATTTTAAATTGGTTATCATTGTATCATATTTTTTTAGAGAGAAAGGGGCGCCAATTATATTCGCTACGACACTGTTAGCGCTACTGATTGTTTTCGTATGTACACATTATCGTATCTACACTATTTCGTATCTACAAAATTAAATGCAGAACCGGCCACAAGGGGTGCAAAGTGTGGAATGCATCCGATTTCCTCACTCTATAGGTTCCCCTAAAAATACACTCCCTTTCTATATTTTATATACAGGTTTCTTGAATTGTGGCCCCTAAAATTTTACATTGGCTCGGGCCCCTTTATAGAGAAGGCCGGTCCTGATTAATTGAATACGTTCTGCCAAAATACGAATAATTCGTTGTTTTTGTTTTGTATTTATTTAGAAATCAATAAATACTTAACACTGTTACGCAATCTAATTTTGTGTGGATGTTCTGTTATGTACGTATTCTATTCAAAATTTTTTACAATGATTATATCAGTGGTCAAAGTACATAAACATAAATAAACAAAGTTAATAAAGTGCTATTGAAATTAACATTTAAATGAATATAAAATAGATTTTTTCTACAATAAGTCTTAATATCTACTGTTTATTTACTTTTAATTAATAAAATACAATAGACCTAAATTGACTTGACTAACGCCAGTAAGTAAGTTGGATAATAAAAGTTCAATTAGTGTCAACCCTTTGGCAGCGCATGGTTCGAGGGCCAACAATATTTTGCACAACTTACAATCAGTTACATGAGACTCGGATCTAGGGCCGCACGATTTATGGGGTGGCAAAATTTGGGAAGCGAGCAAAATCAAAAACAGCAACAAATATTGATAATCTTTCAAACTTTGTAAAGTATGGGAGGAGGGTAGCTAATAGATTACATCTCGAAATATGTTTCAGTGCCGATTTTTATTGCTATTTTTATTTCTGCTCCATACTAACAAGGATTAAACCGAATGAACGAAATGATCACAGAAACCCAATTTTTCAAGATTTTTTTTAAGATTTACGATTAATTCGGGCAAACTCCGGTTTTATTGTGTTTAATAACAATTACAGCAGATGAGAATCACGTAGGAGTCCTGAAATTTTCATTACAATTTGACTGATAGAGCTCTGAACTCAGGGCCGGCGCAAACTTTACTGGCGCTCATTTTCGGCGGCCCTCTCCGGAAAGATAATAAATAATACTCTCAACAAAGTGCTACATATGAGATCAAGGATAAGAAGCACTGAAGGATGCTGCTACAGGCTGAGGCCTGGGGTCGGCTCTGGCTGAACTGATAGTTTTAAATTTTAGCTAGCTAATTTAGTTACACGAAAATATGAAAAACAGTAATTTTTGAAATTCATGCTGTTAACAGAAGAATGTTTGAATTACTTGCAATATGAAAAGGCATTTACGGTTATAAAATTCGATATTTAGTCTTTAATAATTTCGCAATATAAGCACTAATGGCAAAGTCAATTGATTAGAAAATAACTCGATTTTATTGTACCGTAAAGTTATTTCTTATTTAAAACTCTGTAAGGAAATGATTTTGCTGAGCCTGCAAATTTCACTGTTGAACAGTTCACAATCTTGCGAGGTAATGAAACCATTTACTTAAAAAAAATGTGTTTTACAGTTCCATTTCTCGGTTTCTCTACTGGGCAATCACTTTTTTACTGTTCGGTTGCTCTTTTACTGTTTAATCTTATTTTATTCGAATTATAATAGTGCGTCAAGTCGAATTCGTTTCACTATAACCGCTTATAAATTTGAGCTCAAAATATCAATCCGTTTAATTCGAGATCTTTCTACTATGACACAACAATTTTATCAATATTTATACAATTTATAATTAACTTCCGGGGTAATTGTTTTCAGAGTTCTGTTATCAAAGGACAAAGCATTTCCTTCATTAAATTTCCACCCCCTCCACTACTGAAATATTCAGTATTCTAAATCAATAAGATTTTAGCAAATCTACGTTTATCAAAAAAAAAACAACAAGATAATAAAACAAGGGGACAACACGTGATTGGGAAGTCTATTTGCCAGATGTTGGGCAATTTCAACAACCACACATCCCCTTATTTTAAGCGTCTCGAGGTCGGTATAAATCTTAATCTTATATATTTTGTAAAAACTATGATTTGAATAGAATTCCATACGATATTATTCTCTCTCGTTATTTACCTAACAATTGATAAGGCATCTAAAAATAAATTAATCAGTTAATATCAGTGTGAACAAATAACTGATAAACCAACTACGCGCTAGGGTTTTTAAAACTGTTGGCCAATAGTTCCACCTACTCTGTACGAACAGGTAATAGTTTCGAAATTATTGTATTGGCAAGGTTGAGAGAGCCGATTTTCCTCTTTCGTTTCGATTATTATTTTTTTTAAATAACCGTAGGAAAAACAGGATGGAAATTAATGCGATAGTGTCAACGACACAATAACCACAACGAGCATCTTGCGGTATCGATCAATATGAGTCATGATTATTTTCGAATTATGATAACTGGAACATTTGTATATATAAATATAGAAAAATATCGATTATTTTCCCCCGAAATGACGCCGCTCTCGCATCGAGCCACTTTCTCTTTTGTCCGTAGATTTCTAATCTAAATCAGTCCTCGTTTCTTTGTGTTAAAATCGAAACAATTTAGAAAAAAAAACAACAACTACCGCTACTACCGATTACATCATCTATCTATCCGTTTATTATTATTATTATTATTATTTGGTCGATTTGTGATGAGGGTGAAACGTGCTGGTGTTCAGGTATGAGGGGCCGTTACAACCCCCCTTCGACTATAACCGCTCTTATTCCTTTTATTTTCGGATATCCGGTCGATTCTCGTATATTCCACAACACATCGACATCCGGTAGTAACAGGCCAATAATAGTTTTAGATGCAACGGAAAAAAGTGTGTTTTTTTGTGTTCAATTTTAAAAATAAAAACCAATTAAATCCGGTTATTCGATATTTAATACATGTTAATAGTATTTAAAGTATATAAAAGACCTTAGACTTTGACGGTCACAATAACGATTTCATATCTCTTTTCAATAAATTGGATATTCCATGGACTCATCACCCAATTCTATACGTTTATCTCTTTTTAATTATTTCATATTAATCGTAGAGTTGATTGTTTTCATCAACAAAACTTTAAGGAAATTGTTTCGTTAATTATTATTTAATAGTTGAGCTGATAGAATATTTGGTATTTTGATTTGATTTAATGGAAGGTCATAGAAATTTTTTTGATATAAACTAGCCTTGTCCTTGGGTGTTGGTGTTGAATTATTTAACACTAAACTAATTAAATACATTATTGATAATATTAAATTGGAATCTTCCATTCAATATAAATATAAATAAATACAGTAAACCGTATTCGCCTATTTGATGTATAGTCGGTTTAGTGCGACAAGGCCGGGTTGGCGCCCCAAAGGTCAAGTCAACCGAAATTCTGGAAAATTTTCAAGCTATCAAGAACCTTGAACTTTTTTATTTGTAATTCGTTGATCGTACACAAAAAGATTACTTTAAATAATCGAATCGAAATCGACGACCGGTTGGAAGTCTTGTATTGCACGAAATCTACGTGTTATACGAGACGAAAAATAAGGCCAGATTAATTTCACCAGATATTCTGGTAGAGATTTTTTTCGGTATAAATCGTAAAACGCTGCATCTACCTCTATCTCTCTTCCTCTTCGGGCTACTGTCGTTATATTGACAAAGTTGGTGAAATACAACCAGAGAGAAATAATACTAAAGACTCTATACCAGCAAAATCATTGATTACTTTGTAAATTTGCAATTTCAGCAAAATTGTTTTATCAAAAATTTTTAAATAGTATAAAATCTTTCGATGCAATAAAATCGAGTAATTTTTGTGTATTTTATTTTGCTTACTTCCTAAAGTTTGCTGCCCCTCAAACATTAATGTTTAAGCCTCAATCTGCCATTGAATAGAACTAGAAAATAGGATTGTGGGGAAAAATTTTGCTCAGTAAAAATATTTGACATAATAACGTGCAATATTATATAAACAGCCCAAAACTCCCAGTCTTTTGACGAATTGTGTTGCAAATAAATTGTAGTCGAACAACTTACCCCACTTGTTGCACAATATACTCTCGATAGCCCTATTTATACACCTTCCCTCTGTTTTCTGAAAGGACCCTTTAATTTATAATCTGCAGAACAATTGCCTTTTAACAAAGAATCTTATTTTTAAGTATAAGTCTCACAGACTCAGTGTTGCAAAGGGAAGTTGAGTTCGAGAGTGGACTTAGGAGATTAAAGCCATAAATAAAAAAGGGAAAAATCAGGAGATGTATTTTGTGGAATTTTAGAAAAATCACGTTTCACCTTGACAAATATGTTTACAACTACAAACGCATCTGAGTCTTTCCAGCCATAACAATGTTAGTACTTTGACTTCAATTTCTTAACTTCATGGTCCAACTGTACTAACTCCAAGTATACAGAGATGGCAAACGAAACAAGCACATCGAAAAATATAATCACCACATATGGTTTTCTGATTGAGACAATGTTTTGCAAAGACAAAATAGTTTCAAGCTAGTTCTTATTGTCTTTTTTGTAAAGTTCAGTGGTTACGAACTGGCAATCAATACTAGAAGATGCTCTTGGAAACGACTTTTGTGAGCCAATTGCTTTTGAAGGTGTTTGCTGTCAAAACGCTACTTACTTTTTGTGTTTTTTCTCTCGGATTCAATTTTTTTTAGTTCGTTTTTGGTCAAAATCAGTCAACTTTAAACTATTTTGCAGTAGCTTTTCGACACCTCTATTTTTGCAGCAATTTTTGGCCAAACTGCGAACCTTTGTTGTTAATGTAGTGTATTTGAGACGTTCCCGAGTTCGACATCCTCCTTACAGCTGCAATTAGATCTAACGTCTGCAACAATCGGACAATATGCCCATAATTGAGCTTCCTTTGCTCGTCTTTTGCAAATGAAAAATGCAATTGTTGTCATAACGTTTAAGGTAAAAAGTTGCAATGACACTAACAAGAACATATCAAAAGGAAGAGGAAAGGCAGAAACTCGTTATAATCTCTTCACATGCACGTAGAGAGAGTGTGCGTTTTACCTAAAAAGGGCAATATCATGGAAACATCTCCATAATTTAAAGTTTTTCCTAAGAAAGTGCAATTTTCTCAACAAAAATAAATATGATTTCGCTACAACTGATTGAAGTAATTTCGCTGGATTTCAACATTACTGCACGATTCAAATCTGATTATTTGTATTAAAATTATTTAACTTTTTTTTATTAAAAGGAACAGCTTCAATGCAACAATTTTAATTGTTATTATTTATATTTGAAATAAAAAAAAACAACGTTCAAGTGAAAGTGTACGATCCAAACAAAATCGATTTAATAAAGTCCTTGATATTTTACACAAAAATCGATTTTACTAATTTGAATTTTATTATTGCATAATCAATAGGAGAAAATGTAATCAAAACTACACCTCTTCGGATCCAAATACGAAATTTCCTCCACTACTCGTTACTAAATAGAGTATTTATTCTATTAGAAACAATGGTATTGTAAAAAATTTGAAATATGTACGATTGTGTAACTCGCTCTCTCCACCATCGCCCACATTTCAAATTTTTATTGTTCAAATTTTCTAATAATCCAGCCATAGAATTCATTGTGATCCGTATCTCTTTATAAAGTTGTGTATCTATATCTGAATACTGATTGGAATTTTCTACCTGTTTGGAGACAGGTAGAGGTGACATTTTTACCGTGTTAGAAACGAAAATTTGTTGTTAAAATCCCAATAAAATTCCCTCGATTATTAAGTTTATGAAGATCATCATGATGCTGTGTTGTTGTAGTTGATGATTGTGATCCGATGACGACAAAAGAGAGAGCAAGGTCGTTCAGTTTTGTTGGCAGAAACCAGAAAGCGAGTCATTGACCAAAAACAACGTATTCAACAATCGTTTGGCTAGGCTATTTAAAAATTTAAAAACGATCTATAATTGCTGTTTCAATACGAATTATTATTAATAAAACATAATAACAAGATTAAAATTGTTAAGAAAGGTTATATTTTATTCAATAAAGAGCAAACGTATCTGGAATTTATGTCAATACAAAAAAATTATCGAAATCGCCGATAATAGGGTTTATAGGCAAATATAGACGACCTTCGAATACTGAGTCATTAGCGGACCACATGTTGCCACTTTTCCATGCCCAACTCTATTGTAAACGAATAAAGTAGATACAAAATATAAAGAAATTTGGTTCGACAATTACTCAGTAATGGGGTGGCAGTTGAAGTAGTTATTTAATGGTGGATTTTGGTTTAGCTCTGTGATAACTAGGACGCCAATATTTTTGAATGTACGGAAAATTTTAGGAGCGATTTAAGACTAAAGCCACTCCGCATAATACTAGCTTTTGGTCAAAGTCAAAAGAATCGGATTCTTATCTAGCTATGAAGCTTATAAGGCACGCAATCCTCCTTATATTTGAACGTGAAGTATGTGATCTTGTGTGGCCATGTTTAGGGAGAATATCCAGAGAATAAACGTTCTCTAGCATTATGAAAAGGGCGGCATCTCAGACCAAATCTAGGGCGCTATCGGACCTAAATCGGCCACTGTTTTCGAAAAATTAGCACATCCCTACGACATGTTTGGCTATCTGAATTGAGATTTGATGGAGTAAATGTCGAAAATGAGATTTTTTCTAGGCTACAGCCAATTTGAGTTTCCCACAGAAGGATGACGACATTATTTCCAGCCCACGTAGGATAGCTAAGTTCATTGAATTGTGCTCTGATATTGAAATTCAAGCAGAAATATGATAATCCCTGCTCTTAAGTTGTTGCGAACTTTGTCTGCCAATTGCAATCCAGTATCCAAGTCCAAAGCTTATCCATTTCGTTCCATAGAACATTATTTTGTGTTCGATTAGTAAATAAAACGACCAAATCTAGAATTCGTTCCAAATATTATCGAAATTTGTTGCAACTGATTGTATTGATGTTTGTCGCTTGAATCATCCATAATTCTGTTTCGACAATTACTCAGTAATTAACATACAGGGTTGCCCGTTGAAATAGGAATATTTGACCATCGTTTTAGAAAAATAGCATATCCCTAAGACATCTTTAGCTGCCTGGAATGGGATTTGATGGAGGAGATGTCGAGAAGGAGATTCTGTTCGATTCTCCTGCCAATTTGAATCTCTTGAAGGAGGATTCTGGATATAGCTACATCATTTGCTGCTATAGTAAGATAGCTAAAGTCAATCAAAGAAATAGTCGGAAAAATATCTGCTTTACCCGTAGACGTCCAAAATCATAGAATTGCACACAATCTTTGCGAAGTTTATCTGCCAATTGCAATCCTACATTTACGTCCAAAGATTGGATACTTTGTTCTAAAGAGTACTATTTTATCATCGATTAAATAGTAAAAGTAAATTAATATTATCGAAATTTGTTGCAACTGATTGTATTGATGTTTGTCGCTTGAATCATCCATAATTCTGTTTCGACAATTACTCAGTAATTAACATACAGGGTTGCCCGTTGAAATAAGTATATTTGGTGATCATTTTAGAGAAATTAACACATCCCTACGGCATCTTGAGTTCTCTGGAATGAGATTTGATGGGAGGGACGTTGAAAACAAGATTCTGTTCGATTCTGTTTGAATTTCTTGAAGAAAGATGCTGGATATAGGTATATCATTTCCTGCTGTAGTAAGATAGCTAAAGTCAGTCAAAGAAATAGACGGAGAAGTATGCTGCGTTACACGTAGACGTCGAAAATCATAGAATTGCACACTATGTACTGCAATTTAATCAAAAATTTGACAATCCCGACTCGTAAGTCTTTACGAACTTTGTCTGCCAATTGCAATCCATTATCTAAGTCCAAAGATTACCCACTTCGTTCTGTATAACATAATTTTGTTTTCGATTTGTTGCAACTCATTGTGTTGATCTTTGTCGCATGAATCAGACATAATTCTGGTTCTACAATTACTCAGTAATTAACATATAGTGTTGGCCGTTGATATAGCTATATTTGATGATCGTTTTAGAAAAATTAACACATCCCTAAGACATCTTTAGTCCTCTAAAATGACATTTGAAGGAAGCAGTGCCGAAAAGGAGATTCTGTTCGAATCTCCAGCTAATCTGAGTTTTCTGGTGGAGGATCCTGGATGTGACAGCATTATTTCCTGCCCTAGTAACGTGGCTAAAGCCAATCAAAGAAATTGCCGGGGTAAAAATGCACTCTGATACTGCAATTTAAGCAAAAGTTTGACAATCCCGACTCTTAAGTCTTTGCGAACTTTTCCCGTCAATTACAATCCAGCATCTAAGTCCAAAGATTGGCCATTTTCTTCTAAAGAACATTATTTTGTCGTCGATTAGTAGGTAAATAAACCGACCAAATTCGTCCCAAACATTATCGAGACTTGTTGCAACCGTTTGTGTTGATCTCTGCATGAATCACACGATAAATCTGGTTCGACAATTACTTTGTAATTACCAACAAATTTATAATAGAATCATGATAAATTCCCGAATGATCTAATTACTGAGGTCATACGATTATTTCATAGAATTGTTCAAATAATTGTTAATGGTGAATAAAGATTGAAAAATAAACTAAACAATAAGCCAGTGAATATAGTGGGGCCATTTATAAGTGTACATAAACGGAAGGGTCAGTGTGTATTTCGACAAGCCAACAACAATCCCCCTGTCTCTTTTATCGTTTATTGTATGATTGAATCATGCCCCTATACATGATGATAAAAGAATGACTCACTGAGGAATTGTTACCCCATTGATTCTTACATCATCCTATCCTGATTATATGATTAAAACAAAAAAAAGAAAAACAACTACTAGTTGCTTGATTTTGGTGGCAACGCCACATTATTGATTAATACCGAAAACAAAATCAATAAATAGAGTTTTATTTATTGTTTTGTTGTTTACAAAATAGGTCAAATACTCAAATTCGAAACCTGATTCTCGTTGAAGAATGAACGTTAGAAACGATTATAGTGAAAGGTACTTTTGCGGTGAATTCTATTGTTAATAATTATAGAAGAATTGACATGAGTGGAAAGCGTGACTGTTCAATCATTGTAATATAAACTCTATTTTCATTTAATTGTCGCTTATCTTTTCATTGTTGTTGTTTTTGAAGTATAATTCAATTTATAACAACAAAAACGGCCTTGTTTTTTTGTTGATTTTCTGTTATGAATACCTACGGCCACAATCGACTGATTAGAACAGATTTCGGAAATAACTCCATAATTTCTCGCATTAACTTTCTAAATCTGATACCCAATCAAGTTCCGGTAGAGTCTTACCTATTTCTAGTTTCCAGCCATTTCGAGTCGGGTTGTATAAGATTTGCCCTTTTCACCCAACTGCTCGTTAGGAATTTAGCTACTGATTGCATGATTTGATGGTGAATCAAAACAATGTTAATCATCTGTTGTTAACTGGAATCAGCTTCGGAAATCGGATACCGTCTAAAATCTATACCTGATTTTATCCATTGGGTACAGACACAACAAACGCCTATTACTGGAAGCGTGCCGGTAGTAGCCGCTTCCAGAAAAAGCCTACGTCGGCGACTTCATCCATCGGCGTTTTCAAAAGCTTGTATACAGGATCGGACTGGAAAAAATCAAAAATTTTAGAAAAAGCGCATTTGTAGGTCCTTTAACTCCCATGTTAAATGATCGCAAGTGTACAGTGGCGTCCAATTTTGGTGTCACCAAAAAATAATGGAATCCATCAATTTATTGAACTTGAAGTCAAAATATTACTATTGATGTATTATTAGAATAAGTGCGGTTATGTATCTATTCGGATTAACAAGACACAACAAAAACAAACGGTTATGTGGTAGTGTAAGCAGAAACTTTCTGAGAAAAAAATCATGTGACGACAACAACATTCTTGAAATGATAAACAACAGAGTTAAGCAGTGTTGCCAGATCCAAATCTAATAATTTCTAGAAAGTTAATAGATTCAACTGGAATTATATTAGAGAAAAAATCTCATTTTCATGCAACATAAAAGAAGGAAATTCTACAAATTACTACTTTATTTATACAAAAACATTTAACGTTCTAGAAAAAAGTTGTCTATTAAATTATTACATGAAATTTAAATCATTAGGTCTAATGAATTTTCACAAAATCTGGCAATAGTGGAATATGTATGACGCTATCGGCTACTATGAACTACCGATCACTACCAATAAACGTGACCAGCAAGAAATTTATAATGGTAATCCGCGCCTGCATCAGCATTTTCCGTGTTAAAACATATATGAATCTGCTTATGCCAGCTTTCACTGTGTGCGCTCTAACCAGACCAGCGACGGCTCGATTTGAGCCGACCGACCTTGACTTACAACTGTCCGCGTCAGCGTTTGCTGTGTCTGTATCCGTACTCAACTCAACTCTATACGTGTATAATGGTTTTCGATCAACACGATTAACTCAATAGACAACCTGTATTGCAATGTACAATAATTAATTCTGACAACTCATCACGATTAGCGATCATTTAATTAAACATATCGATTAAATTCTCGGATGTTTTATTTTTTTCTCTGTTTTGTTTTGTTTCGATTTGTTTGGTGAGTCAAAAATTTCAAGGGAGATTTCACCCTCGCCCCCATTTCCACGACTACGTCACCGGCCCATCTGCCCGTCCATGATCTCCTCTCCTGTTTGCAACGAGGCAGACGGTAGGTGCACGTGCCATTGACTCACTCATCGATGTCATGATGTTATATTGTTATTACTATGATTATTATTACTATTATTATTGTTGTTGTTGTTAACGTCAAGGTTAAGAAAATACAGGAAAAATCAAAGGGTGTTGCTTCGTAAACAACAACAAATATTTACAAATAAATGTAATTTTGTTGTGTCATCATCCTATAGACTTTTACTCTGCTAATTTCCGATATTGTGGGGAAATTGAGGTAAATACAGACTGTCCCCATATAATTATCAATGAGACCGGGATTATAGGCTTCGGTAATGGGAACGCCTTACAGATACACTTTCTCGTTAATAAGTAATTAGTTATAGTTGTCGTGTTACGATTTTGGTTTGGTTGTTGAGTGGATTTTGATGTGTCGGTGAATTCGCCAGATTAACAACCAAATGGATTATTCGGAAATGAAAGACGACTTGTTCTAGTGGTCCAATAATTTTTGCCATCTTTCTGGCAGAAACATGATTCAACGCTTGTAAAATGTTTGTTCTTTGCTGGCACAAAATTGATGGAAGTGATCTGACCTGATCTCCAGAGTTGAAGTAAAGGTTTTACCGTCCAAAAAATGTTGTAGGAGCCGGAACAAATAATCATCGGAAGGTGCCGATTCTGGAGAATACGGTGGTTGTAGCAGTTCATCCTAACCTGGATCTAAAAACTTTTGGTAAGTGCAAAATTGTTCTTCCGGTGAAACATCTTTTCTATTAATCGTTTCTGACCATTTCTGTTTAAATGACTCATTGAATTGAGCGATATGTTGTACGGTAGTAGATCAAATCTCACAAAACAGAGAGCATTACTTTTTTCGGCCTCTCAAGTGTGTTGAGCCGGTTCATCTCTTTGTACCATGTCCTCCAGTGACGATTAAACAATCGATTTGGGAAGCAAATTACGAACGTGACGGCACAAATTTGTTTCTGCAAAAAATATGAGGAACCCATTTTTCGAGCTTTGAGATTCATCTGCGGCGTCTCACATGATCACGAGTGATCAGCTCGGATAAAGTTAATCTTTCAGATTGGAGTGGTTATTTGTCGGTTCGCATCAACTAATACCTTAATTGTGTCTTTACCAGCTTCAACTGGCCTTCCAGAAAATGGTGCTTCTTCAACATCAAAATAGCCGGTTCGAAATTTCGCACAAACCGGTTTTTGGCTTTGGCGTTCGGTCATTGCATCTTATTCCCTTACGCATAGGATAATTTTTTCCTTGCTTGAACAGCATTTTTAGCTTTTCATATGTCAAAATGTTTAATGACCATGCGGCTTAAGTATAAAGTTGGCTTAGAAAAATTACAATTAATTCCTTTGTAGGGAAAAAAAAACGAAATTAAAAGCTACTTAAGCTAATTTCTGTTCTAGTAATCTTACTGAGACAAGTCTAAAAACGAGTCACCTATCCGCTTATCTGTGAAACACTTCAAGAATTGCTTTTTCTTGTCACGGTACATTGTTAGAGCGATTTTGCTATGTCGGTGAATGTACCTCGGTGTCAAAAAAGATACGGCAAAAGTTGCCATTGAGTGGATTTTTCTCTTTCGGCAAACCCTTCACCTTTGAAGGAAAATCCCAAGGTTATGAGGTCATGAGTTGACATCGAATGGACTTTCCTGTGTTAATTGACTTAAATTGTCTTCATCATTCCTGTGTCAATGACTAATTAGTTCTGCATCCAACACCCTGTTTTTACACCTAAAAAAAAAGAGAGAGTACAGTATACGTACTACCTACATCAATACTGAGCAATTAGTGAAGAATAGGAGGTGTACAAAGAATATTTTGCAAGAAATCCGTTATGTCGTGATCGGTATTGAGCAATCCGTTGTGGTTCAGCTGTTCTTGTATTTTATTCTCTATACATAATATACATATTATATAGAAATATATATGTATTTTACCTGTATGTGTGAATGTATATAAGTAACAAACAGGACAAGGTTCAATGCGCACCGACCGAAAGTTATGTTGTAGATTTCTCAACAACAAACAAATCAACAACAAAACAACAAAAGTCTTAACAGCGCAAACTCTTTACATCAATTAACTTGATCTTGCATCATAATCATTATTATAAAAATGGATTCTATTATTTTAAATAGAATTCATGTTAATTTTATAGACACAAAGTTGAAACAGTTTAACAAAACTGTCGTTATATGCACATAAAAAATACTTCCTTTTTGCCAACACAATAAATTATTCATTCATTCATTAATGAATTACAAAATGATTCAGTTGGCATTATTATCAATTTTGTTCGTTATCAGTAGGAATTTTGTAGGAAAATACGAAACGGTATGCGTCATCATGGCACTGCAATGTCATCGTCCAAATTTGTAATAAGAATGGAAAGTTTTACAAAAGATTACACAATGAGTAGGCCGATATTATATCACCTAATAGATCATTAGATAAATTCATCAAATTCCAGATAATTTTCAATGCAACTTTCAATAAGAAAAATACACTTTGGGCGTGACAACTTTTGTGCGTGATGAATATAATACAAACACAACAGACTGCGCATGACCAAATGCGTTGTATCAAATCAGCTAATTGTTTGGTTTGCCACCGATTTAAATCTTGTCAACCTTATGTTGTTATCGGCCCTAAGACTCTTAATTGTTATTTCAAGTTAAGAATGATCTTCTGCCAGAAACAAAATAGACAAGCAAATTTCACCAACTTTTGCATATATTGCAAAATTTTGGATATTGCGATGTTTATTTACAAAGGGAGACCCTTTGAATCGCTTAGTAGCCCAATAAAATTATCAAGAGTTCCTATTATAATCGATAAAATGTTTCTTTAAAAGTTGTCATTGATTCTTTGAGATTCTCGTTATAGTCAACTACAAAGAGAAATTTAGATTTTAATGCAAGTCTTTTGGAGATCAAGTCTAGCCTTGAGAATTGTGCAATAAGATACAATCGAGTAAAAATAGCATCTAAAATTTTTAATTTTATTTAATGGACAAGATAAATCAAACCGAACCAAATTTGGTGCACTACACTTTCTACTATTTTATAACGATTTGAAGGACTAAAAACTACAATAAGAGGTCTAAAGTTTTGGACGATAACACGACTTATTTTTAAGAGTCTGTAGCCCAAACTGTTGCGTGACTTATCTCAAAAGATATGCATGTGGTAAGAAATGTTCTGAAAATAGATCATGTCTTCCACAGGATACTGATGTTTAGCATAGCAAAAGCTTTTCTTTTGCAAACTTTGAGAGAGCCTCATAGTAGATTTTTTTTGATCCTCACTGTTCCTATTCTCCTCCTCTGGCTGTTTTTGGGGCTCTTAAAAGCCCTTTGGGGGCTGGGGTCTTTACTAACCTTAGCTGGGTCAAGCGCCGGGTTTGGGAACACCTACCTGAGGTCCCGAATAGTAGAGATTTAGATAGTCTGCCGCTTGACCGAAGTGCTGCATCTCCAAAGGAATTCGGCTTTGAACGCTCGACGTTACTCAGCGAAAACTCCTGATTTGTACCCGTGGGGGCCGTATAGATAAAGCCGAAAGATCGGCGCCAGGACTCTATTGGTGCAAAATTTTTGGCAAGTGCGGCAGATGCTAATATTGCTACATCATAATGTTTTGCTCGATTTGTTTACCACGACAATTTTTTACACCTTGGAACGTTTTGCATAATAGCAAGCTTGACTAATAAATTGCATATCTACGGATTATTATCTTAGGCTCTGATTATAGTGTTGATATTGAGCGAATTGCAAGTGAATCGAGCTTTTGTAACGTTTTGGAGATGCAAAGGAGTCTCTAAAATATAATTATATAATAATCTGCAGTGCGGCAAATATGCAATTTTTACAAATTTTGAATATCAAATAGACTTGATTAAAGACGTTTAAAAATATATCGTCTTTAAAACGTATAATTTGATTCGATTATTATCGAAGAATTTGCGTACGTGTAAAAATCCGCACCACAACAATCTTGGCAGCACCGTTGCATTTCTTTAGGTTTCCGTATAAATGAGAAACGTTAACCATAAGATGAATTAAAAATAGATTTTGTCTATTTTTAACGTCATTGCGTATGCGTAAAACTCTACTACGATGTGATGATGATGATGCACCAGAAAAAATTGCCTTGATATTTGAACTAATTCCTACCACATTTGTCTGTCGTACGGCGACACACGTTGTCTAAAGTCCGAATTATTCATTTTTTTATCATATTTGTTTTTTGTGAATTGCATTATATGTCAAGGTTTTGCAAATTTTCGGACCTTCATTGTCTATGCACCAATAACTGTACCACTATGATGCATTTAATCTAGATCTTTGCGTATTTAGCTCAAGGTGGTGTTTAGAAATCAACAAAAAAAAGTACGAAATAATTTTAAATTTTAATAATTTAAGAATCAATAATACAGCCAGTTGTATTATTAAATATAAATGCGGCTATATTCTAATGGAAGTTCATCGGAATCGTATAGGTATTTGTGTATGTGTATATTCTCAACTCGAAGGAAAGCTGGAGGCTAGTTATAAATAAAACTGACAGCTGCAACCTTATAAGGCAAACCAACCAGCTTTCACCCGATAAAACTATAACTGAAAACAAAACAAAAAAAAAAAGAAAAATTATAAATACTTAATGCAGGTATTTGATGAAACGAAAACAAATCGGGAAGCAGTAACGAAGAATCCCTCATTCCTCAATTTGCAATTATGCCCAAGTTTTTGTAACTTTATTCTCAATCAATCAGTTTAAATCCACAACCCTTCCTTACAGCCCCTTGTGAGTGATCTGGTTTAGTAGTTCTCCATTCTCTATCCAGGTTTCGGTGTGGAATGGCGATGGTGGGGAGGATTCGTACGCATAAGCATCAAAAAAAAGTAGACGTTTCAAAGGAAGTCAGTTAATCGAGACTAGCAGTTTCCAGAATATTCTAGAACGAACAGTTTCCAGAATGTTTTAGAACGATCTAGAGTGTTCTAGAATCGACTAGAATGTTCTAGAACGTTCTGGAAGGTTTCAGAACGTTGAATAATGTTTTAAGATAGATCTGCTTTTTATGCAGCTGTCAGAGTAGTCCTGTAGAAGATTATTGCAAACGCTATTTATTATTCACTTGCAAAGCATACAATTCCTTTTTTGACGACTAACTGGATTGCAAAAAGTTTATTTTGAAAGAATGAATTTCATTTTTTCTGGTCGCCTCTCAATGTATAGCCACATCTTGGCTCTAAAACGCTCAAGTTAGGAGGAAAAAATCTAAATACGAATAAGAAAAATACACTTTGAGCGACATGTTTGCAATCCAAAAAACATGCGTGTCTAACTAAAATTGCAATTGGAGCGTTTCTCATTGCTGATAACATTTTGGGAGGCATCGACTTTCATGATAAAGATACCCTTCCGGGAGTCACAGAATCTGTTATCCATGACGTAAATAAATCCTTTGTTTAGGCAACTGATCCAATAACTATTTATTCCCGACCGAAGACCTTCTGAATCTGAATTGGTGGAACCAGAACCCCGCAGCTTTGTTGAAGGTGGACAGTATGTGGATAAACCAAGAATAGGAGGTACCTTCGACTGGACTTTTTGGTAGAGGTGATTTCATTACTAATTGTAACTACTTTTACAGATACACACAGAAGGGCTTAGTGTCACGTCCTGTGAATTATCGTCTGGACTGTTCCACGGGTTGTTTTAATAGCATAGTTGTGTATAAAGAGAAGCTTAAAAAACAGAAGTCTTTATGAAATTTGTCATGAGTTACTCATGGATAGTTTTCAGAAAAATCACATATCCATCCAGGGCAAAAACCTTTGCTGCCTAATACAAAGGGTATATCAAACCTGAAAAGCTGAAGTTCCTGTATAATCGCTAATTCTAGTGAAGACTGAACGTTCTGCAGTTGCTCGAGGAAAAGATGAAAGTTTCTTCGAAACAGAGCCGGACAGAGACTTAACTGCGCCCAGGGCAAACGCGCCCTCTTCGTTATCTGGAAACGGCGCCCGGGGCAGATGCCCCCGTAGCCCTCCCCTCGGACCGGCACTGCTTCGAAATTTCTTTTATTAGTTAGTAATCCACAGAAAACATTCGGCATCGTTAAGCGTCTTCGAGGAAAACATTTTCAAGACCGCTGCTACAAATTGACTTATTGTGTATAGAATGTGCTCGAATTGAATTGTTACTTCCAATCACTATTATATGTTACAGTTGTTGAATATGTTGAGGGGATTAAACTTTCTCCTGTCCTATGTTACGATTATTCGAGAACATTCGGGAAATTTCTATACGATAATTCCAGAATTCTCTATCATCTTCTCGATTATGCCTGCAAGATCTAAGATCTGGCAAATTCTAGAAATATCGAGAACGGATATAATTCCTAAACTTTGACTCTTTAATGAGGTTTTTTTTGTAAAAATTGTTTTGTAGTTACAATTGACGATTTTTTGTTTCAATTTATTGAGGTCATTTGAGAGACTTTTCTGCGGGATAATCGATACTTTCTCGTGTGTTTTTGTGTAGCGATTATTCGAGAATGTTCCAGAAATTTCCATCAACATAAAAACGGAGAAAATTCTCTGTCGTTTTCTAGAATCTACATATTTCAATAATTTTAGTATAAGATTCGCAGATTTTAATTAATTATTAGAAACAGGTAAAAGTACGTGTTTTTCTATTGAATATACAACACATATAAAAGGACAAATTGATGTTAAATCCACCTACGTCCTGAATCGATCGTTTACCTCGTTATATAATTGAAACCCCATCAATTCCATTCACTTTTCCCAATAATTTTCCATTAATAACATTGATGTTTCCTAGAATGTGTGAGTTTTATAACAGAAAATAACAATAATGATCGTAATAATTGGGTCCGTAGGTTTCACGTCAAAACAGCCCTAAAGTTCTGTGCTAAACAAAATCAAATTGTCTAAAAGTTAAAGGCGGCTCTATGCAAGGGCGTTTTGGGCTTTAGTTCAGGTCTCTAGGGATATTAGTTACCATTATCGCCTTATTTTGTTCTAAAATATTATAGAAAACAGTTTTTTGACAAAATGGCTATTAATCTTGTTAATTAGGTAGGTTTCAAGTTGTGTCAGCTTAGAAAATAGGATTCTTCCATACTGATGTATATATCTTTCTTCTGTATTTTGTTTATCCCTTTATAAAAAGTTTCTTGAGTTTCTTATCGTAAAGGAGCTTTGGGCATCCAAAATTTCCCTTGCACAAAAGTTCCTTTGTAGAGAAGACCGGTCCTGGATAGACAGAGTCAATTGCATGTTTTCGAAAAGAAAACTATTCTTGGACTATAAAATTGTATGACCATAAATAAAGTAAAAGTTTGAATGCTCTGGAGGAAGACTGCACTTTAAAATGGAGTGCCGGCATGAGAAGCAATGCAAAAGAGTAAGGAATTGGGGAAAGAATCAAGGAAAATAAGAGATTTATCATGAGGTATTATCAATTCTTTCCAAAAGTTCCAATGCAAGCAATCAAAAAACTATTGATTTGAATATAGTCTCTTCTTTGCTTTCAAAAGAGATATTTTAGGTTTGTTGTTCTGCTTTACAACCTCCCCCAGTTGTTGCAGTTCCAATTCAAGCTTTTGTGGATCAAATTTTCGAAACAAAATTTATCATCATGATCTTAAAAATATTTTTTTGCGGAAAGAGATTATCAATTTTTGAAGTAAAACTTCTTTAGGCGCGATAGGGCAGTACATTTCTTTAAAACGTAACGAAAATGCGGGACCCCGTCAGGGGAAGCCCTTCTCCTCTAACAGACAGCTGAGGGAAGAGTGGGAGCGTTGCCATAGCGTCGCTTCTACTCCCTCTGTCAGTTCTGCCAACTGACTAGGGTCTAAAGTTGGTATCATCGATCGATTTATAGCGCGACAGCGCCCTCTGGAACGAAGCTGGCCTACCGCGATTTATGATTTTTGTAAATTAATTAATAGCGTTAAATTATATATGAATATTGTTTTGAGATAAGTAAAATGCAGAAAACGGCAACTGCAGAAAAAAATCCAGCCTTCAGGCAACGACAGAAAGAAAATAATTCATTAATTGAATCTCACATACCACATCCTAATCCTAAAAAGGAAGTTCGTCTCTATCCTAAGAAGTTTCACTTCTAACGCGCGGTGTTCCACGCACTTTCAATTTTTTTTATGTTTCTTTGCCTTGATTAGTACTTTACAAAAACAACTAAGCTGTGGTATTTTTCTCTTTGATTTATTTTACGTTGAAATCTTCGATCGAGGCAAGTTTTGCAGTATCATTCGCTTTACAAACTGGCTATAATTTTATTCACGTTCTTATGGCTTATATCACAGGGAATTTTGCACTTCAAATTTCGCCCATACAGCTCAAATTTCCCTAACGAAACCAACAGCAAAATTAAGTTTGATTTGCTAAAAGTTGCATGTGCTAAGCAAAATATGAAATGTGCATTGAATTTTACTCAGTAACTTCTGGACGACTTTACTAGTTGCATCTCAAAAATGATCGAATCAAAAACTGTTTTTCTAAAGATTTGCAAAGCATTAAATTTAGTCACTTTTTATTTTTACTTTGCTAAGATATTTGTATTCTGGCCTAAGGCGTTGAGAACTTGATTGGCTCCTTATTTAAGGTCCATTTTAATAACAGAAAACTTAAGTCTTTGGTAAAGCCAAGTGAACCTTATTTACAAGTAATAAAAAGCCGATTCTAAGTAGAGGCCTTGCAATTTGTAGCTGGTACAGCAGACAAATTTTGCACTTCAAATTCAATCAAGGGTGAACTAGAGTTGCAAAATATCCCACTAGAAAGAGGAAACTCGAATGCTTCACATAATTCCCAACAAAACAAACGAACGTGTCACGGGAATTGCACATAATAATTCCTCAAGCTCTTCGACATTGTAGTTGAAAATCGAACAATAAGTCTGTAATCATTAATACAAGATTTATAATGGAATTAAACGTAACTTTGTTGTAGAAACTAATTATTGGACAATCGGAAGAATGCGTACAGATAAAAATTGGACGGAGCCAGATTATTGTTGTATTTATATAATCCGTTACTAGCTAGATAATACGAGAAGTACAGTTAGGAAAACCTTGAATAGTTGAAAAGTTGAAGAGGAAAAAATCCAATTTTAACGACCTTCATGCCGTTACATCAGCATTTGAATTTTTTTCTAATATACGGTGATTCCCACAAAAATCATCAACAAAAAAAAAATCACCAATTATTCGATTAAATCTGAATCATATCTTTTGTCCATGATTGATTGGCCATGGAAATTGTGCAAACATTAAACAATTTTCGTCCATAAATAGTTCGAATTTATTTGAATTCTATTCAAATCGTGTCTAACAAATGCCTATAACTGCGCAATTAATGATTCATTAATTAGAATCGAGAATAATTAAACGTGTTATGATTGAGGATTTAATCGAAAATTGAATATTTCTATGGACTGTGTGTACTGTTGTGCTTCTATATGCAAGTGTGTACATGTTTTATCAAAAAAAAAAAATAGTAGTTCGCCTTGAATGAGCTCATTGTTAAGAAATGCAGACAGTCGTCCATATATTCAACGAGAAGAAACTTGATTAGAGCCAACAAGACAATCGTAAATAACAACAACACAGACTTTTAATCGACAATAAATCGGTTATAACGAATTTCTGCATTGATTCGATCCAAACGAGTGGAATTTTTGATTTGTTTACTTTAGAAAATTTCGTTGGTTTTTTTTTTGGACAAATTAAGCCCGCTACCACCCACCAGATTTCGTTAAATATTCTATGAATGAGTCGGAGAAAGTTATTTTTAAATGAATCCACAATGACGTCAAGCGTCGCGACGCCGTTTCCTCTCCTACCTATATTTACAATACAAATTTAGCCACAATTTGAAATATTTCAAATTTTTTCTATATTGAAAATTATAAAGAAAAAACAACTAAAAAAATATCAGACGTTTATAAATTATTGATGACAATGCGCAGGGTTCGATCGAATGACGTCACGATAACAACACGCGACCAGATCAAAGAACTACCAATGTCAAAGGGTCATCTGGTGTCATTTTGCATATGGTCAGACGAGATGCCAGCTTTTGTACAAAAGATCCTGACAATGATGACTGGGCGATTCGATATAAAACAGCAGCAATTTACAAATTTCCTAATTAATGTATCAAACGATTATCACGCCGGTTATTGTGGATGGGCACGTGATTCAAACACGGAATTCCCGTAATTCAACTGTTAGATCACACTTTTTATGGTAAATAGATAGAATTAACTAAACAAGGATAGATGTATGAGAATTTTCTATACATATAAATCAATGCCAAATATTTCTCCACACTTCTATCGTCGGTTGACGTCTGTAGTTGACCTCGACGATGACGATACTCGGCTTAATCATAACAGATCTACGTAGATTTTCACCTTAATTCACCTCATTGCTGGTCGGGCAATTTTTGTTGTTCAATTGGGAAAACCTACTGTCGCTTCCCCTTGGAGCGACGTTACAGTTGCACGCATTAGGGGATGGTTCGATGCCCATCAAATCACTGTATTATTTATTCGGGACACGCTGTATATCCGGTAACAAGTGGTCATTTACAAATAAGGTAGTGTTGATAGTTTTCGACCACCCACAGTTATTTCAACATAATCATTATTTCACTTCAAATAAAGACAGAGATAGATAGATATATTTTGATAGAGGCACCAAATTGTAATAAATGGGTGTTTTAGAAAAATATACATATATTTTTATTGTTCGTTGCGGTATAATGTCATAAGAATAAGAAGTAGGACGTTAGGTTGTTTCTAATTTCATTTCATTTTTATCTATACAATATTAAATTTATACAGGTGAAAGTCGTGAAGGCATAACTGATGCCTAACTAGGTTTTCACGATTGAAAAACTGTTTTTCGTGTAGATTTGTATTTAATTGGCGACTAAATAACAGGACTAACAAGAAGTTTTTCAGAGCAAACTATTATACAGTGTGTCCTACTCAATAATACGACGATAATTCCAAAAATAAGGTCAGGTCATCGTTTGTCTTTTTCTCTACAAGAACGCCATTCTGGTCGATGCATCTTTGTAGATGCTGTGACAGTTTTTGTGTGCTCATGTCACATCAGCTCGCCGCCAGCTCCATGAAGAGGTGTTGTGAGTATCTTTCACCTCGCCTTTGAATCACTGAAGAGAAGGAAGGAAACGCGATCTCCACGACAAAGGCCCACACGTTAAACCGTCATAAGTTAGAAAAACTTTTGCCGGAAAGGCGACTCAGTTCCAAAGACAAAAATGCATCGATCGGAGCCAATGTTTAAGACATACAGTCGAGTACCAGTCATAAGCGTCCCCTAATAAGCCTCTTCCCCTCATTTCGCAGTTTCTGAGTCGAAACAACTTCCTCCACCTAACCACTGTAAAACAGTATCTAATCATTCAAGTAAAGTATTCGACATAACAAAAACGGAACAGGTTTATACGGGGCGGTCGAGCGATAAAACTAAACCACGCGGTAGTGGGGATGCTGAAATTCTGAGAAAAATTTCCCTACGTCCCCTAGTAGAAACTTATAATGGATACTCGACTGTATTTAGATCTGTTGCAAAGACTGCTCAAATTGCACAAAAAGGTCAACAAATTCGTGTCAAAAGAAAGAAAAAGTCTACAATTGTTTGGTAAAATTACAAAACAAAAACCTGAGAATAAGAATTATGTGACGCTTTAGTCTTTATTACAATAACGATTTAGCACTTTTTTTTCTAATTGATAATAGCGTTTTCATCAAATAATAAAGTACCAAAAATTATGTTGAAAATTAAAATAGTGTAAAAGTTTCGGTCCACTTTCTATGTTATTTTGTCTACTTAGGCTCGATCTCAAATCAGCTCTAACAAGAAGAAATACGAGTAGACTTTTAAGACTTTTAATTTAACATACTTAAGAGAAAAAGAAAAAATACTTATTTACGAAAGATACAGTATCACAATGTACTTAAAGATAAGGCAAGAAGAGAAGGGCAAAATTCTGCTGGAAATGGATAAAAGCTAATCGCATGCCAAAGACAAAAAAAAACCGATCTTCTCGGAACCAGGTTAAAACTATGCTAGGCTTAGAAAGGGCTCAATATGCGCCACTCCGTCTAATATAGAACAATTCACATGTGGGCTGCGTTTGGTAGTTGTTCCGGAAAACATGAAAAAGGTCCACAAAATAGTTTTAAACGAACGTAAAATGAAGTTGCATGAGATAGCTGACAACCTAAAGATATCAGAACGTAGTGTCTTTACAATTTTGCATGAAAATTTGGGCATGCGTAAGTTGCTTTCGAAGTGGGTGCCGCGTTTGCTCACACCGGACCAGAAGCAACAACGCGTCGACGATTCAGAGTGCTGTTTGGAGCTGTTCAAGCGAAATAAAAAGTATTTCTTGCGTCGGTATGTGACAGTTGATGAAACATGGATCCACCACTACACGCCTGAATCAAAAAAAAACATCAGCTGAGTGGAGAGCAGTCGGTGAAACTCGTTCAAAGCGACTAAAAATTCAAAAGTCGGTTGGCTCTTGCCAGCATCCCTATTTTGGAATTTTGTACATCGACTATTTTGTGAAAGGTAAAACTATCAATAGTGAATATTACATGGCATTATTGGATCGATTGAGTGCAGAAATCAAGAAAAAACGGTGCCACATGCAAAAGAAAAGAGTACTGTTTCAACAGGACAATTCCCCATGTCACAAGTCGATGAAAACAATGGTTAAATTGGATGAATTACTCTTTGAATTGCTTCCCCACTCCCGTACTCTCCAGATTTGGCTTTTTGCAGACATGAAAAAGATGCTTCAGGCAAAGAAATTTGGCACAAATGAAGAAACTGAGGCTTATTTTGAGTGCAAAGACAAATCGTTTTACATAAAGGGCATAGAAAAGTTAGAAGAGCGCTGGAATGAATGCATCACTCTTGAAGGATAGTATGTTGATGAATAAAGTGGAACTTCTAAAGAGAAGACTGTTTTTCTTAGTTAGACCGGAGATTTATTGAGTGATGTGTTAATGTAGCAATTCACGTGATTAATTTTCACCAAAACGCGCAAAACCGTACACTGTGAAAGCAGCATAAGTGAGTACTTAGGAAAGGAAGATAAACCGGCCAGCAAATCCTGTTTACCATTCGGTAACACTTTAAATCTGGTATTTCGTTGAAATTTCTGTTTATTTTCTTTTGTTTTTCTACAAAACACGACTCAACTTCCGATTAAATCATCTGTTTTGCTTCAACTATTTTCTCACCGATAATCCGAAACGAACCACATAAGTTCCCCACTTTTCTTCACATTTAACCTAACACAACTTACGGTAGAGACAATTTCAAGTACTAAATGACATACATTTTATTTATTTATTTATTTTTTTAATAGTTTCCGCTTTAAAAGAACCGTTTACTATAATTTTCATTAATTAAATCTAATGTTTGTCGAATTCCAAAAAATTACCAAAAAAAAAGTTGTTTAGGTCAAATGTGAAATACTTCTTTCTCTACAAAGATCATTCGAAAATCTAAGTGTATCAGTAAGAGTACCGGTAAAAAATCGCATGTTGAAGATCACGTGTCGCCAATATTGTGACGCTATTGTACTTCAATGTTGGAACGATTTATAAATTTATTAAAGTTCTTTGACACTGATCTGATTATGTGTAGTAATAAGTAAAAGAGAACAAATACGATTTATAAAATAAACGACAAAGATGGCAGAAAAGTAGGAGGAATTATAAAAAAAGAATAACGAACATCTGCTTTCTATTGTGACCGGTAACTCGTTTTTCTTTTTGAATATCTAAACAACACACATCGATATTTAGGTCTATTTTTATAAAAATTACGAAGCACTCTTCCGATTGTTGTATGGAAATTTTCGAAATTATTCATTTCAACTGACTCTAATAATTGCTTAGAGATTTTGGAGAATTCTATTTTAGGTGTACGTATGGAAAAATTCTAAAGAATATTTCCTCGGATTTTGTAAACAATAAAATTCAACAACTAAACTCTATAGAATCGTATACAGAAGAGCTTCAAATCTATTTTTAAATTTAACTATAATCTATTTTTATATCTTATAATAATCGTATATGCAATGTGGTGCATACGAAAATTCCATTTTAATAGATGAACAGAAATAGACCATACGCTACACGATAATAATCATCCAAAAAGTTCTCCACTCTTTTTTCGATGGATTATTAAATCGAACAAAAAACAAACAGTTAATTCAATCGTTTTTTTCTTGTATTTTGTTACGGTTGACCTCATCAAAAACCATCTACATAGAAGTCCTCCTCATTAGATTTACCGTTAGTTTGCAACAAATCTATTATTGTTGTTGTATGGATACTGTTAAACGGAAGCCTACTTAATGCTCCAGATTCCATAATGTTACCATTTTCTTGTTTAATTTTTAACGAAAACATTGAATACAAGTTCTACACTTTTGGTCATAACTACTCCGCACTGGATTTATGTTAACATTTAAAAGTTTAAATTCTTCGATGTTCTTAAAGGGCAATTTCGGATTTAGGCTTAGGTGCAGCAAATTTAGGCATGTACGCAAAATTTTAGGAGCAAAGGTTTTGGTCTAAGCCAAAAATATTTCTCAGTTTCGGATCTTGTTAAACACATTTTACGTCAATCTTAGAAGTTTTTTCGATCTTTGAAGCAATTGCAGGAGAATTAAGCTTCATTTTCCATATTTGTTGATTAAGTACAAAGTCCCTTGAAACGCCCTTAGAACATGTATGGGAGTGTTTTCAATTAATTGATAATGTGAGATGTGGACCATGTTTTGAGAAAATATTCGGTAATATATCTTCTGTAACATTACAGAGGGGGCGACACATCAGGCCAGGCCTAGGACGCCATCGTGGTTAAGTCTGCTGCTTCATAAACATACTCGATAGCTATTGGGAAAAGTCAGAACAGAAGACCAGAAGACAGAACAAAAGACCAATTTTTATAGCAGCAACGCACAGACTTTCAAAAAGTAGTGTCTTTGTAAAAGACAATGTTTTTTATCTCTGTCCTTCTCCGACATTTTACTGGTGGATATCAATCGTGCTATGCCGGAGAAAATCATTATAGTCACAACGAAGATAGTAGATGTGTGGCATGTCGTAGGAAAACTCTCCAATGGATGTCGTTCCTAAAGGGAACACCTTCACTATTCCATTTTATAACCTATTTTCTTCTATCGCCTCTATCTTTGACTCATCTACAGATTTTAAGATTCCTCCTACCCCTCTGGATCATTTGCCCAGCCTGTATACTATTTTAAAACTGCGCTCGTAATGGAACGACATCTCGCGTCTTTGTTTACTGTGGCTTCTTATTGTGTCACGTGTGTTGTTCTAGAATGATAAGCAAGCATTATGCGATGATGAGATCAGCATGACGACATGAACCGAGCATGGCAGCAGTCTTGGCGAGAGCTTGAATAATAAAGACGCATTTCAAAATTCTTAAAAATATTAATGCATATTCCATTGTATTAAATAGGTTTCCTGGTAGTGTTTTCTTTGTTTTTCGCATAACTAATTTTGATACGTGTCCGCTGGAAACAACGGCAGAGTTGACAGAAGTTCCAAAGTCGACTATAGCGAAAATTGTCATGAAATCTCGAGAAATGTCGGAGAAAAAGAAGCAAGAGAAGAAAAAAAGATATTAAGCATCTGCCTTTGCAACTTAAGAATCCAGTTTATGCAAAAAATATACCATTTTCGTAATCAAAATCGGCATATATATTATTTGGATGAAATTTGGATTGATACCCCCGACACAGTCATCAAACGGTGGATTAACAATTCCTCTTAAAAATGCCTCGTGGAAGAGGTAAACGAGTTGCAATACTGCATGCTGGAAGTGTCGATGGATGGGTGCCAAACGGCTTGCTAATATCGTGTAAAAATATCGCTAATTGTTCGGCAGATTACCATCAAGATATAGACGCAGTGCTGTTTGAAAAGTGGTTTAAAGAAAATCTACTCGTGTGGAGTCAACTGAAACATCGAGTTCGAAAGTCAAATAATACAATTAGTAGTAGTGTCGTTAATGATATTAGAAGAACAGAATTTGAACGTTTTCTAGGAATATCTGACTGTCCCGAAACAATCGTTAACACAAATGACATAAAGATTTTCCATTTGCTTTATTTTACTTGCAATTAGTCTTGATTAATGAAATATTATTAAAAGTAAGGCTGAATTGACCATTCCTTTTCCCTCGATCCAACTCCCTGCTTTAGAAAAGATCTTTATGCACATTTGGTGAGAGTTGTAAATTATCTAGTTGCATTTTGTAGGATTTATGGTATACGAATCCCTTTGTTGGGACTATCATAAAACAATTGACTTATAAGTCAATAATCAAAAACAAGAAATAAAAATTTCTTATTTCAGGAAGGTAACTATACTTATTGCGTTGCGCTGGAGTTTCAGATAATCTCCAAAGATTCATTCGATTTTTACGAGTATAAATGAGGGTTATTTTCCACTCTTAACAATATTTATAACGATTAGAAATGACAGTAAACTAGTTTTAGATAAACAAATTGTATCGTATTGTATGCAACAATAAAAATAAAAATAATGGAATGTGCATTTTTATTAAACAATAAATATGTTAATTTTTGTATACGGTGCAAACGTTTGCCTTCCATTCATATATTCGTATATTGTAGAAAAAAACAACAACAACGAAATTAAATAATTTAATTAATTGTTAACGTCATGAACAATTTCCTTTACACAACTAAAACATTGTTGCCATTTATGGTCCAATTATCTATTCATTTTGAATGACACGATAGTCGTTTTTTTTCTTGCTAAATAAATGTAAATTCGATTTTGATCAAATCTAACATGTTTTTCAATCAAATAAAAGTCTTTGTTCTTTTAAAAATCCGGTTTATCTAAAATTATACAAATGAATCACTTCCACTACAGTTCATTAACGTTAATCAATAATGACTCGTACGATTTAATAAAAATACCATGTTTTATCAATTGTATTGTATTAATTACCGGATCAAATGAATGAGAATAGTGTATAGATTTCCCCTTGCTAGAAACTACCCCCTAATTTAACAGCACTCGGAAGCACAATGCAAACCTATTAACCACGTCGTATATTTTGAATGAAGCACCGTGTTATTTGGTCGCTGTTTTTCGAACAATTATATGACACGGGTTAAATTTTCGCTATTTCCCGGTTAGCTAGAAACTTTGTTGGGTGCTTTTTATTTTAGATGCTCTACACGTTTGTTTCTCTGGCTTAACGGGTAATAGGAGTCTAGTATATACGCTGCTTATCGCTCTAAATGCTCCCCAACAAACGTTTAAGGAGAGATTTGATTAGCGAAAGTCGCCTTTCGAGTTGTGGCATCGAATAATGTGATGAGTAAAGGGCGGATTGAAGGTCATTTGATTTGAATTACAATGCTGGAAATGCACCATTGGCGTAGTTTAATTTTAATGCATGTATTTACATAAAGTTATAAGAAAATACACGTAGAACAAATCAAAAAAAATGTGTTCGTAATTTTAAACGTTTTTTTTAATTAATTTTTGTCAAAAATTGTTGTTTTTTTTTAATTTTCTATGGCAGAAACATCAGCTTGTTGCCGCTGACCCCACTGACGAACCATCTTTTAAAAAATGAGAGAGAGTGACCAGAAATTCATAGAAATACGGTACAACTAGACACCTGTTTTTTCGCCGTAACGTAGCGACGTCACGGTAGCAGTTCAACTGGTCCACTGCTTCTCTATGTGCGGGGTAGTTTGGACTTTATTTGTATAGAGAAACGTTTCACAAGAAAAGATAGAATATACAAGTACAACAGCTTTTGCCGATACGCTCTATACGAATTT
The DNA here is from genome assembly GCA_021725515.1 of Epicauta chinensis. NCBI lineage: Eukaryota > Metazoa > Arthropoda > Insecta > Coleoptera > Meloidae > Epicauta > Epicauta chinensis. Next base: position 10,711 of record JAEDXX010000074.1, on the reverse strand, counting down.
GTCAGGAGACTAGAACTTGTCTTGCTCCAACTTGGAGCAGATATCCGCCCTTTAGTAATGAGTGAGAGTCACCACTCGAGTGCAAAATGTATGCGGTCTGAAAAGAAACTTTCTTTTGACACAGTAGAAACCCGATTGTAGGATAACTTAGATAAGTACTGTTCCCGCGCCAGACCGAGGCGAGATAGATGGATGCGCAATAGAATTGCTGCCGTTAAAGTACCACACTCGGTCCAGAGACGTACAGATGGTTTCATATAAATGACATTTTATAAAACCAACACAGACAGAAATCTCCAGAAGAATATAGTAAAAATAACTTATCACAAGAGTTGTTATAATTTTTCCTTATTATCACTCAAAAGATGCAACGGCGCCTTTTATGTAGGCTCCGTATTGTTAACTAACATCCTTTAGGGACGCCTATGCCTGTTGGATCAGTTACAACGCTTGTTATTTGATAAATATAAGAAAAAGGATCCACCCACCCTTTTACTAACAAGCATCCATCTGTGTCAACTCTCGCCTCGGCCTGGCGCGGGAACAATACTAAAATCTTTTATATGAAATCAGTTAATTACTAAACTGTTATTTTTGCTGCGTTGGCAGTCCATTTTTTTATTAATCACATTTACGCATTTACAAATTAATTCCACTAATGGCACAACACTGCTCGTCAACTGTGTTCTCTCCTTCAAAATAGTGAATTTGTCTTCAGGACCGGCCACAGGGGGGGGGTCCCCAAAAGTCTCTTGGGTTTCGTGGAATAAAAGAACATTGGGCCCCAAAATATCGCTTTTTAGAAAAAGCCGAACCTGCTTGCATTCTAGAAGCTTTAATTGCTTATTTGAGTATCCGTTTGGCGAGTGGAATTTTCAGCAATTTGGGAAATTCCCCAGTCCGCTTTGTCCCTACCAAATTATGTAAACAATTACGGATTTCGATGAGTATCAATAAAAAACGATTAAAAATTCCCTATTTTAACAAACTAATTTTAGTCTAGTGACGCAATTGTAACCTTCACCGTTCGATTTTACGTTTATTGTCGCCAGACTACGCTACGATTTGGAGCTTCACGAAAGTTTCCCGTTTCGATCAATTTTCCAAGGAAAACATTACAATTTTCCCCATTGTTAAGTAAAATAATCTACGTCAATATTTGCACAAATGATAATACACGCAGATTACGTAATTTCAGAACGTTTACAGAACCGTTAATGAATTTTCTTGTTGTTCTATTACGAAAATTGATAAGGAACAGAAACGTATTTTTATGAATGAAGATCTTCCAGTTCTTTTACACTCAGCTACTGTTGTAGTACAACTATCTTTGTCTATTTGTGTACGCCACCCTATGTTGTAGTGGTAGTAGTACGAGAAACTCTCAATATAACGGTCATTTGTTTATTTTATTAATTCTGTTGTTGGTCACTATTGTTGTTGTTTATATTCAACTTGATTGAACGCCAAACACTATCATCTATCTCTTTCTATTTTACTACATCTAATTTACAAACAAACAGATGCGTAGGTGTAACCTTTAACACTGTTTTTTTTTGCAGTGTCTTATCAACAAAATCCGATTCCACCAAGTCTAGTCGATTTGATTGAGGGTTTGTTTATTTACTTAATCAATTACCTTGAATAGGAATTTTTAATTTTTACCATAATAATTCGAAAATTGTCTCAAGTTCATATAAAATACAAAGTGCAACGTTCAGAGTTCTGCGTAGTTTTAGCTTTTAAACAAAATAATAAAAATACTAATCCATTGGAAAACTCTCACGTCTAAACGTACGATTTTTTGTTGATATTAATAATTAATATTATTATTATTAGTTTTTTTTGATAACGGGTCATTGGAAGTAGCGACTTGGCGCCACCAATGCGCACGTCGTAGCTTGGTTTTTCTGCACCCCGTTGACGTAGAATTCAAATTAATCCACCTACACTCACACACACATATCCACAAAATCAAAATCTACCAACATAATAACAATCAGAAGATTGCGTGTATAAACGAAAGGATCAATATCAAACAAGATTGGAATTGCGCGCGTCTTTCCCCTCTCCCTCCACCACTCATTTGTCATGTTTCCCCAACACCGTTCTTCTGTATACAGCCCTAACCACCACCGCGCCACCCAAAACAATGTGGCAAGAAGCAAAAAAAAAACGTAGTCTAGAGATGGAGAAACTGTTTCATCTCGTCTATGCCACCCCCGCATCGGTGCGAAATAGAGGGCGTTCAGACACCCACATATTTGGATTAAACACAAAGAGAGAGAGAGAGAGAGACAGAGAAAACTCTCGCCACCAACCCCCGATTTTCAATCACTCTACATCCAACGCTTTCTACAATAGAGGGTTGAAACGTAGGTGGAGATCTTCCATAATAACAAATAATAATAATAATAATAATAATAGTAATAATAAAACATGAGAATGGGGGTGTTTTATAGAATTCCCCTGCTTTTTTGTGAGTGTCCAGTAAGACTTTACGATTTGGATTAAGTCTAAAAATTGTATCGGATTTCTTTGTTAATAATAATAAGAGTAATAATAAAATTGAATGGAGTCTTATATATAATATAAGGGTTGAGGAGTTAGGGTTGTCGACAATCATTGAAGGGTTGATTTTTTAGATAAACAATAAGGGCAAGTTTCGGTGGCATCACGTGATCAAATAAAACTGATTCATCCGATTTTCACTCACATTTCCCGTCTGATTAGTACCACCTGCAGTGCTGTAAAAGTAGGTCAGATATGAAAGTGGTCAGTTTGAGGAGGTTGAAAATTATCCGGAAAACTCGGACTACTTTGATACTTTCATTTGACTGTCCAGCATCGTCTCCCTTACCTATCATAATTATGTAGGGCATCAAGTGTTATTTAAAAAGAAAAATAAGTTTTCCTCAGCTACTAAAACGGTTAATTGAAGGCTGACGCTTATCTTGGGCATCAATGCGCAATCAAAAAATACGTATTCGTTGGTGGTTGAGTATAGAGCGGAAGCACCGTTTTTCGTAAAGTATTGAGCAATAGAGAAAATTCTTATGACCTTTTATTATAAAATAAATGTACAATAAACTGATGGAACGAGGTTAATGTTGGTTAAAAGTAGAACAAATTAGGCTTTTGCAATTGTGATTATTAAGCTCGACAAATTAGTGGCTGAAACTGCAAATTTCCTAAAATTGCGTTTGTTTTCAGCAAATCTCAAAGTTTTACTTTGAAAATAATTTGTTGTGTAGAGAAAAAAAAACAACGAATTAAATAAAAAAGCGAATTTAAATGCATCAAGGTTCGAAATATTTATTATTCAATGCCGTTCGATTTCAGAATGTAGTCACGACGTCCTCGTCATCTCGCAAGAGACAAGCGTCTCTATTCAATGAAATTCTATTTGAAATTATTGATAAATACAATAACAGAATTTTTGTAAGTTTCCTTTTCTGTTTGTGTTCGAAAATTTTTCACGTGTGAACCACATTTTTCGTCTCCATCTCTCCCTAATCGTTTTGTAGGTGTATTCTAATCGCCTGTTGTATACCGTTATGGTAAAAATCGACAGAGAGACAAGAAGAGACCTGTGTGTACACTCACACGAAATGGTCAAGTGTCAGTCACGAATCGAACTTTACATGGAAACCGTGCAATAAATCATTCAATGCAATTATAATCTTCTTGGAAATCAATCGGAATTGGAGTATTAGCAGTATTATACAATATATTTTTGTGGTGATTCTAAACGAACACACAGAATGATGAAATAACGTATACGCAATCGGTTTTAACCTTATGTATGCTATATTGTAAATTACCGTTTTGTTCAGGCGAATGACCATTTAACATTATTGCGTACCGACATGGAACGTATAAATTCTACGTATTTTCCCATATTTATTATGAATCCAATTAGAATGATGGAAATACTCCAAGTTTTCTAAATTGAAAATTTCAGCTATTTTAAATATGATGATTAGATTATTAAAGAAAGTTTAGAGATGAACTCGGTGAAAATGACCGTGGTCCACTTTCACCAACATCATCATAACACCGACAATAATAATAATAATAGAAAATTATAATAAAAGTCGGATAATTTGTTAGAATTAATGTTATTTTAAGTATCGCACTAAATTAACATGTAATAGTCATAAGTAATTAGCATATTATCAGAAATTCGCGATTTCCGTTCGATTTTATGTGTGCGTCTCTATTTATTATCATTTGGAATTATTTGTTGTTTTTTTTTTCAAATTTGTTACCATTTCGCGGCTATTTGCGCCATCTTTTCATTTTCGGTGGAACTATTATGGTTGCGAATTGTTTTCAATAGATGTCGCTGTAGTTATAATTCGTTTGTCAGTGTTGGTCGTAGTGATGCTATAGGTGGATCAGAGAGACGGTCAAGTCAGCTTTGCGCAGTGGCAGTATCGTAACCGATGAGGTAAATCCGAGGTGCGATTATTGCTAGTTGAAAACTTTAACCAATACCCCGCCAAGTGTACGTGAAATACCGTGCGCTAAGGCAATTTTTGGAAGCCTCTACGGGGGCTCATAAATCAATCAAAATATAATTCTTTTTAACTATTGCAATATTTGATACCTTTACAAGCAATATCTGCTTGGAGTGCTTGGTGATGAGTTTTATACAGTATTTTCCATTGTTTTTCACGTCTTGTAGATCCACTGTATTTTTATTTATTGCTATATTTTGCCTTGATATACGTATATCTATGGAGCGATTTTCTATAAAGCAATTTAGACCCGATTTAGGAATATTATCCCCATAGAGTAAATAATCTTTGATTATATACTTGGTACCTACATTATTGTAATATAAAATTTCGCCAGACAAGATGTCAAAATTCATGCAACTCTATAGTTAGAAAGTCCCTAGATCATGACATAGTTGAGGTGATTTTATTGTTTGTTTTATTTCTTTCAAAATTTTAACAATGGGTTTTCTAGATAGTTAAATATGATCGTTTAATTGAAGTACAGATTTAAATTTTACTGTTTCAGTAGTACTTTTCTTATAGCGGATTAGGGGCTTTCTAACCATAGAATTGCATGAATTTTGACATCTTGTCTGGCGAAATTTTATATTACAATAATGTACCAAGTATACCAAATTTGCTGGTTGAATGTGAAATGACAAATGTGCAACTGTACGCGCCCAAAGTCCCTATGCGTTTGTTTACATATTTTTTTGAAACATTCAAGCATAAATTGTTATCATTACGATTGTTTTGTTATGAATCATGTTATTTTATATACATTTCAAAAGTCATATCACACAGTTGGGGATTTTTGGAATGTGCAGTGGCACATTTGACATTTGAAATTTCACATTCACGAACCAAATGTTTACTAGTTTCGGTTGGTACGCTTGAATGTAGTGATGTTTTTACCGATTTCTATGTTTACATATGTACAGTACATTCACGAAATAAAAGGTTACTAAATTTCGATCGGTAAACTTGAATCTAATGATCTTTCCTATTACCCCGGATTACGTACTTTGTTCAACGACAAATCCGTCAAATCTAGTAACCCTTTGATCCCGGAATCTACTATAACAAATTTACTATACCTAGTGCAAAATAAGAAAACAGAAGAAGAAATTATAGTGCATTGACAAGTTGTAAAAAAAACAATTGTTTCATGGCATCCTAAAGTGATTTAATAGTATATTAAAGAACAAGTGTCAGAAGTCGCCTATTATTGCACGAGTCCAAGTTTAGAAAGGACGAGTGCAATACACGACTTCTGACACGAGTTTTTTATACTATTTTTTCTATTTTGCCTATTTTGTGCCCTTTTTTACAAAAAAATTGCGAGATTTGATATTTAGGGAAATTGGTGGGAGTTGGTGTTACTAAAAAAAACAATTGAACATTCAGCTAGGAAACTTCAATTGTTTTATTTTTCACTCTTAGTCAATTGTTTTTTTCGCCAAATTGCTTATTTAACAGTGAGTGAAGAATTTTCATGTACTCCACCTGAAATAAGGGAAATTGCTGAAAATGCAGGAAGCAATTTACTTACCCGTTAAATCCAGAGATCAGTACGAAAAACGGTATATTAAGTATACGCTGTCCAAAAATTAAGTATAAAATTTCAAATTGCAGATGATAGGTTATAGGCAACTTAATGTGTGAAAAGTTCCTAACTTTTACATGTTTACATGAAAGAAAACGAACATTATATGGTGACACTCCTGTTTGAATAAAACCCTACGCATTTGTTTACATAATTTGCTGGTAATTTTTTACTATTAACCCTGATATTTTTATATTTCTTTGCAGATTGTAAAATCCTTTTCGAATCAATTTTCTGTTTAATACCATAAAGGAATTTAAATTTTGGCGGTCTTAATAGAGGAACTATTTATCGTTGCGTAGGTTAACTGCATTACTGTCATATGAAATTTTATACATAATTTTTGGACGGAGTATATCTTGTTTTTATGATTTTTGACAGTTGTTAAAATCAATGAAAATGTTACCAACCTAGTGGAAAAAAAATTCCTACATTTTACTTTTCAGCACTAGTATCGAAATGAGCTCATTTCGTTACAGTAGCGAGTTTAATAATAGCGCTATTATTGACGCAAAATAGAAAAATATGATTTAACTCGAAAACGAAAGAACATATATCTAATTAAACCATCCGATTAGATTCAAAAACGTAAGACAGGATTGTACCGTCGGTTATTTTGTACGAGCCCTTATGGGAGATGTCCTGCACAACCATCAAAAATGGGTCACACTGTACAGAGTGGCCCACAGATATGATGCATTTTTGAAATCGCGAAAAAATGAAAAACCGAAAATAACTCGAAAACAACAGAACATAACAAAAATCTAATTACACCATTTGAGTAATCTCGAAAAAGTAGGACAGGAATATTATATCCATTATTCTGTACGAGCTCTTCTTATGGGAGATACCCTGCAAAACCATCGAAAATGGGCCAGCCTGTACAGGCCATTGTATTACTGGTACTGAGGTCTCGATCAATTTATACACTTAAAAAACAACAAAGTAATATTGCACAAATCAATTTAATACATTCATTATTAGAACAGAGAATTCTATTTTAAAATCAAGAATAATTAACAGCTACTGATGATTCGAGGAAAGCCACAATTATCATTTGTAATAATTAAATAAATGATATAACATAAACAATAATTACAATTTAACTACAAATAATTCACTCCGGGGAAGTACTTCTAGCCGCGTTGCCTATTAAGGCTATTTCCAAATGATCGACGATCCACTGTTGTTGAGTTGCACACCGCTGACTTAATTTTTTTTCTTAAAAAAGGATTATACAGCTTACGGAAAAAAATCTTTTCCATTCAACGTCAAATGAGAATGTTTTAGATAATTTATTTAGTTTTCTCGTAAGACGTTCAAATTGAATGGCAAACACTATTTACACCGATTTTTCGTTCTTCTTCTTTGTTATTAACAGACTGAATGAAATTTTGTCATTTATAGGCGCTAATGTGTTTGATATCTGTATTGATTGATTTTCCCAATATTTTCTAGAAAAAACAATGACTTCTTGCAAACAATTCTTGCTTACAGGTGTTTTGGAAAATACATTTTAAATAAGTACCTAAGCTTTACTAAAATCCGTTTTGATAACAGGATAAAAGCAATGATTATTCGCGTTACGTCTTTTGGTGCCCAAAAATTAAAATTCCAAAGTAATCGCGATAGGTAATTCTTTATGGAACTCTACAAATAACATTCTCTCAAGAGTTTTAAGGCACTACTCTAATCCCATACATTAGATTTTTTTGGACAGAGTACTCTTAGCAAAATGCTGCACATAAAGTCCAGTATGGGATGCAGTCAAAAGTGCCACCTCTAAAATAATGCCGCTCCAGTTAGCGGTCTGTAGCTAGGCCCAATCGTACTAACAGATAAGATAAAATGGTCGAGTTGTGCACAGTGGGCTCCTAAATTATTTTTTTTACAAAAGATTGAATATTTTAAGAACAAATTTCTCAACTTCAAATGAAAATTTATCTAGTTTTCCCGTCAGAGGTGAAAACTCAATGTCCGTCTCACTTTAAATCGATTATTTTCGTCCTTCAGCTTTGTTTAGCAACAAAATTGAATGAATTTTGTCAGTTATAGTCGGTCAAGATTGCTTGGAAAAAGTCATTGATTTTCCTGGAATGTCCAAATTTGGAGCCGAATCATTCCCCTGTTTATTAGACAAAAACTAGCTCTTTGATGACAATGATTAAAATAGTAACTCACACAGGATGTGTCGTACATTTATTGAAAACTGCCTCCTACATATCTATTTTTTGAATTCTATTATTTATTATTTAACAATGTAGTCGATTAATGACGAATCTTTGTTTCTTTAGAATCAATTACAAATTTCGACTATTTTCATAGAAAGTACTGTTTCTAAATAAGTAAACAGAAATTGAATCCAAAACAGTACAATATTAGAAAGTGTTGAGGTACTTTACCGTAAAATTGAAATAACAGTATTCGTTAGTTACTCATGTAGACCGCGATTTTGCAATTTCGTGCAAATCAACTGGGAAATTCGTCGAAAAAAATTTATATCTGATATATCATTCGAGCAATGATATAATACGTTACACGTGGGCTGCGTATTTTCGATATGATAGTTGGAAGGTCGCAGTTATACAGAATGTCCCATATTTACTCAATACGACAAGACAACAGAAAACAAAACAAATGCACGACAATACGGGCTACTTTTACTATAAGATAATGTACAATAAAGTTGCGAAATTGCTTTCTTACTGTGCGATTTCGTTTTTTTATTGTGCATGTTGCTGATTTGTCTTATTTTATTGCCCGAAGAAATACGAGGCATTCGGCAAATACGATATAAAAGACAAAATAAATAATCGAGCAAAATAAACAATTTACATAAGACAAAAGGGCAAAAAGACAATTTGTAGGGTTGAGCTGCAAAATTTTCTTCAAAGTGAAAAGCATATCGATCTTTTTTTAGATTATTGTAAGACTCACCGTGGGATTACCAGTTTTGCGGAAGGATTATCTACAATTTGTGTGAAATTCGACAATTATCTGATAATTTTGATAAAATGAAAAATATAAAAAATAACAGAAAATCCCCCATATAGTTTTAAGGTGATCGACGTTACTTTTTTCTAATCAAGGTTAACAGATCAAAGCAGGATCTATCAATAAAAAATTGTTTATATTTTATATAATTCGTATTTCGTCATCGATTTAGAAAAAACAATATCCGATAAACAAATAACAGAACCGATTCTTTACATCAATCATTAGAAATGCGACCGTTTTATTTATTTATTTATTTACACAAAACGTATGACCCCTTGAAATTTTCATGAATTGATAAGTACAACATCCTAATGACTATTTAATTTATCGATGGTGGTTCCCCATGGCTATCGTTTCGTGTCGGTAAAAAGCGAACACTCGACAATTATATCGAGTTTTGCTTGTTTTCTGGTGAATTACCTCGCGGTTCGTCAATTTAAAGCGTGTCCATGGGAAACTCGACAACATTACAACTAGAACTATCGTAGTGTTCGCATCGATATCCAAAATTAACAACAATTTCAACATAAATAATGTGCGTCAGTCAGAATTTGCGGCAATATATTGGCAATAATTTAAAATTGAATTTAACAAGTGATAATTGTTTGAATTATGTAATAGTAGGAAATAATAGTCAAATTTTAGTTAAAAATAATTCGGGCACAATTAAATTAATTGGTAATAGTAATGTGTTGACGATTAATAGTGGAAATGGTATGGTAGAATGTACTGGCAATAATAATAACGTTGTATTGGGTGACACAATATCGGTGGATGTTGTCACAGTAATTGGACAAAATAGTGGAATATCTCGTGTTAATGACGCGAAATTCACGCATACCCACAGTAAAACTAGCAATTGTACAAATATTACAATAAAAGATTGTACCGGTGTCCGAATATCCAGGAATAATTTGGATTATTGTATAAATGGAGAGATCAGACCAAAACATACAAATCCAAAATAGCTGTAGCGTTTTTGTAATTTATTTAATTAAATTATTGATTATTGTTATTATTTACAATAAGGCTTGCCAAATAGATACCTCGCACATAAATTTTAAGAGAAAAAAAAACGAATTAATACTTGATCGTGTTAATTATTTATTTTTCCCACCTGATGAACCACTTTTCAGGCTCTCAGTATCCAGCGGCTCAATCAGTTGTTGTTGGTGTGTTGCCAGTGGTGCCATTAGATTTGTTCGTAAATTCAGACTACTCCTTGGCGTTGATGGTGCTGTTGTTATTTTAAATAACGATCCGAATACTATATGTTGAACAACTGGAAATTTACTTAACACTTCGGCATCGTACATCTTCAATAAACCACTATTGACTTTCGTCCAACTTGGTACGCCACTGATGCTCCATAGTTGATTGGAATGTTCAGCAAATGGACTAGTTTTAACTGAATTTATATACCGAAAAACTAATTCATTTGAAATAAGAAATATTAAATTTGAATTTCCCGGTAACTTATCTTTGCCACAAAAGTTTTTTAATTTGAGATTCAAACCAATCAGTATCAACTTTTTTACAGCGATCTGCTCTGTTGCTTATAGCGCCATTCTATCGCGGTTGTATATAAAAGTTAGCCAAGGTT